>ML780535.1:764494-778159 GCA_009831015.1 Picea engelmannii | reverse complement strand
CATCTTGTACTTGAACATTTAAGTGGGGTAAAAGGAGGTTGCCCCCTCGAAGAGGATTATTATCTAAAATTATCTCTTTTTCAAGGCGTTGAGTACTTTTCCTGAGGTTTTTCTATGCTATATTGATGTTTGGTTCTTAACATTTTCCTTATCATGACCTTTGGATCTGCATATTACACACAAGATATCTTCTCTTTTGTCCTTCCCCTTGTCCTTCTTCATATCCTCGACTTGCAGAGACAAACTAGTCAACTGGCTCAATATTTGGCTCATGCCTGAGCTAGATTCTCCTATAGGTGCTGATTCAAACTTCATGGAGATATTCAAAGCTTCTGCCTGCGATGAAATATTCTACTGCATCTGAGGGACTCTGATGTGTGGTAACAACTCTACAATGAACCATTCTTTGTTCTGTTCATTGGGGATCTGAAAAGTTAATGGGCTTGTTAGGGTCTTGAATCTTTGGTCGAACTCCCAAACAGGTTCTGCTACCTTTTGTTTGATCTCTTTTAGATCTGTAATACATTGTGAATCTGACTTAGGTTTCTTAAACTCTGCAATCAATGCATTCTTGATCTCGTTCAGTGGTTTAGGCAGCACCAGTCCTTGGACAAGTGTCATGTACCATCTCAGCGCGCGGTCCCTTAGCGTAGTGTTGAACTGGGTTCTCTTGATGGCTTCTTCGGTGATAATTTTAATATTCCACATGGCCTCACACAGGAACCAGTGTTGATCGAGATCCTCATATCCTTATCCCCTGAAGATAGGGAGCCTCATCTCATCTTCCATAGAGTTCCCTAGGCTTCCTGTCTGAGTATAGGCTGAGTTGCTAGTAACAACACTCTGAAGAATTTGGTGGTTCTAGCTATTCTGGCTTCTTGGTTCTATTGAAACAACAGGAGGGTTAATGTTACTTAACTCAATAATATACATATTTCTTTAGGTTTATGGCTCGCTTTAGCGAAGTTCTTCATCTTCCCCTTCTTCTGTTCTGTTGGGTTCTGAATGTTCTTCATCGGTTAGATCTACCTCTTCTCCACTATAGAAACCCTCTTCTCCGTTTTTTTTCTTAAACAGGTTCTCAAGGTGAACCCATTTGAATACTCTTCCACTGTGCATATGTCCAGCTTCTATGTCGTTGTCGTTGTCTGAATTTATGAACATTATCCTTTTCAGGTCCAGCCATTCTACTGTATTTTCAAGAAGTTATTTTCATGCAACAACATCTTGATTCTCAGCTTCAGAAAGTGAAATTTTTTTCCTCTGGGTCCTTTGAAAAAGTATCTCTCATCTTGGCTATATGATTCTACCCTATCAATATCAAATTCGGTGATATACCCTCCAATGGTACTATCAAACCAATGATCTACTGCTATGGATACAACATTGTCAACTCTCATGACCTTCTAGATTAGTGCTGGTGTCCAAACTAGAGGAGGTCTAGATATGATCTCGAACTGGGTATTGGATAACCTAGCCAACCACTCAAACAACTCCTGGTGGATTCCTCCAAAGAAGATCTCATTAATGTCGATGAAAATGTATCTTTGTAGCCAATCTTCAGTACTTAGTTTAGGGTTCTTGTTTCGGGCTTCAACAAAGTCCCTCTCTTGATCCTCTATCCACTTTTAATCTTTGTCTTCGATGGGAACCACCTTGAAATTCCCTTAAAAATATTCCTATCCCGACAATGGAACCATTTGTTGGCACAGGGGCAGACCAAGGGTTCACTCCAAGAGCACACCAACAATCCCTAGCTACTGGCCCTTTCGGCAACACCTGTGAAGCAGATGTAGTCTCACCCAAAGAATCTAAGAGGGGGGTTGCAGGAAAAAGATGTCTACAACCAGGGGAATATCAAGTGGAACTAATACAACAATAATGAAATATTCATATATCTCTTATCAGCTAGATCTACTCTGCGCAACTATAAATATGATCTAACACAATAATGAAAATAACAATGTAACAATGACAAAGATCCAGGCATCAATCACACATACAACACAAAATATACGTGGTTCACCCTCTCTCTAAGACTGCATCCATGTAGTTGTACGTATGATTTATTGAGATAAAGCTTAGAGTTCTGATCTGTTCTCTTAGTCAATATATCTTCTCTCTTCTTCTCTTTGTCTCCCACCTTCCTACGAACCCAGCAACAGGACTTGATCTTCGCACCCAATTGAAGATCTTATAATACTAGAAGGCTCTCACTCTCATCACTCCTCTCTCTCACAGTACAATAATCTCTCAACCAACAACAATCAATATCAATACCCAACATTAGTACCAAACCAGCCTAGGTCCTCTCGACCTCTATTTATACATTATAGTCCCTCACCGACAGCCTTAGGTCGAAACCTAGGTGTCAAAACCCTAATTACCCAAAACCCTAGGTGTCTAAAACCTTAGGTCAGCTTGACCCACCTTTTCAGGCTTTACCAGCCTGTCTTTCCTCCCTTCTCGCGTGGTGCTCCAAAGCATCCAATGGTGGCTTTCTTTGCTTGTTGAGTTGTCCTTTATCCATCTTCCTTGTTGATCTGTCATCCTCGATCTCCTCATCCAACACATTTATTTTCCATACTTCGCTCTGACATTTCTACTCTATTTCTTACTTCGACCCAGTGACAGTCACTGTCTCCCGCGCATTTCACATTTGACTTTTTCTTCCTCGATATTTTCTTCCTTCCATAACCAAGGGCCAACACCATATATGATTCTCCATAACATTTTTTTCACATTCTTCGTGATATGCATTGTATCAAACAAATGCGACATCAATATCTCCTCATAGTAGGGAAACCTCATGAATTGAGTGGGATATCATTTCATTCGTCATGGAAGTCCATTATTAATACCTTCAAGATGGCGGCCTTCATGAAGCATTGATGCAGGAGCATCACCAACATGAAGTGAGCCAGTGCGGAGACACCGAACAGTTGGACAAGCCACCCAAAATTTTTGAATATTTCCCTTGAAGTTGATGCGCCAAACATAAATGGCATAATTAAATGAAGGCGCACTTGTATGATGTAACAGACCTTGAGCGAGTCGCTCTCATCCTTAAGTAGATGAAGGCATTTAAAATAATTAATGCAAGTAGGTAGAATTGAATGTGTATATTATACATTTTTAGAAGGAAAGAGGGAAACGGGATATAGACACCCTCATTGTATCATTGTAACATTAAGATTATGAGCAAGAGAGAAAAAGAGCATGCAGAGAACTGTGTAAGAACACCCATGTACAGAAGTTATGAATTTATATAAGGAAAGTTGTGATTCAGACTCATGGTGTTTACTTATTCTCTCTGTATGCATCTTTGAATGTTATGTTCATGAATGGTTCATTCTTTCTATCATCCAGTTGCTTTTATGCTATGTATGAATGATTTCTTGTTGAATGTTTGAAATCTGAGAGAGGAAGAGTAGGGAGAATGAGTTTCAATTGTTCCTCTGTCTAAGTAATATTCCTGCAAGGAGTGCAATTGAATTGTCCGCAAGGAGTACATCGACAAGGTGTTCATAGGTTTGTCTCTGAAATCTCAGGAGAGATAGCTTTGTTCTCATTCCCTCAGAGTGTAGTTGGGCATAGGAGCCGTGCAAGGAGTGCGCAGGCCGAGTGAGGTCTCAGGGTTGTGAACCTGAGCGAAGTATTGAGAGACCATTACTATAGGGTGTACGCAAGGTCGAAGAGCATTCAACACTCCAAGGGTTTGGAGGTTGTCGCAAGGAGTGCGTGCAAGGACCCTCTTTGAGGCTCGAAGTTGTGAGAAGCTCAGGAGGAGTAAAGCCTTTGAAAACATTAAGGGGCATCAAAAGTTTGTAGCGCAAGAGGATAAGTCCAGGGAAGGGCCCTTGGGTTCCTTCACATAAATCATCAAAGGGAAGATATCGACGGTCAGGAATCTGTGGGGAGGATTAGCGAAACCCCACCAGCCATCAGATATGCCAGAGAAGCGAGGAGGTTATGGCTACGTCCGGAGTTCAAGCTCAGGAGATTGTGGACAGCCAAATCTTCACATAGATACCCACCAGCCATTGGATTGCCCAGGAGTTACATGAAGTTTAAGCTTCATAAACGGGAGGAGGAAAGTTCTGACCCAAGGCGTGGCCATCGGGATTTCAGCATTCGTGATATCGGGAATCCCGTGGACAAGATCGGGTAAATCCATAGTGAAAACCCCGATACAGATCAGGACCATCCATCTGTTGGGACAGGTGGCAGGAATCGAGAACGATCGGCTTATCGGGAGCCTTGAGACCAAGAGTCTGAGACCTTTCGAGCCCTGAAACAACGAAAGGATCACAGTCGTGGATCTCAGGAAGGACACGTGTCACGTGATCATTAAAAAATTAGAGATTCAGTCATCGGGACTCACATAAGTGAGTGTTTTGGCTTTACAGTTGGCGAAACCCGAGGGTAAATCTGAACCATCCATCCTTGAGGAAGCGTGGTTGAGATCGAAGATTTCAGGAAATTTATCGAAAGGAAGAGTTATCAATCGGAGAATTGAGAATCGGGAAATTGGGGATTCCGTGGACAAAAGGTTTAATACATTTCGACACTCGAAACCCCGAACCTCGATAAGGAGTATGAATGCGGTCATATAAGAGGAGGTTGTGTGGACTCGGAGCATAGCCAGGAGGGGCTAAAGAAGAAGGGAAGCACATCGGGATATCGAAGATCGGAAATTCAAAGAAGCAAGTGTTGGTGACATCGGGGATTGGGAAACCCCGAAACCTGATTGTGGCTTTCTGTCGCGAACAAAGAAGGAATCGAGCCTAAAGACTGTAAGGTGCGAAAAAGACCTATGGGTCAAATTTAAATAAAGATTCCAGGGGAGAATCAAAGAAGCCACTTCGGCTCAGGGGCGAACTTTGAACAATCCTTAAAGACCGGGAGGTCAGCGCAGAGGCCCATTGCTGAGGCAAGGGGTGATCCTGCGTCAGTTCTAGTATCAGAGCCTAGAAAAAATATTTTCTTTCTGTAGCAGAGAAGGGAAGGATTCATCATGCCGCCAAGAAGGAGAGAAGAAGGGGCAGGCAGATGAAAAATCCATAAATGGAGAGAGAGATGCGTGATCTATGAGCTAGACTCGAAGACATGGAAACAACACAAAGGAGTATAGTCGGTGTTGGGGATCTTAGTGATTCTAAAAGCGAAGTTGAAGCTGAACATGAAGAAGAAGTTACAGCTGAAGATGCATCAAATGAGTGTTTGATCAGAGCTATTGCAAGAATGGGTGCAAGAGCGAAAATGGACATTCCGGTTTATGAGGGAAACTTGGATGCAGAGGAGCTTCTAGACTGGATTAGAGCTCTAGACACATACTTTGACTATGAAGATGTCGAAGAGGACAAGAAGGTCAAGCATGCTGTCACAATATTGAAAGGACATGCAACATTGTGCTGGGATGAACTACAAGCTGACAGACGCTGCAAGGGCAAGCAAAAGATCAAGAGCTGGGACAGAATGATCGCAAAGATGAAGGCGAAATTCATCCCCAAGGATTATCATATTTCTCTGTTTAGGAGAATGCAGAACCTGAGACAGAAGCTGATGAAAGTGAAGGAATATACTGAAGAATTCTACAGGCTAAACATCAGGCAGGTCATCGAGAAAGCGATGATGAAAAGGTTTCCAGGTACATGAATGGCCTGAGATACCATATCCAGGATGAGATGAGCATGTTAACCATCCGAACAGTGGAGGACGCTTATCAATTGGCTCTGAAAGCAGAAGAGAAGCTAAGCTGAAAAAAAAGTCAGAGAGGCCAAGGCAGAAGTCAAGCCAGGGGAAAATCAGTTGCCCAAGATAAAAACTAGAAGCCCAAGGAAGACTGGAAGAAACCTTAGACTCGAACTGAAAGAGGTGGAAGTTCATAGCGAGAGCAATATGCTAAACAGCAAGGACAACATACTGAACAAAGAGGAGGGTATGTTGATAATAATACTTTTCCTCGTACTAGAGGTAGAGGAGGAGGAAGAGGTGGAGTGATAAAATGCTTCACATGTGGAAAGAATGGGCACAAGTCTTATGAGTGTCCTGATAAAAAGAAAGAAGGAGTAGAAGCTCACATCGCCGAAGCACAGAGGCGAGATGTTGAGGCAGAAGGTGTTGAAGGCGGAAGATCGCTGATGATGCGAAAGGTTCTCTTGACACCAGAGAAGGAGGTGGAGAGCTCAACCCAGAGAAATAGACTTTTACGAATTGCTTGCAAAACCAAGGACAAGGTATGCAAGGTCATTGTGGATAGTGGTATCACAGACAATCTCGTTTCAACCGAGATGGTAGAAAAGCTGGAACTGGAGACGGTTGATCATCCAAGCCCATACAAAGTTTCATGGATACAAAAAGGACATCAGGGAAATGTCACTAAACAATGTTTGGTTGAATTTAAAATAGGAGGATATAATGATAAGATACTCTGTGATGTTATTCCTATGGATGTTTGTCATTTATTGCTGGGTAGACCATGGAAATATGACAGAAATGTGATTCATGACGGGAAAATGAACACATACACCCTTGAGAAGAATGGGAGAACACACATGTTGCTTCCAATCAAGGATAAGTAAGTGAAGCCTGAAGTAAGCAACATTGTACTTCTCATGAGTGGGAAGGAACTTCTTACCGAGGTAAAGAAGAAATAAGAACCACAATTCATTGTGGTCAGGAAGACAAATATTGTTTTAACCAACACGATGGTAGATGATTTACCAGAAGAAATTCAGGAACTACTGGAATAATTCGCTGATATAGTCGTGGACGAATTACCTCGTTCGTTGCTACCGATCAGGAGTGTGAGTCATCATATTGATCTCATACCAGGAGACAACTTACCAAACAAAGCAGCATACAGATTGACACCGCAAGAAAATGAGGAGGTCAGAAGACAAGTCTAGGATTTGATGGACAAAGGGTTGGTCAGAGAAATCTTGAGTCCATGTGTTGTTCCAACAGTACTTAGTCCGAAGAAAGACGGAGGCTGGAGGATGTGTATTGACTCGAGGGTGATCAATAAGATAACCATCAGGTACAGATTTCCATTGCCGAGGATGGACGATCTGATGGATTGCTTGAGTGGAGCAAAATTATTTTCAAAGATTGATTTGAAGAGCGGTTATCATCAGATTCGCATGAGGGAAGGTGATGAGTGGAAGACAACATTCAAAACCAACGAAGGGTTATATGAGTGGCTTGTTATGCCATTTGGCTTAACAAATGCACCAAGAACCTTCATGATGTTGATGATCGAAGTCCTGAAGGATTTCATCGGAAAGTTCGTTATCGTATATCTTGACGATATACTGATTTTCAGTAAAATAGTGGTCGAGCATTTGAAGCATTTGGCTACAGCGATGAGGAAGCTACAATAGGAGAAGTTTTTGATAAACATGAAGAAGTCCTCATTCATGAAGACAGAACTCATTTATTTGGGGTTTGTTATTTCTGTAGATAAATTGAGGATGGATCCAGATAAGGTGGAAGTGATCAAGAATTGGCCATCACCAAAGAATATTTTTGAGGTGAGAAGTTTTCACGGATTGGCTAGTTTCTACCGAAATTTCATTAGGAATTTCAGTGGAATCAGTGCAACAATGATGGACACAGTGAAGAAAAGACATAAATATTTTCACTGGAAAACAGAGGCTGAAAAGAGTTTCAATTTGTTGAAACGGAAGATCACGGAACAACCGGTTCTGGTGTTGCCAGATTTCCGAAAAACATTTCAGGTGAAATGCGATGCAAGTGGGTTTGCAATCGGAGCAGTCTTGAGTTAGGAAGATAGACCAATGGCATACTTCAACGAGAAGATGAATGAAACAAAAGTGAAATACTCCACATATGATAAGGAATTTTATGCTATCATCCAGGCATTAAAGAAATGGAGGCATTACTTGATCCCGAAGAAATTTGTTCTATACAGTGATAACCATGCATTACAGTTTGTGACTCAACAAGAGAAGTTGAATCAAAGACATGTAAAATGGGTTGAGTATATGCAGAATTTCACATTTGTGATTAAACATATTTCTGGAACTGCTAACAAAGTGGCTGATGCTTTGAGTAGGAAATGTTTGTTGTTGCAGGAGTTCAGAGTCAAAACGTTAGGTTTTGATGATCTCAGGAACATGTATGCAGATGATCCAAATTTTAAGGGGACGTATGAAGTTGCTGAGAATCTAGTTCTTAGAGGTAGGAGCCAGTGGGCCAAGTACATGATCCAGGAAGGATTGTTGTTCAAGGGCAATCGACTATGTATTCCGAAATGCTCCATGAGGAAGAATCTGCTGAAGGAGAAACACAATGGAGGATTGGCCGGACATTTTGGTCATGACAAGACATTTGCGAAGCTGAATGAGTCATATTTTTGGCCAGCGATGCGATCAGAGGTCAAGAGATTTGTGGACAGATGCAGAATTTGTCAGCATTCGAAGGGAAGAAAACAAAATGCAGGGTTTTATCAACCATTGCCTATACCTGAGGAGCCGTGGGATGAAATCAACATGGATTTCTTATTGGGATTGCCAAGGATGCAAAGAGGATTTGATTCAATCTTTGTGGTGGTGGATAGGTTTTCCAAGATGGCACATTTTATCCCATGTCAGAAAACCAGTGACGCAACTCACATCGTGAACCTATTTTTCAAAGAAGTCATTCGACTTCACGGCTTACCCAGAAGCATAGTTTCGGACAGGGATACGAAGTTTGTAGGGAACTTTTGGAGGACATTGTGGAAGAAGCTAGGAACTAACTTGGCATTTAGTTCTACTTATCATCCTCAGACGGATGGATAGACGAAAGTGGTAAACAAAAGTCTGGGAGACTTGCTGAGAATCCTGGTGACAGAGCACCATAGCCAGTGGGACAATATATTACCACAGACAGAGTTTGCATATAATGAATTAGTGAATAGAAGCACAGGCCAGAGTCCTTTTCAGATTGTATATGGCATGCAGCTGAGAGGAGTTTCTAAATTGAGATATTTAGGACAGACTGCGACTAGGAGAGCTAGTGCAGAAGAATTCGCAAAGGCGATGAAGGAACTTCGCAGCCAGGTGAAGGACCGATTGCAGAGGTCAAGTCAGGAGTACAGACGCATAGCAGATTAGCATAGAAGACAACTTCATTTCGAAGTTGGTGACTTGATTCTAGCACATTTGAGGAAGGAAAGGTTCCCGAGAGGAACATACAATAAACTAAATATGAAGAAAATCGGACCATGTAGGGTCTTGAGAAAATTCAGGGAAAATTCTTACGAGATTGAATTACGCGATGGGATTGGAATTTCTATGATATTCAATGTCTCAGATTTGTACCCATATAAACCTGAAGAAGCAGGAGCAGAAAGTGAGAAGCCAGAGGTGCAGTGGTGGAAGCAGATGCCAGTTACAGAAAATCCGCAGATGGAGCGCATACTAGACAAAAGAGTGAGTAAAAAGACCAGGAGGAAAGAATACTTCGAGTATTTGGTCAAATGGAAAGGCCATCCAGTGGAATATGCCAGCTGGGAGAATGAAGCAGAGATACAAAGGCATGGACAGACCGTGCAGGAGCTCATGGACAGGAGCCCATGAAGTTTTTCAAGCGAGGGAGTATGATGCAGGAGCATCGCCAACATGAAGCGAGCCAACACGGAGACACCGGATAGCTAGACAAGCCAGCCAATTTTTTTGAATATTTCCCTTGAAGTTGATGCACCAAACATAAATGGAATAATTAAATGAAGGCACACTTGTATGATGTAACGGACCTTGAGCGAGTCGCTCTCGTCCTTAAGTAGATGAAGGCATTTAAAATAATTAATACAAGTAGGTAGAATTGAATGTGTAGATTAGACATTTTTAGAAGGAAAGAGGGAAACGAGATATAGACACCCTCATTGTAACATTGTAACATTAAGATTATGAGCAAGAGAGAAAATGAGCATGCAGAGAACTGTGTAAGAACACCCATGTACAAAAGTTCTGAATTTATATAAAGAAAGATGTGATTCAGACTCATGGTGTTTACTTATTCTCTGTGTATGCATCTTTGAATGTTATGTTCATGAATGGTTCATTCTTTCTATCATGCAGTTGATTTTATGCTATGTATGAATGATTTCTTGTTGAATGTTTGAAATCTGAGAGAGGAAGAGTAGGGAGAATGAGTTTCAATTGTTCCTCTGTCTGAGTAATATTCCTGCAAGGAGTGCAGTTGAATTGTCTGCAAGGAGTGCGTCGACAAGGTGTTCAGAGGTTTGTCTCTGAAATATTAGGAGAGATAGCTTTGTTCTCATTCCCTCAGAGTGTAGTTGGGCACAGGATCTGTGCAAGGAGTGCACAGGCCGAGTGAGGTCTCAGGGTTGTGAACTTGAGCGAAATATTGAGAGACCATTGCTGCAGGGTGTGCGCAAGGTCGAAGAGCATTCAACACTCCAAGGGTTTGGAGGTTGCCGCAAGGAGTGCATGCAAGGAACCTCTTTGAGGCTCGAAGTTGTGAGAAGCTCAGGAGGAATAAAGCCTTTGAAAACATTAAGGGGCATCAAAAGTTTGTAGCGCAAGCAGATAAGTCCAAGGAAGGGCCCTTGGGTTCCTTCGTAGAAATCATCAAAGGGAAGAGATCGACGGTCAGGAATCTGTGGGGAGGATTAGCGAAACCCCGCCAGCCGTCAGATCTTCTAAAGAAGCGAGGAGGTTATGGCTATGTCCAGAGTTCAAGCTCAGGAGATTGTGGACCGCCGAATCTTCACATAGATACCCGCCAACCGTTGGATTGCCCAGGAGCTGCACGAAGTTTAAGCTTCGTAAACGGGAGGAGGAAAGTTCCGACCCAAGGCGTTGCCATTGGGATATCGGGAATCCCATGGACAAGAGATCGGGTAAATCCATAGTGAAAACCCCGATACAGATCAGGACTGTCCATCTGTTGGGACAGGTGGCAGGAATCAAGAACCATCGGCTTATCGGGAGTCTTGAGACCAAGAGTCTGAGACCTTTCGAGCCCCGAAACAGTGAAAGGATCACAGTTGTGGATCTCAGGAAGGACACGTGTCACGTGATCATTCAAAAATCGGAGATTCGGTCATCGGGACTCACATAAGTGAGTGTTTTGGCTTTACAGTTGGCAAAACCTAAGGGTAAATCTGAACCGTCCATCCTTGAGGATGTGTGGTTGAGATCGAAGCTTTCGGGAAATTTCCTGAAAGGAAGAGTTATCAATCGGAGAATTGAGAATCGAGAAATTGGGGATTCCGTGGACAAAAGGTTTAATACATTTCGACACTCGAAACCCTGAACCCTATTAAGGAGTATGACTGCGGTCATATAAGAGGAGGTCGCGTGGACTCGGAGCATAGCCAGGAGGGGATAAAGAAGAAGGGAAGCGCATCGGGATATCGGATATCGGAAATTCAAAGAAGAAAGTGTTGGTGACATCGGGGATTGGGAAACCCCGAAACCTGATTGTGGCTTTCTGTTGTGAACAAAGAAGGAATCGAGCCTAAAGACCGTAAGGCGTGAAAAAGACCTGTGGGTCAAATTTAAATAAAGATTCCAGGGGAGAATCGAAGGAGCCACTCCGGCTCAGGGGCGAACTTTGAACGATCCTTAAAGACCTGGAGGTCAGCGCAAAGGCCCATTGCCGAGGCAAGGGGTGATCCTGCGTCAAGCATAAAAGAAATCACAACAATAATTATCAAATCCAGTAAAATAAATTCAATGATTAAAATAAAAATTCAAAACATTACATATACAATATACATAAATAAATTGTGTACCTTGATGATTTCTATTATATTCCAACCTCCATAGGTGAGGTGTCATTCTTCATGGTTTTAAACTAGTCTCTTCTTTCCCATTGAAAATATGGTTTTCAATAGTACTATACCTATGGTTCTTATGGAGGATGTTCCTATACTCGTCAAACACCACCTTTCCTAAACTTTTTCAATCATGATACTTCATCTTAGGACCACAAACTTCACATGAAAATTTAACCTTTGTTTGAAGACCTGTAACAGATGGATTAATGTCAATTATATGATGACATTATTTAATCATTAAACATACAACATGATATATTTAAAAAATTATATAGTATTAAAAAGAAATAGAATGCTACATACCAAAAATATGTGTTAGTCTTGGGGCATCATGAATTGTCCATAAAAGTATTCCATGGAATTTAAATTTCTTCTCCCTGAGTGATTTATAGATGTCATACCTAGTGATGAAAACCCATAAATTTAATATCTCGTCAATAAGAGGCTTGATATATACATTCATATATTTAACTTGGTACTTACCTAATTATTTTAAATTACACATAATTACTATAACCATGATATCTATATATAAGTAAATAAATAAACAAAATATATTATGCAAAAAAATAAACAAATGAAAATGTTACATTCAAAAAATTAATGTAAGTAAATACCTAGAACAATCATTGTCAACATTATGTACTCCCTCTTTATTGACATCCAAGGAGGAATTCTATTGTTCATAAAAAAATAGGCTACACTGAGTAAACAGACCTAATCTCTTTGAGTGGATTAACATCGTCAGCTGCCAATGAAAGCCTAACATTATGAGGTTCATCTTTGAAATCTTCCCATTTTCCCTCAATTTCCCTAAACGCATAACCATCGGTAGGCATTTGAAGAACACCATCTCCATTTTTGTTAGGTGCATGGTAATCCATAAATTTTGCTATTCTTTCACACCTGAACAATCGCTGCAAATGTGGAATTATGGGAATATGATGAAGAACCTTTCGAGGCGCCCCTTTTGTTAATTGATTGATTTGATATCTATTGATAAGACATTGCGGGCATTTCGTGTTTGAAGCATGTTGTCCATAATATATAATATGATCATTAGGACATGCATATATATTTTGATAATCAATTCCAATGTATTTCATAATGGAATGAAAATCTCGATATGTCTAAGCTAAAATATTTGACGATGGTAACAAAAATTCACCTAACAATCTACAACATAACAAATAACTAGTTAATGTAATGAATATTAATAGTAAAAATTGGATTCTTATTTTACACATTAATTAACACTAAAAACAAATAGAAAAAAGTCAACATTTATGTACATGAGATGAAACATATTACATACCCTAGGATCTGTATCATACAAGTGTTCAATAAATTATTCATAACCTTTAAGTTCACTAGCAACATTATAGTGGAGAGAATATTTTCTCTTGAACCTTCATAAATTCGTTTATTTTCCTTTTCTAATAGAGGTTCATCATAAATACCATCATTGTCCCTATCCTCATCCAGCTGAGAAAACAAATATTGGATCATTTGATTTGTCCCATCATCTTCTTCCATGATATCCTCATTTGCTTGATCATGTTCCTCAACTTGTACAACATCATTTCTACCAGTACTTGCAAGATACCAGATATATAAAATATGCAGTACAGAAACGAAATGCTAGAAATAACAGAATAGCAGTAAAATATCCAGCATAATCTTCACAATACACAGAAATGATATACAAAATAGCAATAGAAATAGCACTTGAACAGAAATAGCACTTGATTCAGATAGCAATGTTCACAAGCCTCTTCGAGGGGGCAACCTCCAATCGAGCAGCGCTCTGTTACAATAATATCCAAGCTAGGGTTCTCATACCCTCGACT
>ML780535.1:712293-758680 GCA_009831015.1 Picea engelmannii | reverse complement strand
TCAAACAATATATATATATATATATATATATATATATATATATATATAATAAACAATATAAACGAAGATAATAAATATATATCTAATTACCACGGGACGATATTCATTCGATCCCCCATCAATGTGCCCATATTTCCTACAATTTTTTGTAGTTGTTGCTCTAAAAATTCTTATGAGACATGTAGTGAAAAATGTTTTGCAAGGAAAATAACAACTACCATCACCCTTTTCACCCACTTTACTTTTTTTTCCCACCTCTAATATTCTGTGACATTCTTCTGCAAAAAAATACCCTTTATGAACCGTCGTTGTTATAGCAATATTGTCGCAACATATCTAATTTGCAAAATGTTTATAGATATTTTTTTCTTCGTAAGAGAGATGAACGTTGACCAAGTCAATGTTGACTTTTTCAAATAGTGTAATTCTCAATGTTGAATTTTTCAAACAGTGTAATGGTCATCATCGAATCGTCACTCTTGCGATGATAACCAAAGTTCGTCCAAAAAGAGACAAGATTCTAGTATATTTAAGTTTGTCTCTCTTGCAACATACAACCGGTTTCATCGCAAGAGCGACAAACACGGGCTGAATTTATAAAAAAATAAAAAAATTTAACTCTTTATCTTCAATTTTGCGACGAAAGGGTACTTTCGTCACAAGTAGTCGTCACAATTTTTTCAATATGTAGTAGTGGGAGTATTAACCTCATTTTGGTTGGTGCTGGAGAACATAGGGAGTTGGAGATTCCTTCAGGTTGGATCCTTTAAATTAGGCGTTTATAGACTCCTTCTAGTTGGAGCCAGAGAGCACAGGGAGTTGGAGCTTCCTTCAAGTTAGAGACTATAAATCAGGGGGTCATAGCCTCCTAGTTGGTGCCAGAGAATTTAGGGAGTTGTAGCTTCCTTCAAGTTGGATCCTATAAAACAAGGGGTTTGTTCCTCCTTCCAGTTGGTTCTAGAGAATTGAGAAGTCAGTGCTTCCTATGAATGTATTATTTATATATATAAGAAAGCATTCCTTGGTTTTATCCCATTTGGGTTTCCACATACATTATGGTGTATTGTGTATCTTTGGTTATTTATTATGCACTAATGAATGACATTATTTATGATGAAATGATATACTGAATGAATAACTGATAAACTATTGAATACTGCTGATAAAGTTGAAGTTTATATATACTGTGATTGAAAGTTGTAAAAAGTGCTCATACTTATTCACCCCCCGCCCCTCTTAGTATTCCAGCATAGGTAACCCCCCCTTGAGTTGGATAAGATCCAACCGAAATTGAGAGGAATAACTACTATGGTGACAATGGGTATCCTTAAAGAGTTTCAAAATACTATCCCCTTAATTCTTGGGACTTTACATCATTTTGGGGTGCTATATTTTTTTTTAATGCATGCAATCCCACCATGCATGGTCTACAAATGATTCTTCAATTCTATAAAGATTATCTAATTTCTCATTGGAATATACAAGTGCCAAATAATCAACAAGAAACTTGTAAAGGATTCCCACTGAGCTTCATATATCTAAACTCCTTTGAATATATATACTATAATAATTAATGGTGAAATGTTGTCCTTCAAATGAAAATATTCACTAATAATCTTCCATACAATAAGAGGAAATAAGGTTTTTATTCATACCAATGTAAAAAAAACATCACTATAATTGATAACATCACTTGATTGAATCCATGGGGAAATGAAACCTAGTCCTCTCATAGGATACATAAAGTCATCACCAAGATCCACATTCATTCCTCCATATTAGTCTTAAATTTTTATAAAGAGTGAATTTTCATACATCATATGTATCTAAGCCCCTATATCCAAATACCATAAAAAACTAGACATAATTCTAGAGAAAATGCAAGAGACCATTGAGAAGGTGATCTTAAATTGAGAGGAATCCTCATCTACACCTTCTATAATCCAAACCGCAACTTGTTTCTTTCCCTTCCCCTTCCTCCTGAATGGACACCAACTAACATAATGTCCTATATTGTGACATCAGAAAGACATCACCTTAATCAAATCCTTCTTTCCTATCCCTAGTATTCCTTCTATTGTATCCTTTATTTCAACACTTTGTCATGTTCCCTATGAGAAATATCTCATTTACCTCCTACTATTTCATTGAACAAGCCTGAAATATAATTATTTCTTGCACAAGGTCATTCCAAACATGTGAAAAATGTGGAATTTTATCATCAGCATAGACACCCTGAATAAAATTCCTTGAATATGGGACAAGTCCATTTGAAGAAATGGACACCAAATCCCTATCCTCTATCTTTGTCATGGTGACACCCATTTGGCCTTTCAACTCTATAATCATGGTTATGTAGCTAACCATAGTATCTATATTTCTCATGCAAATGATTGATTTTTTTTTTCTCAAGAGAATCTATCAAGAAATGAAAGAGATTTGAAAAAAGGTAAACAAAGGCTTAAAAATATAATTTCTTGTCATCCTCTTTGCAATGTGAATATGAAATGATAATTTACCAAATCAAGGATGATCCTCTTGGCCTTAGCCTATTTCGTATTATGAGTGGTTGTTGATACTGAGGGGGGGGGTGAATCCATAGCAAGTACAATTTCAAACTCTTTTTCAACTTATACTTCAACCAGATTATATATTCAATTTATATCTAATGAGAAATGAAGAATATCCA
Source organism: Picea engelmannii (assembly GCA_009831015.1). Lineage (NCBI taxonomy): Eukaryota > Viridiplantae > Streptophyta > Pinopsida > Pinales > Pinaceae > Picea > Picea engelmannii. The sequence continues at coordinate 755,991 of ML780535.1, read as the reverse complement.
ATGAACAATGAATAATAGTAAAAGAGATACACCAATACACCATGCACCATATATGAGAAGTAATCATAAGTTATTGTTCAAGGGAAGTAATGAATTCCAAGGGAAGATAACTCTTTCAAGTTCAAATGAGGCTCAAACCTCCAATCAAGGGAAGGAACAAATTCCAAAGTTTAAGGGAGTGTTACACCTCCAAACAATGCCTTCAAGGAAAGCTACAAATTGCAATTTCAAGGGAGGGTTAAACCATCTATCCTTGACCCTTCCTTCCACCCAAGAATATATAAGAGATGATAAACCTTTATATCAAAATATCATCATCAACAAAATATAACCATTACACGAAAATATGAACCAAAGATCACCAAGATGTGCCTTCCTTAGAACTTCCTCAATATTTTTCTCAGGTATGCTACCTATCCTCTTGTTAGTGTGAATTTGTATGCTACATTTCTTCTTATCAACCCACGTATGTATGCTACCTATCCTTTTATCATCATGTGTACACCCTCAAAAAAATAGGGTTTCTACAATTCCGAAACTTTGGAGCCTTTCATACTTCGCCACCTCAAACTTGCTCCATGCTAAACTCTGCATATACTTCTAGGAAAAGTGCAAACCCACTTATGCTAGTTACATCACACTTTATTGGATGATTATGATATCTTATTTGATGTGTATTTATACTCTTAATGACACTTCCTTTTGACATTGGGGCCAACCTAACACTTTCTCATTTTGTAATTCTTTTCTTTAAGTATGTTCAAGGATGACTTGTACTTCCTTCTTCAATTCAGTTTGTCATCTTCAAAAAATAATTTCTCCTCAACCATGAGGATCCACATGATGTTACACCTACCACTAGAAACAAAATTACATATACTATCCATCTATGGGTGTTGTATCTACATGTATATTGTCCTTCATGTCCAAATGCCTTCATCAACTATGGGGTCCAAAACCAATGACTAGATTTGACATCAATGAAAAAAAACAATCTCCCAACAATATCCCCCTTTGGAATTGATGGAAACACTCATGCTCCCCCTGTCATCATGCTCCTAGTTTCTCTACCCCTTTGAAATCAATGGAAAAGGGTGGGGATGCTCCCCCTGAGCTCAATGGAGAAAGATAACTCTCTTCTTCGAGGCTTCTCACCCTGAACATATGGCACTTAGTAATACTTCATTTCTCTAGTCTATTTTTTCCTTGGAGCTCTTTCATGGGTCTATGATGTATATGTTACTTGGTATTCTTGTTGTGGTTGCAACCAATCTTCCTAGATATTCTTCTCTTAGTTTTCATATTTGGGAGTCAAACTTGAGAGTGTATCGTCGATCACACATTTTACTAACACTGAGAAGATTATGCTTCAGATATTCAACCAATAAGACATTTTTTTCTTTTACATATTTCATTCCAAGACCTTATATTCATTTTCAAAGTATTTTGACAGACTATTCATCTCCAAATGCAACATTTCCACCTTTTCTATTCAATATGATGAACTTGTTTTGATCCCCAGTCATGTGTGATGAGAATCCATTGTCCATGTACCATTAATATTCTTCTTTACATCCTTCTATAGTCAATCTTATTCGATAATATTCATTGTTTGGAATATCTTTCCTTCTCCATACTGTGGTTGGCATAAGGAAATTTTCCATAGGAGTATCTTCATTAATATATCTACAGTTTCGTGCTTTGTGACCAAGATTATTACATTTGTAGAATATGCTTTTTTGTCCATCATTGGATTAAATGGATTATAACTTATGTTGATAAATCCAAAAATATTTCCATATCTTATATTTACACCATTAATGTTTTTTCCATAGTTGTTCCCTTCATTGATTTTGCAATTAATTTCCTTGTGTCCAAAATTTGTGTAAATATAACAATGACCAAGAAAGAAATTTTGGTACCTGGGAGTAAGCAATCTTCTTTGTGATGTAGCCCATCTGGGTTCATGCCTTGACTGATTACGATCCACTCCTATGTAGTTTCCTTCATACTAATTGGAACTTCTTTGATTTTTGAATGTGGGAGGTCTTATTAGATAGTCATCTCTTCTATAATCATTCCTCCTTTCTGACAACCTGATCTTCTTCTCATCAAATGTATGTGTGGAGATTTCCTTTTCTTCAACCTTCTTTTTGGAATTTTCATTTCCTTTGTGTGACGTTTCACCCTTGAATCCAAGGCATGTTATGTATTTTGGCACTTGAGAGTTCTTTAAGTTCTTCCTTAATGAGACAAATTCTTGTTCAAGTTTCTCACAATATTCTTATTTCTTCATCTTGTGGAAATTCATTACTTCTTCCATTCTTCTTGCTTCTTCGAGTTGAATTTTCAAGGAGATGATTTTGTCTCTTACTTTCTCATAGTCTTCTAATTGTTTCTTCAAGTTTTTTATTTCTTCTTTAAATCTTATTTTTTGTTGATATATTTATTCTTCAATATTCTCATTCACCTTTTCAAGAAGTATACTATATTATGCTACAATTAAATTGACCTATTCAAGTTTATGTCTTTCTAGAGCACACAATGATTCTGCTTCATGTTTTTCTTCTTTTTCTATTTTAGGGTTGTAACTTGCTTCGAATTATTCTTCTTTTGTCTTTTCATAAAGATATTATATCTTATCTCAAATCTCTTTGGCTAATGCACATGATCCCACCTTAGCTTTTACTGAATCCACTAGTCCATCTAGGATGTCATCCATTGCCATTTTGTTGTTCCTTCTTTCTTCCTTATAGGATGCAATATTTGGTTTCTTCAATGTTTTGAATCCTTAAACAAGTGAGAGACAAACATCCACCCTAATATATTTTAAGTAAGGTTCCATTTTATTACTCCAATATTCAAAATTTCTTCCATCAAATGGTCGAATCCCATTTGGAATTTTCCCTTCCATTACTGTTCATGATATTCCTTCTAGTGGTTAAACAATACTGAAGGTAACCTGATATGATTCCAATTGTTTATACTAAGAGGGGGGTTAATAAGTAGAAAGTACAATTTAAAACACTTTTTCAACTTATACTTCAACAAGATTATATGTTCAATTTATGTCCAATGAGAAATGAAAAACATCCAATGAACAATGAAGAATAGTAGAAGAGATACACGAATACACCATGCACCATATATGATAAGTAATCAGAAGATATTGTTCAAGGGAAGTAATGACTTCCAAGGGAAGATAATTCTTCCAATTTCAAAGGAGGGTCAAACCTCCAATCAAGGGAAGGAACAACTTATAAAGTTTAAGGGAGGGTTAAAACTCCAAACAATGCCTTCAAGGGAAGCTAAAACTTCTAATTTCAAGGGAGGGTTAAACCCTCTATCCTTTCCCCTTACTTCCACCCAAGAATATATATGAGATAATAAACCTTTACATAAAAATATCAAAATAAAAAAAATATAACCATTACACAGAAACCTGAACCATAGATCACCAAGATGTTCCTTCCTTAGAAATTTCTCAAGCCTTTTCTCAGGTACGCTACTTGTCATTTTCTCAACCCGAGTATGTGCAGTACTTGTCTTCTTATAATCCTGTGTATGTATTATACATATCCTCTTATCATCCCGCACACACCCTCAGAAAAATAGGGTTTCTACAATTCTAAAACTTTTGGGCCTTTCATACTTCACCACCTCATACTTACTCCACGTTGAACTCTGCACATACTCCTATCACAAGTGTAGACTGAATTATGCTAGCTCCACCACACTTGCTTGGATCATTATGAGATATTCTTTGATGTGTATATATACTCTTCATGAAACTACCTTTTGACATTAGGGACGAACTAGCACTTTCTTATTTTGTAATTATTTTCTCTAATTATCTTCAATGTCGACTTGTACTTCCTTCTTCAATTCAATTTTTCATCTTCAAAACATAATTTCTCCTCAACCATGAAGATCCACATGACATTCCACTTACCACCAGAAAAGTCATGACGTATACAATCCATACATGGGTGTTGTATCTGCATGTATATTTTCCTTCATGTCCAAATACCTTCATCAAATGTGGGGTCCAAAACCAATGACTAGGGTTGACATCAATGACAACAACCATTCTTACAATAGTGGCCACTTGTGTTGGATCAATAGGTACGGATACCAATTTCACAACCTGTTCGAAAACATTGAATTTTTCCACAAGCATCTATAAATTGATGTTCCAAGGAAAACAATTTGCATATCCATAAAAAAACGCCACACTCTTCAATACATATAGTCATCTTATCCAGAATAAATATCAAGTGCACAAATAAACAATACATGAAGTAGAAAAAAAAAACCTTTCCAAGGTTCAATAACTTATCCCAAGCATCTTAGGGTGTCACACCAAAAAAACTAATCAAGGTGAAGTACCTCTCTAATATATTCTTCATCTCTAATTCCAACTCTCTCTTCACCAATAAAGCTTCGATGCAATGTATGAATTCCATGAATCAATTTTTTTTTTTTTAAATTTAGTAAATTCCCCATTTTAGAGGTTCCATGGATCTAATTCCTTTGAATTATCATCCTTTAGGGTTAAAGTGAAATATAAATTATAGTAGAAAAAAATGGACAATGTTTCACTTCACATCAACCGCAATACACTAGGAATTCCATGAGAGAATATACCAAATATGTGTGAACATGTTTTTATCACTTTAGGGAAATCATTTCCAGCATAAAATAGATTTTAAATCACCTCACTCAATTCAAATTTACAATAGTAAATACGTCTTATTTCCTTCAATATAAGTCTAAAATACCTTAACAATTACAACATTAATCTATGTCAAATTAGAAGGATATATCAGTATGAGAAACTACAAAACCATGAAGATAATGATAGATAAACATTAAATTGCAATAATTTCACATACTCAATACCCTCTATGCCTTGTTGAGGATATGGGGTATTTGAAAGATTGATATTAGAGAAAGAAGTGGGAAAAATTGGTGGTTTGAATAATTACCCCATATCCTAAAAAAAATACAAAAGTTATTGACTATGTGACATATTGGTATCAGAGCTACAGGTTAATCACTAGTGTTGTATGGTATAGAAATCATCTTGTAGATGAAGAAATTACATTTTGTTTGTCAAGTGTTTGATAAAATGTCTCAAAGAGAATAATTGGGGATGTGTTGTAAATATAGTGATTGTTTGATTTATGGATCAAATCCTAAATTAGATTCTTATTAGAGTATATAGAGGCATAGTTTGTGTAATTCATGGTTATAGAGTTTACTTTTGTAGAGGAAATCAATAAAAAAACATGAAAATCATGAATTAAATTCCTTGAAATGACATTGAATCAATGAGTAATGGGGTCATTTTTTTATCAAAGAAGTGAATTAATATATAGAGTGGAAAAGGTGCGAAATCTAGGTCTAAAATTCATGGTGGTAATGAGTTATTGGGAAAATATATATACTAGTGAAATGGACTAGCAAGGTGACATGGAGGTGTTAGGCCTCTTCCAGGTGGAATCTAGGTGGATAGAGGACAAAACTAATTCAATATATAGGGATATGATGATGCGTTGATTAGAAAATAATGGTTTCTTTTTTATAGAGGGAATAATAGTGGTATTTTGAATGGTCAAAATCCCTCTACAATTGTTGTAAGGGTGATTCATGTCCTTCAGGAGAAAAGTAGTTTCTGGAGGCAACATGCCATCTTAATGATCAAAATTTTAACCTATGAAATCGATCCAATTCATTTATATAGATAAATCACATGGGGAACATTCACAGTGGGAGATGCATGGTTGGAAGTGGGATTCCACCAACCTTGTCACATCAATAAATAACAATGTTCTAGGTGGAGGATAAACTACAGAGAGGTATTGATGGCCCACAATAAATTATTAATAATTATAATGTTATAAATTAAAGTGAGGATAAGAACAAAGGGGAAATGAATATATCACATGGAAGGTAAGGAGGAAAGGGAAATGGAATCATAGATGTAGGTGTTGACACATAAGATCCCATTTCCATATTAGTAGTCACGTGTCATTCCACATCAACATCATGCCATGTGTTTGGAGATAATATATGATTTTGTACATAACAGGAGAAGAAAAAAAAATAATCAAGTGAACATATAGGTGTAGGTTTGTGATGAAAAGGGATATAAATTTCTAGTGATGGGCATTTGTTGATTCATCTCTATAATTACCAAAAATGAAAATTAATGGTTGTTAAAGAACGTGGTGGTACTTATTGCCAGGAATTGTTTTTATGATAAAATTTGTACGATAACAAATATGAGCATGATGAATAAAAATAGTGGATAATTTAGCCAAATTTAAAAGGGTTTAGAATGGAGATGAAAAAATAATCCAAAATCCATTACTCTAGGAAACTTTTTGATGATTTTTGAAATTTTCAATGGAGGAAAAGTGACCCAATACCACAAATATGGAAAACCATTCATGGTTGACATTTTATGTACTCAAAAATCTAGACAAATTGGTCTTGTTTATGTTTTTATAGTTTTTCTCCATTTGAGAGATAATAGTTTTGGAAAAAAAATCAAGTTCGAAGAAAGTGGGAAAAGGGAAATGTTGACAATTCCAGATTAATGCAAATCATTATTGGAACATAAATTCACTAATATGAAGGTTGATAAGTACCTGCAATAATAATTTTTACCTACACACGATACAAAATTTTCTTTTTTTTAACTATATTTTCTTTTACATATTGTAAAAGTTGGCCATTGACCATAATTGGACCAGTTAGAAAAGTGCAAAAAATGGGAAAAAATGGTGATTTCTAAGAGATAACTTTTAAATAAAAATTGGAGCATGATAATAATCATTGAAAATAAGATTTATAGGGTAATACGTATGAAGTCTTATATTTTGGATAAGAGTTTAATATTTCTTCATAAATTGGGAAGAAAAAGACATGTAGCCTTAATTGACAAAAAAATGACAATGTGCATATTTTCTAGAAGTTGAAAGAAATGTTATAGATCTAGGATGAGGTGTATCTAAAAGGGTTATTTGTATTCACATGCATTTCATAATCAGTGATCCAACAAGGATGAGTATATTTAAAATTGAAGAGAACCATTGAGGAGGACACATGAAAAATGGACAAGTACCTTATAATCATGAAGAAGAAGAAGTTAGAGGCCTAAATATCGACACAGGAAATGAGGAGATAGAGTCTAATGGGAACCATAGAAAAAATCGATAAGTATATCATAAATCAAACATCACTGAGGTTGTGGTATAGATAAAAAAATAAATAAAGATAAAGCATAAAAAATAATGGGGAGAAAAGTCAAGTTAAGGACAGACTCAGAATGGGCATAAATGAGGTCATATTATTGTTCCTTCTAGATGGTTTCCTCCTCGCTCCTAGGCATAGTCATGGTGACATCCTTAGCAATGTGAGGAATAAGTGACTTTAAGAACTCATCCATTAGGAATATATCGTTTATATGATATTTTCACATGACACACCATCTACACCATTATGGATAGTTGTAGTCTGATGGAAGCTAGTTAAAATTTTGATTCCTACATCATGGTCGACTAGAATATAAAAGAAATTCAAGAAAACTTTTATTATGGATTCAAGGTTAGTATGGGTACTTTTGGTTCATCTACGTACCATTTGGAAGCTACACCCATGAGAGTGCACTAAAAATAATCAACCTAATCGAATATTCCATTATAATTTTGGAGGAACACCAAAGGTATAAGGATATAATGTGTTTGGAGGGATATTCTTCAATTTTACCCTAAACAAAGTAATTTATGAAGGAATCTTAGTTGGTATAATGGGCCAATTCGCAACATGTCAGATAGGATAATTGATCATTTTGTTTAAATCGGGGAGATTCAAACCTGCCATGTACGATAGAAAGGTGTTGAGCCTTGGTTTCAACATGTTTTTTATGACCATTTAACTCATTATTATTTAATTTTTCCTTTATCCTTTTTGAAATTATCATTTATTTTTCCATATACCACCCATATTGTTCATTTCCAATATAGAAAATATTTATGAGATATGTGATCATGATTTTATTGTTTCCTATGTTTTGATTGTGTCTTAGGTTAGATTTTATGATTTCCTAAATATTTGCAAAATTCATGCTTTTCTTGTGAAAATTTTTAGAATTCAAGTAGTAGTCAACTTCAGAAATCCAATAACGGTCACCTTTAGAAATATAGTAGTAGGAATCTTCAGAAATCCAGTAGTGCTTCCACATTCTGGATGGTTGTACCTCCTGAGGGAGAATTCAAGCATATGATTTTAGTTTGGAATGACGTTGTCCAACTTCCTTTTTTCTCAAAGTGACCCAATGAACATCAAGCAAGGCATTGATATCTTGTCAAAGTCGCAGTTAGCATGCTTTGTTTAGCTACAAACTGATTTGATTTTGTGGAGAAAACACCCACAATGATGTCCCACATCTCCCACAATGATTCTTTAGGAAAATTGTCCCCCTTCCTTTGTCAATGAGCCATCAAAACACAAATAATTTTATCTTAACTAAGAAAAAAACTAAACAACCTAATGGTGGAGTGATCTTCTTGTTGAGAGGAAAAATCTCTAGTTGTAATGTTTTATTTTTATAATCTAAGGGTTGTAAACATAAATAGGAGAGACACCAATGTTGTGAAGAAACGTTGGTTGGATTGGTTGATTTTTGTTGTGGTTTAAGATCTTTTCGTGGATGGACTGTAATAATTCTCTGTAATCTCATGTTTGGATGATGAAATAAAGGACATTTTTTTTGTTGTGTATTTTCAGCAGTGCACTATACCCTTCTTGCTGAGTGTGATGGAAGAGGCAGGCCCCCCTCTCTTCGATATACCTTGCATATTTATTTTCATTTTGTAGGTGTGATCAACATTTTCATTTTGTCGATTCATTTGTCTAGTTAAGTGTTTTTTCATTTAAATTCGCATATTATATTTCTTTCTTGAAATCAATATTTAAATTATGTCCTTACTTTCATTTGTTTACACATTCAATTTAATTATTCATTTACTCATAAGTTTTTATGCTTTCAATTACCAACGTGAAGAGAAGGTGCACACACATAATTTTGGTAGTGCATGTGTTTATTGATTACCAGTGATCTTAGTGTTGTTAACACATGAATCTTAATAAACTAAAATGTCATGAGACTTGAATACACAACCACAAAATTTGTTGGATTTTATTTGACATTGCAATTCCAATTTATTTTATATTCCATATTGATAATGCTACAAGAATTAATTGTGTTAATGAGTAAGTTAAATGGATCATTTGGCATATAAACAAAATGATTGCAATCAATTGGTTAAAGAACAAGACATACTCATACTCTTGATTATGTTATCTGGAAATGACATGTCAAATAAAGTGCTTTGGATGTAGTAAGGATAGCTTAGATTTTTATTACCTAGTCCTACATATATTTTTCCAACACCTCATAAGCTTACGGGCCTCTGGATTTATGATTTAATGTACAACAACTTAAGAAATTAAATTGACAAACATTTTTGGTTTCGTTGTCATGGATTTGTTAAAGGAATAGGATTTTGATTTTCTTTTAATTTTCCCTTGTATTTTTTCCTTTGTTCTTTTGATTCATATTATATTGAGAATGAAATGAAGGTGGACATATAACAAGGAAACACACATAGATATTGCAAGAAAAACAGTAATACAATTAACTCAAATTATATCAATGAATGGAATACAAAATATTATAAAATGTGAAGCATACAAACTAGCTAGAATGGCGATAACTTATCCCTAAAGAGAGATATGTGTTGACTACACTCATTTGAAAGAAGCTTATTAAAAAGAGGTAGAAAAGGAATTTTAACATAAATAATCAATGATAAAACCCTAAACATCCAAAAACCTAACCATAGAAGATGAAACACCAAAAGTTCTGTGTTCCCCATTGTGGTTAGTTGATACATTAACATCCTGAGGGCATTAATTTTGCATATGATCTATGTTTGGGGTGCTCGGTAGCCTGTCGGAAAGGTGTATATGAGAAGTACACATTCAAAATGTCCCAAGATATTCCCAATAAATTCCGTTGGAATCTATTAGGCACTTCCATGTCAAAAAAACATCATTTAGGGCCTCAAAATGGCCCCAGAAGTTTGCGACCTAAACAACTGTAGAAAAAATGCCAATATGTGGAACCATTTTGAATTTGTGGAATAGGTGGGTGTGTTATGAGGAAATAATATCTATGGCTATGGATGAACCAAAACATATGGAAATGACTAAATAAATCAACTCTAATCTCATATATGCTATATAAGAAAATATGATAATGAGACAAGATAAAGAGCCTACCTCATCTAGACGTTCGATGAAGTCCCTCGTTGAGAACTTGACTCAAAGCGATACACCTGCAAATTGTCCTCAACAAAAAAGAAATTCAAGCATATGGTGACAATATATAAATTTATCACATTCAATAGCATAATCCATCAACATTCATAACAAATATTCACTTGGAATAACAATTAAAATATTTTCAAGATATTAATTGGAAGATAAAATAATATTTCTATTAAAATGTAATCAACAGAAGAGAATGAATTACAAACTTCTGTGTCGGAAGGGTTCAAAACTAAGAAACTAAGTCCCTTCTAGCTGGGCCTCTACCACTTCAATCCTCCACCAAAGGCAAGCTCATAAAGAGATACAATTAGGTTCTCAAACAAGTAGAGAAGAACTTGGGGGTTGAATAATGTGTTCAGACTTAAAAGTACAAAGGGATGTAGACTCAATATGAAGTGAATAATTTATCGAGAGTAACTTTTCTCTCAAAGTTGACTTCTTCTCCTCTTTTTCCATAGCTTGGATATGGCCCATTCATAGCCTTCAAATGGAACTGAAGGTTTAATTCATAACGTTTCCAATATATGGAAGGTCAAGGATCATGGATCCCGTGACGTGACATGGAAACCCGACACTATTTTTTAATTTTGGGCACAGAAACCAATGTACGTGGGTTGTAGTGGTGCAGCCTATGTATACGCATGTTGTATAGTAGTTGCAGGGTTTATATGTGGAAAAATGTTTTTTTTAGCTCTAGGATTTTCAAATAGGGACTTCAAGTTTGCATAGGAAAATGGAAAAAGGCCTTTTGAGAAACTTAGCATAGGGTGACAAAAAATATTTCTATAACAGATTCCCCCTAATGTGTGAGGTCAGAGGCGTATCTTCAATGACCGAAATACATTATAATACTCATAAGTGTAGTAATGGAGAATCATCTGGATGAACTAGTTTCTCATGAGAATATTAAAATCTATATTGACTTTGCACACGTGGCTACCAATGTGAATAACACTATAGATCCATGTGAAAATATAGCAAACAATTGTTCATGGCCATGAGTAGGAAATACAAAGGTGGATACATGCCAAAGGATGTCATAGTCACTAACAAGGCCCAATAAAACAAGTCTCAAAATCAATATGAATATATCTATATACAATGGAGTACAATCTGATCCCCCATGATCACTGAAGTCACATAGCTACTGGTCCAATGAGAGATATAAAAAACTCAGGGAATTTGCGACTATGAACTGATGTCTTCAAGTATTCTACACGTTTCTCCAAAGGTGCAAGTATACATCGTATGAATAAAGGAGTTGAGGTCGAACATAATGAGACTTCATTTGATTACCGGTCATTAAGGTATATCGTTAACAAATGAGAGACAACCTACTGATAATGAAAGTAGGTATCAAGGCACCAAGTACATTCTTACAAGTGTGAATAAAGATTCTGGGGTTGAACACTTGAAGAATCCATTGATCATGGGACATTGATGTATTCCCAATTGTCGATGGCGAGAGAACTTTCCACTAATTACTGCAAGCCTCTAGGTACTCATAGGACTCTAGGTATCGTTTCCATAATAGATGGGTTGAAGTTGTTGGAAGGATACCCTATGAAAGGAGAGAATTAAATAATATCTCATCATTCAGCATGAGGTACAAAGAAGGAGATTGATGATTTGGAGTAAATTGGACAAAGAACATGTTTGACGCAACCTTCCCCACTCCTTGGAGAATGATCGCTCTCACCAGGACCTTCTCAAATCTCTGGCCCGAAGAGCGTCAAAGCTCCTCTAATTACCCGTCGGGAATTATTCACCCATAACACTCTCCAATGATCTCCCTTAACAGTCGAGAAATCGGAATTCGCGATATCACGAATTCTATGCTCGCGTGCCCTATGCCTCACGAGTCTCGAACCCCGATATGGGTCAAAGAGTCAACGCTTCCATTCCTGTCGGGGATTTCCCTATCGGGAAATCAGCACATGAAATGTCGCGATTCACTTACCCCACAAATCTCCGAACCCCAAACTTCGATATGCACGTGCGCTTCCTCTTTGCCACGTCACCTCTGCTCTCTGTGCTATCGGGAATCGCGTGATCGCGATTTTACCCGTCGCAATTTCTTTGCACCGGGAAGTTCCGACTGCCAAATCCCGACTCTCCGGGATCATGTGCCACCTGTCCCTATAGTGATCAACGGCTCCAACGGCTTCGGGAAATCGCTACTCGCAATTTCAACAAATGTGAAACTTTTTCCTCCGTAAAACCCGATAAGCCTAATCCCGGTGGCTCTGGGTTCCTTCCTATGCCTAAGGGATGAATCCCTCGCAACTCCTCCAAGATCTGACGGTCGACGGGTTTTCGTGAATCTTCCCTGCGAGAACTAACCATCGATTCCTCCTCCTGGAGGAATTCCTTCCGCCTACTCTGTCCTGTTGAACCTTTCCTTGAGCCACTTCCGGGCCCTCCTCCGCTGCGTCACGAAGGAACTATCCCTCCTGAGCTTGTCTAATCTTATTCTTTCAGAGAGGTTGCACACACTCTTGTGCTCGACCGTCAACAACCCTCAAAACGTTGAGTCTTCCCCGACTCTGTGCCCTCACCGGCAGCAGCAGTCTTAATCTCCTTTCACTTAGAATCGCAACTCTGAGTCTTCATCCAGCCTGTGCACGTCTTTCACAGCTCCGGTGCCAAATCTGCACTTCTGAGAGCTTAGAACAAAAGTTATCCCTATCTGAACCCTGCAATCACGCACTCCTTGCGGACAAATTCCACTGCACTCCTTGCAGGGATCTCTTGATTCAGAATAGAGAAACAATTGAAACTAATTTCTTACTCACATAGATTTCAATCCAACTATGAAATCACATACACAGCATATCAAAGAAATTGTATGACCGAAAGCAAACATTCCCGAGCATGATATCAATAAGACACAGAGAATAACACAACCATGGAATTGAATCAGAACTCTTTCTATTAATTCAATATGCATGTACATGGGTGTTCTTCATATGCTTCTCTGCGTGCTCTTCTCTTTAGAATGTTGCTCATGTTACAATGATACAAAGGAGGGTGTCTATATCTGTTTTCCCTCACAATTCTAAAACTGTCTAATCTAGAATTAAATATCCTATCTACCTGCATTAAATCTATTAAATGCCTTCCTATATACTAAGGACGAGAGCTTAAAGGCTCAAGGTCCCCTTTACAATACAAGTGCGCTTCTTTATGAATGACTTCATTAAAGAGCAGCGCAACAACTTCCAAAGAATTTCAAAATGTGTGCTGGCGCTGTCCAGCTGTTTCCTCTCAGTGTGCTGGCTCGCTTGATGAGTGAGCGATGCTCCTGCATCATACTCCTCGGCTTGAAAATTTTCATGGGCTCCTGTCCATGAGCTCCTGCACGGTTTGTCCATGCTTCTGTATCATTACTTCAGTCTCCCAGTTGTCATCCTCCACTGGGTGATTCTTCCATTTGACCAGGTACTCGAAATACTGCTTTCGCCTGGTCTTCCTTCCTACTCGCTTGTCCAGTATGCACTCCATTTGCGGTTTTTCTGCTACTGGTAATTGTTTCTGCCACTGGATCACTGGCTCCTCAGTTCCAGTGTCTGTTTCTCCAGCCTTGTATGGATATAAGTCTGCAATATTGAATATCGGAGATATCCCGATGCCATCTGGAAACTCAATTTCATATGCGTTCTCCCCGAACTTCTTCAGGACTCTGCAAGGTCCGATATTTTTCATTTTTAGTTTGTTATATGTTCCCCTTGGGAACCTTTCCTTCCTCAGGAGTGCCAGAACTAAATCATCAACTTCGAACTGAAGTTGTCTCTTCCGCTGATCGGCTCTGTGCTTGTACTCCTCATTTGAATCCATCAGTCGCTGCTTCACCCTGCCGTGAAGTTCCGTCATCGCCTCAGCGAACTCTTCAGCTCTAGCACTGCTAGTTGCAACCTGGTCTGACTCCCTGAGTTCAGAAACTCCCCTCGGTTGTGTCCCATACATAACCTGAAATGGGATTTTTCCTGTACTTCGATTCATAGAGTCGTTGTAAGCAAACTCTGCCTGTGGCAACACATTGTCCCAGCTACTATGGTGTTCTGTTACCAGGCTCCTCAGCAAGTCTCCAAGGCTTTTGTTGACCACCTCGGTCTGTCCATCTGTCTGCGGATGGTAAGCCGAACTAAAAGCCAAATTAGTCCCTAGCTTCTTCCATAGCGTCCTCCAAAAATGACCTATGAACTTGGTATCCCTGTCCGAGACTATGCTTCTCGGTAATCCATGGAGTCTAACAATCTCTTTGAAAAACAAGTTTGCGATGTGCGTTGCATCGCTGGTCTTCTGACACGGGATAAAATGTGCCATCTTTGAAAACCTGTCAACCACTACAAAGATGGAATCAACCCCTCTTTGCATTCTCCGTAAACCCAATACAAAATCCATGCTTATCACCTCCCATGGCCTCTCCGGTATGGGCAATGGTTGATAAAAACCTGCATTCTTCTTCCGGCCCTTCGAATGTTGACAAATCCTGCATCTGTCAACAAATATTTTAACATCTGCTCGCATGCCCGGCCAAAAATACGATTCGCTCAGCTTTGCGAATGTTTTATCATGACCAAAGTGACCTCCTAAGCCTCCACTCTGCTTCTCCTTTAACAAGTTCTCCCTCATGGAGCAATTTGGAATACACAGTTTATTGCCTCTGAACAACAATCCCTCCTGGATCATGTAATCTATCCATGGGCTCCGATCTCTAAGAACTGGATTCTCAGCTGCTTCGTATGCTTCCCCGAAGTCTGCATTTCCGGTGTACATGTCCTTCAGGTTTTCAAAACCCAATGTCTTGACTCATAACTCCTGCAACAACAAACATTTCCTGCTCAAAGCATCAACCACTTTGTTAGCAGTCCCTGAAATGTGTTTAATCACAAACGTGAAATTTTGCATATACTCTACCCATTTTGCATGTTTCTGGTTCAACTTATCCTGTTGACTCACAAACTGCAATGCATGATTATCACTATACAATACAAATTCTTTCGGAATTAAGTAATGCCTCCACTTCTTTAATGCATGTATGATGGCATAGAACTCTTTATCATTGTGGAGTATTTCAGTTTTGCTTCATCCAGCTTCTCGGTGAAATATGTAACTGGCCTGTCCTCTTGACTCAAGACCGCTCATATGGCGTATCCGCTTGCATCACATTTCACCTGAAATGTCTTCTTGAAGTCCGACAACACCAGCACTGGTCGCTCTGTAATATTTTGCTTCAACAGATTGAAGCTCCTCTCGGCCTCTGCTGTCCAATGAAAAGTCTTATGCTGCTTCTTCACTGTATCCATCATTGCGGCGCTAATTCCACTGAAATTCCTGATGAAATTTCTGTAGAAACTAGCCAAACCATGGAAACTCCTCACCTCAAAAACATCTCGGGGTGATGGCCAATTCTTGATCACTTCCACCTTCTCATGATCCATTTTCAACTCATTCGCCGATATGACAAAACCCAAATAAATGAGCTCTGTCTTCATGAAGGAACACTTCTTCATGTTGACCAACAACTTCTCTTGCTGCAGTCTTCTCATCACAATGGCCAAGTGTTTTAAATGTTCAGCCCTGGTCTTACTGAAAATCAGTATATCGTCCAGGTATACAACGACAAACTTCCCGATGAATTCCCTCAGGACTTCATTCATCAGTCTCATGAATGTGCTTGGCGCGTTTGTTAAACCAAACGGCATGACTAGCCATTCGTACAAACCTTCATTTGTCTTGAATGTTGTTTTCCATTCATCCCCCTCTCTCATTTGAATCTAATGATATCCGCTCTTCAGATCAATTTTTGAAAAATCTTTTGCCCCGCTCAGGCAATCCATCAGATCATCCATTCTCGGCAGTGGAAATCTGTACCTGATGGTGATTTTGTTTATCGCTCTGGAGTCTGTACACATCCTCCAGCCTCCATCCTTCTTTGGACTTAGTACTGTTGGAACAACACACAGACTCAGACTCTCCCTGACTAGTCCTTTATCCAACAAATCCTATACCTGGCTTTTGACTTCTTCATTTTCCTGAGGCGTCAACCTGTATGCAGCCTTATTCGGTAAACTGGCTCCGGGTATGAGATCGATGTGATGACTCACACTCCTCATCGGTGGCAACGAATGAGGTAGTTCGTCCACGATGATATCAGAGAACTCTTCCAGCAGTTCCTGAATCTTGACTGGTAGATCATCCACTCTTGTGCTAGTCAGGACAATTCTCGGTTTCTTGACCACAAAGAATTGTGGATCTTCGTTCTTCTCCATCTCTGTGAGAAGCTCCTTCCCACTCATGAGAAGTATGGTATTGCTTACTTCCGGTTTTACCTCTTTATCCTTTATCGGAAGCAACTTATGGGTTCTCCCATTCTTCTCCAGTGTATAGGTGTTCATCTTCCCATCATGAATCACATTTTGGTCATACTGCCATGGTCTACCCAGCAATACATGACAGACATCCATGGGAATGACATCACATAAAATATTATCATTATAATTCCCTATTTTGAACTCAACCAAGCATTGTTTAGTAACACTTACTTGGTGTCCTTTCTGTATCCACGAGACTTTATATGGACTCGGGTGATTAGTCGTTTCCAGCTCTAGATTTTCTACCATCTCGGTTGAAACGATATTGTCAGTGCTCCCGCTGTCCACAATAACTTTGCATTTCCTGTCCTTGGCTGTGCAAGCCATTCTGAACAATCTGCTCCTCTGCACTACGCTTTCCACCTCTTTCTCAGGTGTCAAAAGAACCTTATGCATCCCAAGCGATCTTCCGCTATCTGCATCTTCTGACTCAGCATCACGCCTTTTCACCTCAGTGATGTGAGCTTATCCTACGTCCTTCTTCTTCTCTGGACACTCAAATGACTTGTGCCCATTTTTCCCACATGTAAAGCATGTGATAACTCCTCCTCTTCCTCTACCTCGACCTCTAGTACGAAGAAGTGTGTTTGCATCAGCATAATCCCCCCGCTGATCATTCTCCTGTCCTCTCGGCTCAACATATGGTTGCCTCTGTTGTGAGGTTCCGCCTCTCTCAACCTTACCCTGAGGTTTCTTCCACTCCTCCTTGGGCTTATGAGTTCTTTCCTGGGCAACTACTTTGCCTCTTGGCTAGCTTCTGCCTCGCCCTCACTGTCCTTGCTTGCGGCTAAGATTCTCCTCAGCTTTCAGAGCCATCTGGTAAGCATCCTCTACAGTTCTGATGGTAACCATGCTCAGTTCATCCTGAATGTCATACCTCAGACCATTCAGGTATCTAGCAACCTTCTCATCATCGCTCTCCCGATGACCTGCTCGAATATTGAGCTTGTAGAATTCTTCGGTGTATTCCTTCACCGTCATCAACTTTTGTCTCACGTTCTGCATCCGCCTGAACAGTGTGATCTGGTAATCCCTTGGGATGAACTTCGCCTTCATCTTCGCGATCATTTTGTCCCATCTTTTGATTTTTTTCTTACCTCTGCAGCGTCGATCTGCCTGAAGCTCGTCCCACCATAACACTGCTTGTCCCTTCAACTTGGTAACAGCATGCCTTATCTTCATATCCTCTTCGATATCCTCGTAATCGAAGTAGGTGTCAAGAGCTCTGACCCAGTCCAACAACTCTTCTGCATCCAGGCTTCCTTCATACGCTGGAATATCCATTTTAGTCTTGGAACTCATCCTGGCGATAGCTTTGATTAATCCCTCTGTTGATGCATCCTCTGCTACGACCTGTTCATGTCTAGCTTCTTCTTCCACTTCGGAATCGCTAATATCCCCTGCACCAACTCCATGTCGTTGCGTTGTCTCCATCTCCTCAAGCCTTGCTCAGAGATCTCTCATTTGGCGTTCCATTTCTGGATCCCCTGCCGGTCTACCCCTTCTTCTCACCTCCCTGTCCTCTGGGTCGGGTGACTGTCTCTCCCTTCTGGGCGGCATGGTGTACTTACTCCCTTCTCCTCTCTGTCGAAGAAACAAAGAGTAAAAATCCCGCTCTGATACCACACTGACGCAACCTTCCCCACTCCTTGGAGAATGATCGCTCTCACCAGGACCTTCTCAAATTTCTGGCCCAAAGAACGTCAAAGCTCCTCTAATTCCCCGTCAGGAATTCTTCACCCACAACACTCTCCAATGATCTCCCTTAATAGTCGGGAAATCAGAATTCGCGATATCGCGAATTCTGTGCTCGCATGCCCTATGCCTCACGAGTCCCGAACCCCGATATGGGTCAAAGAGTCAACGCTTCCGTTCCTGTCGGGGATTTCCCTATCGGGAAATTGGCACATGCAATGTCAAGATTCACTTACCCCACAAATCTCCGAACCCCGAACTCCGATACGCACGTGCGCTTCCTCTTTTCCACGTCACCTCTGCTCTCTGTTCTATCAGGAATCGCGTGATCGCAATTTTACCCGTCGCAATTTCTTTGCACCGGGAAGTTCCGAATGTCGAATCCCGACTCTCCGGGATCGTGTGCCACCTGTCCCTATAGTGATCAACAGCTCCAACGGCTTCGGGAAATCGCTACTCGCGATTTCAGCAAATGT
The DNA here is from genome assembly GCA_009831015.1 of Picea engelmannii. Taxonomy (NCBI): domain Eukaryota; kingdom Viridiplantae; phylum Streptophyta; class Pinopsida; order Pinales; family Pinaceae; genus Picea; species Picea engelmannii. The sequence goes on along the minus strand of ML780535.1, from coordinate 737,039 downwards.
GAAACTTTTGCCTCCGTAAAACCCGATAAGACAAATCCCGGTGGCTCTGGGTTCCTTCCTGTGCCTAAGGGATGAATCCCTCGCAATTCCTCCAGGATCTGACGGTCGACGGGTTTTCGCGAATCTTCCCTGTGAGAACTGACCGTCGATTCCTCCTCCTGGAGGAATTCCTTCCACCTCCTCTGTCCTGTTGAACCTTTCCTTGAGCCGCTTCTGGGCCCTCCTCCGCTGCATCATGAAGGAACTATCCCTCCTAAGCTTGTCCAATCTGATTCTTTCAGAGAGGTTGCGCACACTCTTGTGCTCGACCGTCAACAACCCTCAAAATGTTGAGTCTTCCTCGACTCTGCGCGCTCACCGGGAGCAACAGTCTTAATCTCCTTTCACTCAGAATCGCAACTCTGAGTCTTCGTCCAGCCTGCGCATGTCTTGCACGGCTTCGGTGCCAAATCTGCACTTATGAGAGCTTAGAACAAAAGTTATCCCTATCTGAACCCTGCATTCACGCACTCCTTGCGGACAAATTCCACTGCACTCCTTGCAGGGATCTCTTGATTCGGAATAGAGAAACAATTGAAACTAATTTCTTACTCACACAGATTTCAATCCAACTATAAAATCACATACACAGCATATCAAAGCAATTGTATGACAGAAAGCAAACATTCCTGAGAATGATATCAATAAGACACAGAGAATAACACAACCATGGAATTGAATCAGAACTCTTTCTATTAATTCAATATGCCTGTACATGGGTGTTCTTCATACGCTTCTCTGCGTGCTCTTCTCTTCAGAATGCTGCTCATGTTACAATGATACAAAGGAGGGTGTCTATATCCGTTTTCCCTCACAATTCTAAAACTGTCTAATCTAGAATTAAATATCCTATCTACCTGCATTAAATCTATTAAATGCCTTCCTATCTACTAAGGACGAGAGCTTAAAGGCTCAAGGTCCCCTTTACAATACAAGTGCGCTTCTTTATGAATGACTTCATTAAAGAGCGGCACAACAACTTCCAAAGCATTTCAAAATGTGTGCTGGCACTGTCTAGCTATTTCCTCTCAGTGTGTTGGCTCGCTTGATGAGTGAGCGATGCTCCTGCATCAATGTTCATGAACCAACGACCCTGTGTGTATTCTGTGTTTGCCAGATGTAAGCGGTACACGAAAACGGCCCTCTGAATAGTATCCAATAAGGAAAAATGTTGAAAAAGGAGAGGAAACCACCAATAAGGATAATGGAATCCAAGAAACTACATGAATCCCAATATGTGAATAGATTTCTTGTTGTCAAACACAAGGGAAGCCCTCGAGTGAGTGACCAATGATGAAATGTCGACTGCTAGGTTCAAGGTTACCTACCAATGATGAAAGTAGGAACATAGTGCATGATAGAAATACAGTTTCATGTAATTATGAGACACACTAAGGGTATGGACAACATGAAAAATCAAGTGTTCAGAGGAATGTCCAACATAGGTTGATAGACATCCTTTGAACAAGAGAATTATTCATATGGACGAATCTGGCAGCATAGATTCAATGATGAAACTTTGAGATGCAGTAGGCATCAATCAAACTCTCCATAGGGACTGCAAGAGTAACCAGTCAGGGGAGAAAACACTACGTAACGAGCTCAGCTTCCTAAGGTCATGCTAAACCCAAAATTTTGATGACAAGTGGACTCAAAAATTTCGTGTTATGTTCAAAGATGACACAACTGCTTCCAATATAAGATAATATTATTTTCTCGCCTGTATTTATTTTTCATAATAAAATAAATTCTATGATACATAGGAGGAAACGAGTGTCACAAGTAAGCAACTAGTTCCAGTAGTGGAACATACCTATGCTCAATGAAAGGAGGTGCGTGCAGGAGATGGACACTCAGGGGAATATTTCCTCTTGGGTATAGGGTGTCAAGCTACAAAGGATATAAACAAGTATCTGCTTGGCTGGTAATGCAAATTGCTGAGGTGATAGGATTATAGTGCAAAAGCAGGATACGATAATAGGCTCAATAGTGCAAGAAATAGAATGAGATGCAATTACATCTTAACGCCAAAAAATGTCATTTTTCATAATCTTAGTCTACTTGGTTGGAAGAAGGGGTAAACTTGCACCAAATAGACGTCCTTTCAAATCCAATTTATGAGTATGAAAGAGACAAGTTCACTCAATAATATTTTCACTTTTTGAGAGATTCAGAAAAGATCTTAAATCAGACTCATTGGGAGTTTTCTAGGAAGCATGTCATGGGGGGGCAAGGCTCCCATGAAGGATTTCTTTGAAATTTCAACAACTTATGAACAACTAATGCCAGCTTGGGAAGACCTAGAGCTTTCCAAGTCGAGGAGGATAAAATGCTTGCAAAGGTTACCTTATCTACAATATATTGAAGAATTCCCCTTATCTAGAAGAGTGTAGAAGAAGGAATTTGATACCCCACAAGACCATCCCATTCAAAGGAAACATCTCGAAGACTTGGAGGGAGAGTACTCAGAGATATTAAAACTCGCCCTTGTTCAGAAGGTGTAGGACTAGAAATGTTAATGACATGGTCAAAATATGTTCCACTCCTCAAAACAAGAGTGGGGTTGGGTGAAGATTTCATCGGCATGATTGTTGCGTCAATCAAAGGAGAAATAAAATGTTGGGAAACCAACAACAACTCTGAACTCGAAGGGTTAGCAGATAAGGACTACACTTCTTCCACTACAACAGTAGTAGGGAAAAATCAAGTTAAATGGAATCCTTTTTCAAATTCTACAAAGGAACTTGGGCTTACATCCTAGACATCGAGGTTTATCAATTGTAGGAATGCCCCCAATGTCATTTACAATGGTTGGACACATACTCTCGGTGTGACTGGCAGAGGTTGTTGGTTCATCCACCACATTATGCACAAAGGTTGGAGGTGTGATGTTAATATGAATTACGACAACTAGAGTTATGCCCCCAGCATGAATTACAACGCCTGGTTGCTAGTATTCAACATGGATTTCATAGGTTGTTGACCAATCTCCAACATGAGTAGCATAGGTTGGTGATGGAATTCCAGTATGACTTGTAGTGACTAGAGTGGTGGCGACGGTTAGTTGCATAATTTGAGACCAAGGTCTTGGGAAAGACTAGTTTTGAGAAATTGCAGGCTAGGAAGGATCTTGGTCTACACCCTATCCCTGCCTGGAAAGGTAGTATCCTCCGCCTAATTGATCCATAGAGGTTTTTATAGGCATCATCGCTGAAACAGATGTATGAGAAGAGACAAAGGCATGATATGGATTATTCAGGTGAGGATATATATTTACCCCATATGAATGGGTTCCATGAAGGGGTTAGCCTATACCATAAATTGATTCCCTTCATATAAAATACCAGAGGACATATGGAGACCCTCCATGAGAAGAGTGTTCGTAGGAACTAGCATAGAGGATGAAGGATACAAGGACGAGATGTATTAAGTAGAATAACCACCCATTTGATCACTTGCTCCTGGAATGATGAATCCATGATTGGATCCATAAGAAGGGATATTCCAACCTCCCACAGTGAGAGTTGGTTGAGAGCTATGAATCCTATAAAAGTAAGACATAGATAGTGGAGCCATCGTGCCCCTAGATCCAAAACCATTGTTCACATAAGAAAGTGAGGGAGAGAATGGAAGGGTGAAGGAATGTTTGTAAAATCAAGAGGAAAATGATTAGAGACCCAATTTGATACAGGAGCGTCGCTCCACCTCATCGGAAGCGCCAACACACCAGCATGTGAACGTGCAATAGAGGAAGGGAGAGGCATTAAACCTCCCATTTTTAAATTCAGAATAGTCCTACATGGATTATTATGCTGTAAGGTTGTAAATGTCGGGCCATGCCTTTGTACAAGAAGTGGTTGTATTTCATTAAAGGGTTTCTTGTAGCAGGCCTAGGCCATATTCAGGTCTAAGTAGAGATTTATGAAAACCTCAATGCAATTGATGAAGTTGGGTGAGAGAGGATGAGCTCGCAGAGCCCCTCTTTTATAAGGATATTTTGTATCAGATCTCGAGGAGAGAAGAAAAATAAGGTAGAAAGGAAGATAGGCAGAGAAGATAGAGAGGTTTGGGTAGAGAGGCCTTAGAGGTAGAATAGTTATGAGAGAGAGAGCTTGAGAGAACTGGTACTCTGTTGCAGTCCATTTTTTATGTGAACATCTGTATAGATACACAAATATAATAGAAAATCATTTTTTCCTGCATATTGTTGTTCATGTGTTTATGTTTCATGAGTGAATGTTGTAGATGTATTATAGGTTTCATTTACAATAGGAATATAGATTTCTTTTATCTTCATTGAGTTTTTTTATATCATTCTGGTTTCTTAGGCTATGCAAGGAGTGCACAATAGAATGTTGGAAGTTCTGTAGCCAACGCAAAGAATGTGCATCTGAATCTCTCTGTTGAGTTCAGAGGAGAACATGCGAGGACAACACACCAGGATAGTTTTTTAGAATCAAGAGGAGCCACACAATTACTGCATATTCTAGAGGTAAGATTATGCAAAGAAGACACGGAGATACAGAATTACTGAATATTATGTAAAATCTCTTCCCAGTGGGCATCAATCCAATGCAAGGAGTGCACGGGAATATATATGTATTGAGTTCAGAGAAAACAAGAGTTACTGAGGACTCTGTAGAGTTATGCCAGGTGGGCATTGAACACATGCAAGCAGTGCATGAGAAGAACTCTATTTCGAGTTCACAGATAAGAGAAGTGTGCAAGGAGTGCACCAGGCCAACACTCAGATGAGGTGTTGAAATATATCCAGTTGAAGGCTAGGAAATCACAAGGAGTGCACAACGTGAACTATTTCAAGTGGATAAGCTCAGGAGTTCGAGCGTATAAGTGCGCCAGGAGGAGCACCAAAAATATTATAAGGAAGACGCAGAAGGGTTGAGTCCCTTAGAAACTGGGAAAGGTTCAAAAGATCAGGAGGAGTAGCATAAAGCCACATGCAGAGTGCAAGTATGTGAAAATATGAGATCAAACTCCATTGGAAAATATTAGGAAATAAAGCACAGCAAGACCCAAAGGAGTCGGGTTCGCACGAGAAGTTTCAAGGTTGAGACCTTTGAACATGGAAAAAAAAAATCGTCTAAGTCGAAGAAATTCAAAAGCTTAGGAGGAGAAACAAAAACTATATGATTGGTTGTAGAGAGGAGTCTGGACCATTATATCCACGTCTAGGAAGAGGAGGAATGAGCGCAGGGGAACCAGATCTCAGTCGTCAAATCTGAGCACAGAGGACCAACAACCGTTGGACCTGGAGGAAAGTGCATGAGGCTTAATCCTTATGTGAGCAGGAGAGTGGACTCGTCAAAGTCCCAAAGTTATGAAATGATCAGAACCATCCATCATCGAAGGTGACAAGTGGCAGCAGATCCAAGGTGTTCGTAGAATCAGATACCAGGAGATCAAAAGGGAGTAGAGGAACAGAGTCATGAAAGGAGAGTTCGTGAAATCATTCAGATTGTCCATCGGAAATGATCTGAAAATAGAAGGCTGACTTTTTATGCTATGCAAGCACCCTCTACTTCAATAAACTAAACTTTACAGGACCTTGCTCAATGTGTTAAAATATGCAAGAAATATTATGTGTCCAGTTTATGCTTCTTCTTTTAAATGTTCATGTGTGAGGAAATGTTCTTTTAAATGGTTAAATATGTTCTTTAAAAAAATACACAACAACATAACTTGCAACAAATAACCCATCAAACTCACAACAATAACAAGATGATAAAGGAGTTCACCCCTCTCTGGGCTACATCTCCTTGAGCCTCCTTCAATGGACTGGGTTCTTTGGGGTTAGTTTTTCAAATGTTCTTTTAAAAGATGCTGCTCAACTCCAATGGATTTACAGACTATACCATTGGGTTCGTAATACATAAAAACGCCAAAAATGACTAATAAAACTATGAAAACGGACCATGGCTCATCCGGGCATGATTTCTTCTACATGTGGCCTTAAGCTTCCCTGAGCTTCTCTGTGGAAAAAAATCTTGTAAAATTCCTCAAATGGATCTCAAACCTATCCCAAAATGTTCAGAGCATATTAATTAGCCAAAAATGATTATTCAATCACAGAAAATAGACATGTGCTCATCTGAGCATGACCTCAAACAATGAGGGCTTCAAGCTCCCTAGAGCTTCCTGAAAATTCAATGGTTAAAAACCCGCAAAAGAAGTCTTAAAATGGCTGTGAAAATAGTGCCAATGGATTCAGAACGTCCAAAAACCGCTAGCTAGGCTTTTTCGGCACCTCATTTGGCCAAAAGATGAAGAAGTTAGGCCTCCTGCCATTTTCCTCCTTCAAGCTTGTTGTCTCTGGTACGCCATTTTGCACCTGTGTGTGAGTCACCTGGCTTCTGGGATTTTACCGTACCTAAACCCAGCACACGTGCGCATCTCCACAAAACATGGCAATTTGTCGAACAGTTAGGGAACTAAGCCTCGAATCACGGAGGTATTGGGCGCATGGGGGCCATGTGGCCACGTCCCGCGCATAAAAAGGGCTAAGTTTCCACCATTCAACGTACATGTGACAAGTGGCTAGGCGCATGGTTTGTATGACCATTTTAAAAACCAAAATGAGAACCCATTTCAAATTCCCACACCACTTTACATAGTGGTCATATGTAACATATAGAACCGTGTGGTAAACCCCAAAACGCGCACGCGCACTTTGCATTGGAGTCATGTTACGGTCACTTGTATTGGTGCCTAAGACCGAGGCCTCTATTTAATAAACCATATGTGCCCGTGCTAATCGTTCAAGTCATATGGTATACAAGGTGTGCGATCGGGGGCTGGGGCTAGTCCCCAGCCCGGACTCCCGCGCCACCACAAAGTAGTTTAAACTTAAATACATTATATAACGTATAGATTACAAGTAACATCATGTGGGATAGTGGTAGCCCACACTCTACCAAAGCGCGGAGCCAGAGGGAAGGTCTGGGGTTCAACCCCCATGGACTCCATAAAATTTTAATAAATAACCCAATAGACCAATAGCCAATAAAGGGGTGCCACGTGGCAGCCCATGACTGGGCCACATGGCACCTTACCATTGATCAAAATGATGCCATGTGTCGCATCCCGATTCGACCACACCTGCCAATCAGAATCTTCCACATCACCTCTGCCATGTCACCTCTGCCACATCAGCATGTATGGTCATGCCAAGTCAGCATGTACGGACTGGACAGTGAGCGTCCTTTTTTTCCCTGTTTGACGATTCGAACAGATCGCGATATCTCTCGCTCCCGACGTCTGTTTGAGACTAAACAAGTTGCGTTGGGTTCGTGACGACGAGGGATACGCTCTCATTTGTTTTGAGGCAATTTTGAGAATGTTGATTTTTGGGCTAAAATTTGACCCCTGGTCCAGATTTTGATCACACCTTCCCACTGAAAGGATTTTGGACCCACAAAAGCTTATGATTATCTATTTGAGCTTCAATACTCTTCTTCTTTCAAGTTCTATCAACTAATTCTACTTGAAAATCATTTTCGACAATCACCTAGATACTTTGACATGCCTTGCACTGCAACTGGCTATGTCCCTCAACCACTGTTCTCTGGCTGCTGCTGACCCACTGTTCTCTTTATGCTTGGAATATTTCCAACCTTCCCACTGAGAATCAAGTCCCTCTTTTGAACTCTTTGGCGTCAACGCAATCCGCTCTCTAATGGATGCAAAAACTTTCCTGCGACATCTTGTCACAAACCAAGAAAACCATCAATCTTGAAAACAAATTATACAAGACTGAAAATGATGCCAACAAAGTCTTTTTCCCTTCAAGCAAACTGTCGCATCCTGTATTTCATCAAAGCACATGGTGTTTTCCTACATCTCAGTGTACTCAAAATTGACTTACAAGCCAACATACACCATCGACTAAACATAAGTCGACAAACATGATCGACACAACATAGTCGTTAGACAATCATCAACACAATTCGAGACTCATTTGAAACATCGACCTTCCAAAAATAACAAGTCGACATTCATGATACACAATCATGAATCAATCATGAGTCATTCATGATGATCTATCACCAAGTTCATTGTTTACGCACACACAAAAACGCATGCATGTGCATAGCTCTTCAACTCTCCTTCCAGTACTAACATACATACATAAACCCAAAACATGTGGGTACATAAGAGATGAATATGAAAACTATATATGGCTGTAACAAATGAGCATCATACCCCTCTTTTACATCCTCCTGATGAAGTTGTATAATACAAGAATGCATTCAAAAGAAATGCATTCACATGCAAACTTGCATCTTACAAGTTATGATAAACTACTGCAACTTGTCAAAATTCAACAAAAATGAATAGATAAGGCTGAAATGTGCATCTACAATAGAAAAATGCAAGCCTTACTTACTCAAGAAATCTAACCATTTCTTACCAAGCGAACTCAATGATGAATTTTTCTGCTGAAAATCGTCTTCTTGTGAATCATCCTAACTCACATCGATGATGGAATCTCCTCTTCCATTCTTGCCAATATCTTTATCCATCTGCTTCTTGTGATATGGATGAGTGGTTGGATGAAATGTCCAACATTGGTCAATGAGATGACCCCTCTTATGGCAATGAGTACAAATCTTTTGCATGCTCTTTTCAAGTTGCCTTTGCTTGGAAAGTTTCTTGAAAGTGGTCAATCTTTTCCAACATTTTGAAACATGATGGTTATATAAACCACAATATGTACATGGACTTTTTCTTCCATTTTTACATGCAAATTTATCATGCTTAACATAATCAAAAGAAACTGAATGATAAGAAGAATTATACCTTGAACATTCACCTTTATCGCCTCTTTGAGGAGGTGAATTTGAAGAGTTACAAGCTCTCTTTTGAAGACCAACAAATCTGTTCTTGTCCTCATGGCTGTCACAACTCTTTTGTTTCACACATTTGCATTCATCTTGAACACAAGCCTTGCATGTTGGAGGGATTGAACATGCAACAAAAGTTCTTGAACTTTCACCTTTATATCCTTCTTGAGGAGGTGAACTTGAAACAAAATTTGTTCTTGGAACTTTTTCCCTTGTCTCTTCAACTTTGGAATTTGCTCCATCTCTTCATTCATATCCAAGACCACAATACTTAGGTCTCTCTTCAACAACAATAGGCTCAACAATGCCTTGTGCATGCTTGCCTAACCCTTTACCTTCATAGCCCATTTTTAACAATAACGTGGACCCTATTCCTCTTCTGTGATTTTGAAAAACACCAAAGCATTCTTCTTGAGAGGAATTTGAAGATAAACTAACATTACATACCTCATGTTCATGCATGTACTTGGTAAGGGTTTCCTTTGCCTCATGGAGTTGAGTCTCCATCTCATGCAACTTTTCAAGAAGTTGGTCTTTCTCCTCCTTCATGGCCATCAACTGCTCTTGGAGGAAAATGCTCCCTTTCTTATCTTCCCACAACTCTTGTACCATATCTTTCATGGTTAGCAACTCCTTCAACATCTCTTTGTCAAAGAACTTGGATAATGAAGATATATGGGAACTATCAATGTTTGAATCTTCCTCCATCCTTGCAAGATATCAAACTTCAACACAAAACTTTCACAATAATACCAACAGCTAAATCTCAAGCTATCAATGGCAAATACATGAGCAAAACAAACTATGCTTTGATACCATCTGATCTGAAAATAGAAGGCTGACTTGTTATGCTATGCAAGCACACTCTACTTCAATAAACTAAACTTTACAGGACCTTGCTCAATGTGTTAAAATATGCAAGATATATTATGTGTCCAGTTTATGCTTCTTCTTTTAAATGTTCATGTGTGAGGAAATGTTCTTTTAAATGGTTAAATATGTGCTTTAAACAAATACACAGCAACATAACTTGCATCAAATAACCCATCAAACTCACAACAATAACAAGATGATAAAGGAGTTCACCCCTCTCTGGGCTACATCTCCTTGAGCCTCCTTCAATGGACTAGGCTCTTTGGGATTAGTTTGTCAAATGTTCTTTTACAAGATTCTTCTCAACTCTAATGGATTTACAGACTGTACCATTGGGTTCAGAATACATAAAAACCCCAAAAATGACTAATAAAACTCTGAAAACGGACCATGGCTCATCCAGGCATGATCTCTTCTACATGTGGCCTTAAGCTTCCCTGAGCTTCTCTGTGGAAAAAACTCTTGTAAAAGTCCTCAAATGGATCTCAAACCTATCCCAAAATTTTCATAGCATATTAATTATCCAAAAATGATTATTCAATCACAGAAAACAGACATGTGCTCATCTGAGCATGACCTCAAACAATGAGGGCTTCAAGCTCCCTGGAGCTTCCTAAAAATTCCATGGTTAAAAACCTGCAAAAGAAGTCTTCAAATGGCTATGAAAATAGTGCCAATGGATTCAGAACGTCCAAAAACCCCTAGCTGGGTTTTTTCGGCACCTCATTTGGCCAAAAGATGAAGAAGTTAGGCCTCCTGCCATTTTCCTCCTTCAAGCTTGCTGTCTCTGGTTCGCCATTTCGCACCTGTGTGTGAGTCACCTGGATTCTGGGCGTTTCCCGTGCCTAAACCCAGCACCCACGTGCATCTCCACAAAATGTGCCAATTTGTCTAACAGTTAGGGAACTAAGCCCCGAATCACAGAGGTGTTGGGCGCATGGGGGCCATGTGGCCACGTCCCGCACATAAAAAGGGCTAAGTTGCCACCATTCAACGTACATGTGACAAGTGGCTAGGCGCATGGTTTGTATGACCGTTTTAAAAACCAAAATGAGAACCCATTCCAAATTCCCACGCCACTTTACATAGTGGTCATATGTAACATATAGAACCGTGTGGTAAACCACAAAATGCGCGCGCGCACTTTACATTGGAGTCATGTTACGATCACTTGTATTGGCGCCCAAAACCGAGGGCTCCATTTAATAAACCATATGTGCCCGCACTAATCGTTCAAGTCATATGGTATACAAGGTGTGCGACCGGGGGCTGGGGCTAAGCCCCAGCCCGGACCCCCGCGCCACCACAAAGTAGTTTAAACTTAATTACATTATATAACGTATAGCTTACAAGTAACATCGTGTGGGCTAGTGGTAGCCCACACTCTACCAAAGCACGGAGCCAAAGGGGAGGTCCGGGGTTCGACCCCCATGGAATCCATAAAATTTTAATAAATAACCCAATAGACCAATAGCCAATAAAGGGGTGCCACGTGGCAGCCCATGACTGGGCCACGTGGCACCTTACCATTGATCAAAATGATGCCACGTGTCGCATCCTGATTCGACCACACCTACCAATCAGAATCTGCCACATAAACTCTACCACGTCACCTCTACCATGTCATCATGTACGGTCATGCCAATTCATCATGTACGAACTGTATGGACTGCACAGCCAGCATCCTTGTTTTTACCTGTTTGACGATTCGAACAGATCGTGATATCGCTCGCTCCCGATTTCCGTTTGAGATGAAACAAGTTGCGTTAGGTTGGTGAAGATGAGGGCTAAGCTCTCATTCGTTTTGAGGAAATTCCGAGAACATTGATTTTTGGGCTAAAATTTGACCCCTGGTCCAGATTTTGATTAGGAAAGGACACGTGACGAACAGGCAGCATTTCAATAACTCATTGTGGAAGGAATTCAAAGGGTGGATTTTTTGAAACTTGCAAAACATGAAGTTGCGAAAAGATTCTGAGTTGTTGGATTGAGTCGGGTTGTGAGCCGTCAATCTGAAGCACCAACATTTCAGAATTTTGGGATTCAAAGGTTTGAAGGAGAGAACCATCCCAAATCCCCGAGTCATGAAGTCCCAACTACGTGAAGGAGGAACATGGACCATTGGATCGTAGGACAACGAGGGTCGTTGATCTAACACGGGAAAATTTCGGGAATCGGGAGTGTGAAATAAATAACTATTCATAAGTCACGATACAAGAAATCGTTATACAATCAGGACCATTGATCGAGGAAGGATCTGAGCCATCATATAGGAATCATTTTCATTTCAGGAGTTGGGAGGACAGAGGTGATTCACATCAAAAATTCTTGATATGAGAAATCCCGACACACTCGGAAGAGTTGACCCCAGGTCATAGCGAAGGATCATATGGTTAGGGAATAAGAGAGGAGCTAGCATGTTCTAGACTCTTGTCAGGATTTTAGGACCCGGGATTTTGATGGAAGAGATTCGGGTGACACAAATCCCCAACATGCAAAATCATGACGCGCCTTTGTGTAGGCATGCGGTCACAGTCCGTGGTCGCATGGAGGAGAGGCTTGCACTTGGTGCTTAGATGCACAGTGATGCAGGAGCATCGCTCCAAGATAGCTACATGTCAGCCAGCCATCACATCAAAGCACACATTCAATGGAAGGAGAGAGGCACAACCCTCTCATTTTTCAAATTTTGAATTTGAATTAAATGTTTGTAAGGATGAAAGAGCCACGTTGTGCCTTTGAGAAGGCTGTATTTATTATCGCTTTAATGGATGATAGGTATAAAGGGATCTAACTCTTATTCGGATTAGATGACCCATTCAATGTAATTCATTGTAATTAATGAGATTTGGTGAGGATGGAGGGAAGAGCTCAAAGAGCCCCCTCATGTAAAATATCTTGGCATCTTATTTTTTATTAGAGTTAGTAAAGATAAGAGAGTTTTGCGAGAGAGTAGAACATAGAATAGATTAGAGAAGAGAGAGTCGAGACTATGTTTCAGTCCGATCTCGAAGACATTGTAAAGAGGCATTTCATATTAATACAAACAGAGAAATTTTTCTTGCATGTTGTTGTTCATGAGTTTCTGAGTTCATGAATGAATTTCTTTATGTCTTTATGATATGTTGTAGATGTATGTTAGATGTGCATTTGCAGGGATAGATAGATTTTTCTATCTGTGGGTTCTTTGATTCTAGGTCTGGTTCTTTGTGGCTTCATGCAAGAGGTTGCATGACAAAACACTGCGGGTTCTGTAAGCCAGTGCATAGAGCGCACTTATGAATTCTGTGGAATTTGGACAGAGTTGTGCCAGGATGGCGCACTAGAGGAAGTATTAGACCTAGGGAGAAGTCTCAAGGTTGTTGAACACCTTGGAGGTAAGACTGTGCAAAGGAAGGCACAAAGAAAATAGAATCACCGAGGGTTCTGTGGAAGCTCTGCCAAGAGGGAATTGAGCAAGTGCATAGAGTGCATAGAAGAACTATATTATGAGTTCAGAGGAAGGATAAGTCTCCAGAGGGAAGACATAATTTTTGAGAATTCTGTGAGACTCTACCAAGAGGGAATTGAGAAAATGCATAGGATTCATTAAGGAGAACTCTATTTCGAGTTCAGCAAGAAGACAAAATCACTGAGGATTTTGGAGAACTCTGCTAGGAGGGCATTGAGTTGGTGCAAGTGTGCATAGAAGGAACTCTTTTGAGTTCAGAGATAGGAGAAGTGTCAAGGAGAAAGACACTCACAGGGTTACTGAACACCCTGTAGGCTCAGCAAAGCATGCTTGAGAAGGAAGTTGCAGAAGAGAGAGCTTCCATCCCTTCAAGGAGAAGGCAAGGGTCGAATCCCTTAGAGGTTCGAGCAGGAAAAGCTCAGGACGGATAGCACAGTTGTGTGCAGGGAACCTGTAAGGAGTGCAAAGGTCAAGTAACCCTTTGAGGTTTCAAAGTTTGAAAAGCTCAGGAAGGATAACATTTTTCGGAACGCAGGCGAGACCCAAGGTCACAGGGTTCACAGAGGAAGCAAAGGTCGAGGCCTTTTGGAGCAGTAAATCTTCCAAGGGAAAGGAAGAAGGGCATGCTCAATGCAGATCACAACTACCATTAGATCAGCTGGAGAGAAAGAGATCTAAACCATCATATCTTGTGGAAATAATCGATAGTCATTGGATCCGGAGGAAGGCACATGGAGTTTAACCTCTGGGAGGTCGTGCAGGAGAGCAGCTAAAATGGATGGTGGAGACACTTCATGGAGAAGTGTTGAAATGTCGAGAGCTTTGGATCACACCAAGTTCTGATGGATTTAATCTCTTAGAAGCACCCCAATAGAGGAGCCGTATGGACGACGGAGACACTTCATGGAAGAAGTGTCAAAGTTGCGAGAGTCGTTGGATCGAGGTAGGCTCACAACCGACGATCCCATAAAAGGTGAAATTTCAGAATTCATAGGTTCGCAAGGGGAGAGCATAAGAGTTTGGTGCTCCAACTCATGAATTCACAAAGTGCCAAGTGTCAAGGGCTCGTGCAAAGACGTGGCACATTCGTTAGGTGGGGACTGCGTGGTTGATAGGTGGCGTAACAACAAATGCCTAGAGAAAGGTGGAAGAGGGTGACAGGTGGTGGACATGCGTCACCTTGGAAGGAGTCAACCCATTGTTGACTTATCGCATCTTGAGGTTTCATAAAGGAGGAGCACAAGGGCTCGACACTCCAACTCTTGAAGTCACGAGTTGCGAGTAGTGCTAGTGTTTAGCCTAGCCTATGGTTATATGTAGAAGGCGCTAGCAAGGAGGGAGCCATACCCGTATCGTATCTCGGGTATTGACGTTTGGAGAAAGAGGAGTCGAGGGTCTTCGACTCACGAACTCGTGATATTGCGAGTTGTTAAAGGTGCTTGTGTTAAGGCCTCGGTCATAGAATTGTGGTCGCATGGAGGTGAAGCTCGCACCTTGTGCCTGTTCGCACAGGTGGGGTTTTTGAAGGACCTATGGATCATATTCGTGAGTTTCCAATAGGGATCCAAAGGAGCCACTTCGGCTCGAGGAGAAATTAGAACGATCCTAAGAGAACCTTGTCGAGGCGTGGAGGTGGGGGTCCGCATCATTTGGTATCAGAGCTTGATTTTTTATATATATTTTAGGCAGAGGGAGCCAGAGGAAAAAAATAGTCTGATACGCACCAAAGTGTTATTAGAGAGGGATTTGACTTCTGTAGGCAACAGAGGTAGCTTACAGATGGAGGCAGAAGAAAATAGACTGTTGAAACTCTCTGGTGATTGTTCACAGATACACAACAATCAATAGACAGTCAGGTCAACTGTAAGGAGAGGCTGGAAGCACTCATGGTTGCATAGTGACAACAATAAGTTTGCCAGGAGGGAAGACAAGAACAAGAAGATGGCTACTGAAGGCCATGGATGTGGTGGAAATAAGAACCATCAATAGAAGAGAAAATATGAGATGGATAAAGAACTCGTCGAGATAAGATTGAGGATGGAGAAGATTGCATTTCAAATGCAGCGGGATTCAAAGACACATTGGGTGTATGAATGGTCTCTGAGGAGGAAAGAAAAGTGGCCATTCAAGAAATTGTTGGCAGAGGACAGAGAAGGATATTGAAGGAATGGTTGAGTTATGCTGAAAGCCTCAGAGACATAGAATAAGTGGTTCATGTGTGTGGACTAGAAGCTGGGATAAATCTCAGTGATGATGAGGAGAATAGATCATTGGAAGATCTCGTGAAATTCCACGAAGGAAGTGAAGAAAGTTTAGATTGTCATATGGGCAATGTGATGGGATCATTGGAGGATCTCATAGACTTCCAAGTGGGCAGCAGAAAATTCCCAATTTTCCATGTGGGTAGGGAGAAGGAGATGAGGCTGTCTAAAAGTCTCAGGAGCTCAAAAGTGATTTCATGTTAGCAAGGAGTGCTGATGGATATGGGATTGAATGATCTCATAGACTGCCAAGTGGGCAGCAGAAAAATCCCATACTTCCAGGTGGGAAAGGGAGAGAAGATGAGCTCAGAGGTGAGTTCATATCAGCATGGAGAGCTGATGGAGAAGGAGGATAAAAAATGTCTTCTGGTCATTGGAGGAATTGAGATATTCCTACCACTTAGCCCAGTTGAGGTGAGAGCCTGTGTTGTATATATAACAACAGAAGGAGAAGGACAACCAATTGTGACTGTCAAAGAGATGGAGAAGATATCAGAGGCTGCCCAAGAAGAGGAAAAGGAGCATTTGGAAGAATGGCTCAAAAGTTTCAGCCAGGAAGTGAAAAAGGAGACAGTTTCAGCACTTAAGCTGACAGCAAAAGAAGAACATGGGGATAAGATACTCACTCCATAGGAGAAGGAGCTAGAAATGTTGGAGGATTGGTTAAGACTTCCAGAACCAGTAGACGATTGCCATGAGAAGACAATCATGCAGATGTTAGCAGAGGATCATTCCAAGGAATCACTCAGAATTGTCATCCAAGGAGTTGGACAGATGATGATGACTGCAATGCCAAGGTATGGAGCAGAAGATGAAGGAGAATTCCAGTTTGAGGAGCAATTGGAGGAAGCTGGAGATATGCCAACAGGAGAGCTAGAATTCAAGCTGTCAGAAGAGGAAGTTGAGAAGAGACTCAGTGATGAAACTATAGAAGAGGAGTCTGTAGTAGAGTGGATAGCTAGTGCCATAGAAGAGGAAAACAACATGGGGGATCATGATGATCTACCCACCGATAAGGAGGAAGTGTAGCCGAGGAGACTGCATAAAGGGAGCTAGCCACTGAGCCAGCCACTGCAGCAGCTGGTCGAGGTAATTAAGGAGATCACAAGGTTGATGATCAAATCAATAGAAGAGGTCAGCAAAGGGAAGTTGAGCAGAGGAGAACCTACCATAGCAACAGGGCAGTGGAAGTAGCAGAAGCAGCGAAGTGATGGAGCGGATGGACAGCTCCAAAGAGCTATTTGGGATCCAGGTGGATTTCAACAGCGGTGCTGGGAAGTTCATGAGCACGATATCATGAATTTTTTTCACAGAAGAGGAGTATGATGCAGGAGCATTGCTCCAATACAGCTACGTGCCAGCCAGCCAGCACATCAAAGCATGTATTCAATGGAAGGAGAGATGCACAACCCTCTCATTTTTCAAATTTTGAATTTGAATCAAATGTTTGTAAGGCTGGTAGAGCCAAGTCGTTCCTTTGAGAAGGCTGTAGTTATTGTTTCTTTAATGGCTAACAGGTAGAAAGAGATCCAACTCTGATTCGTATTAGATGGCCCATTCAATGTAATTCATTGTAATTAATGAGATTTGGTGAGGATGGAGGGAAGAGCTCAAAGATCCCCCTCATGTAACAGATCTTGGCATCTTATTTTTTAGTAGAGTTAGTAAAGAGAAGAGAGTTATGTGAGAGATTAGAATAGATAATAGGTTAGAGAAGAGAGAGAGACTCTGTTGCAGTCCAAGCTTGAACACATTGTAAAGAGGCATTTCATATTAATACAAACAGAGAAGTTTTTCCTGCATGTTGTTGTTCATGTGTTTGTGAGTTCATGAATGAATGTCTATATGTGTTTATGATATGTTGTAAATGTATGTTAGATGTGCATTTACAGGGATAGATAGATTTTGCTATATGTGGGTTCTTTGATTCTAGGTCTGGTTCTTTGTGGCTTCATGCAAGAGGTTGCATGACATAACACTGCGGGTTCTATAAGCCAGTGCATAGAGTGCACTTCTGAATTATACAGAATTTGGAAAGAGTTGTGTCGGGAGGGTGCACCAGAGGAAGTATTAGACCCAAGGAGAAGCCTCAAGGTTGTTGAACACATTGGAGGTAATATTGTGCAGAAGAAGGCACGGAGAAAATAGAATCATTGAGGGTTTTGTGGAAGCTCTTCCAGGAGGGCATTGAGCAAGTGCATAGAGTGCACAGAAGAACTCTATTCTAAGTTAAAAGGAAGGAGAAGTGTCCAGAGGGAGGACGGAATTTCTAAGAATTATGTGAGACTCTGCCAAGAGGGCATTGAGAAATTGCACAGGATGCATTGAGGAGAACTCTATTTCGAGTTCGGAAAGAAGACAAAATCACTGAGGATTCTGGAGAACTCTGCCAGGAGGGCATTGAGTTGGTGCAAGTGTGCACAGAAGGAACTCTTTTGAGTTCAGAGACAGGAGAAGTGTCAAGGATAAATACACTCACAGGGTTACTGAACACCTTGTAGGCTCAACAAAGCGTGCTTGAGAAGGAATTTGCAGAAGAGGGAACTTCCATCCCTTCAAGGAGAAGGCAAGGGTCGAATCCCTTAGAGGTTCGAGTAGGAAAATCTCAAGATGGATAGCATAGTTGTGTGCAGGTACCTTGCAAGGAGTGCAGAGGTCGAGTAACCCTTTGAGGTTTTAGAGTTTTAAAATCTCGAGAAGGATAACATTTTCCGGAATGCAGAAGAGACCAAAGGTCACAGGGTTCTCAGAGGAAGCAAAGGTCAAGGCCTTTTGGAGTAGTAAATATTCCAAGGTAAAGGAAGAAAGGCATTCTCAACATAGAGAAAAACTGTCATTAGATCAGCTGGAGAGAAAGAGATTTGAATCGTCAGATCTTGTGCAAAGAACCAATAGTCATCGGATCCAGAGGAAGGTGCACGGAGTTTAAACTCTGGGAGGTCGTGCAGGAGAGCAACTGAAATGAACGGTGGAGACACTTTGTGGAGAAGTGCCGAGAGTCGTTGGATCGCACCAAGTTGCGAGGGATTTAAGCTATTAGAAGCACCCCAGGAGAGGAGTCGTATGGATGGTGGAGACACTTCGTGGAAGAAGTGTCGAATTTGTGAGAGTTGTTGGATCGAGGTAGGCTCACAACCAACGATCTCATAAAAATCAAAATTTCAGAATTCGAAGGTTCGCAAGGGGAGAGCACAAGAGTTTGGTGATCAAACTCACGAAGTTGCGAAGTGACGAGTGTCGAGGGCTAGTGAGAAGATGTGGCATATCTGTTAGGTGGGGACTGCGTGGTTGATAGGTGGTGTAACAACAAATGCCCAGAGAAAGGTGGAAGTGGGTTTCAGGTGGTGGAAACGCTTCACCTTGGAAGGAGTCAACCCATTGTTGACTTATCGCATCTCGGGGTTTCACAAAGGAGGAGCACGAGGGCTCGACACTCCAACTTGTGAAGTCGCGAGTTGCGAGTAGTGCTAGTGTTTATCCTAGCCTATGGTTATATGTAGCAGGTGCTAGCAAGGAGGGAGCCATACCCGTATCGCATCTCGGGTATCAACATTTGGAGAAAGAGGATTCGAGGGTATTCGACTCACAAAATTGCGAGATTGCGAGTTCTGAAAGGCGCTTGTATTAAGGCCTTGGTCATAGCACTGTGGTCGCATGGAGGTGAAGCTCACGCCTTGTGCCTGTTCACACAGGTGGGGTTTCTAAAGGACCTGTGGATTGGATTCATGAGGTTCCAATAGGGATCCAAAGGAGATGCTTTGGCTCGAGGAGAAATTAGAATGATCCTGAGCAGACCCTGTCGAGGCTTGGAGGTGGGGGTCTGCATCACACATAAATATTTTTATAAAGGACCTGTGGATTTGATTGATTGAAGGTTCTAGTTGGGAACTAAAGAGGCAATTCAGCTCAAGAATTGATATGATCCAATGATCGGGAGGTCGACAGACCCTGCCGAGGTAGGGGGGGCTGCATCAAGTGGTATCAGAGTGTGGGATTGATTTATGTAGGAAACAGAGGTAATACAAATACTGATCCTTGATTACAGACAATAGACCAAAGAGATGACCTAATAACATCAGGTGGTATCACAAGAAGGATTTTTCCTGCATGCAGCAGGTGAAGGAAGAAGAGTATTGACGCTCTGTGAGAAGATTGTTGCATGGACACAGCAACAAAAATTTAAACAGCGGGTGAGATATGGGAGAAGATGGAGATGCTCGCAGATGTAGATTAATCCATAGAATTTTTTTTGGACACACCTAAAACAATTAAAGGGGGGGTGAATGAGTGTGGGGCTATTTTCCCAAATCTTCCCTCTTGCACAAAACTTCTGAGTTAACATTCAAAATTTATTCATTACCCTTTTCTATCATTTATAACCAGTTAAATGTGAACATATATCATCTATATATCATTAAAAATCCATCACCACAAGGATCACACATAACACAAGATGTATGTACAATTTTTCTTTTTATTGTGGACAAAAATCTGAGGGTTTATCGGCAACAACTGAATAAAGTACAAGTCTACAAGAGCACCAACTCTATAATTCAAGACTCAGCTTACACCCTCAGCACCAACTGAGATGAGGCAAAAATCCTCAACAGATATAAATATGTCAACAGGTACATGACCTGTCAGTAGTGCAGCCAACGTGTGCATGCACCCTGGCTCACTACATCCCGCGTATGCATGTGGCTAGTGTATATAACAACCTGCGTATACCTTCTATGATGTTAGGGTTTGTCCTTCAAGATCAACCCAGAGTCTCTACAATCAATATATCATTCTCTTATGTCTTTAACTATCCAATATGACCACCAACCAGTCACAGCAAATCCAATCTCTCCAATAGCTTGCTCATGCTCCACAACAAATCAATATCAATGCTATCTCAATCATGTATAAACAACTATTATACCATAGCAATCATTTCACCACTGAATCACACGAGTACTAATCACTCCATCAATCAAATCATCCAAACTGAACCATATCATAGAAGCCATACCAAGAATACCCTAAGCATTCCCATCACATCAAACAATAGTATCCATAAAGACAATAATGTAATCATACTAGTGTCTTAGTGATAGATCTGAGGCCATAGAATACATATCTGGAACCTGCCTAATCATCCAAGATCTTGGCACCAGCTCAAACATAATTCTCCACCATTTTATCCACCATATTCTCCCTATCCGCATACATCCCACGTACATACTCACCCTTTACATAGCCAACCTGTGTATACCTCAATGTATACACACCCTATACACAAACAACCTGCGTATGCATCAAAAACTAGGGTTTCTGAAGTTCCGAGAATTTTTCCGTCAAGATCTCTGATATTGACGAAACTTTGATTCATCCATGAGATTCTCCTCTCGCTCTCTTCCTCAGAATAGATCTTCAATCATGCTCAAGAGATCCACACCAATAAGATGCTCTCACAAGAAGCTCTCCATCAATACTCCAAAATATATTCACAAGAAGCTCTCCATTGATCCACAAAAAGGATGATCTACAAGAGACCATAGCTATCTTATTTATACTTCCATCCTCCAGGTCACTTAACCCATTTCTAGGTTACTTAACCCATTTCTAGGTCACTTAACCTATTTTCCTTATTTTAGGATTAACCACTTTCCATAAATAGAAAGTTCTCCAATACTTTGTCATTTAAATATTCCTTCTTGATTTTGTCACTCTACTTTATCATTTAAATAATGATTTCTTCTTTTCAAGCACTTTGAATTCTTTGACCTTTTGGGGCTTCAAGCCATCATATGGGGGTCCTTCATCTTCGTAAGGCCATAACTCTCAAACTATGAGGCGTTATGTGGCATTCCACATACCATCAGAAATGGCATGACAAGCACTATCCATCTAGGATAGTTTCACCAACAACTTCATTGATCTTCATCTCATTATTTCACATACAAACATGGGTCCTCCAACCATTCTTTTAGGATAACTCAATATGCAAAGCATCTTCCTGTGAGGGCTTTCACCATAAGGGGACCAATTTGGAGTTCATCCATTTTTGCACCTTATCAATCATGATAAGACAATAATGATTCATCTTTGCATCAATTCACCACTGCATCATATCAATGATCTATCTTTATCAATTGGTTTCCACTTTGACATCTATCATTCTCATCAAGGACAATCATCAATCAATCAATTACTTGACATCAATCAATCAAACCATTTGCATAAATGACACATGATCCAACAATCTCCCAAATAATCAAACCATTGGCATCAATGACAACATGATCGGATGATCCATCACTTGCCAGGAAGGCGGGTAGAAGGTGAAAATGGCTATTGAAGGCCATGGACGCGGTTGAAGAGAATTCCACCAGCAGAAGAAGAACATTCCAGATATGGATCTAGAGTTCAATGAGATAAGAGCACAGATGGAGAAGATTGCATTTAAAATGCAGCAGAATGCTAAAGTGCATTGGGTATATGAATGGACCATGAAGAAGAAGGTGAAGTGGCCAGTCAAGGAATTGTTGGCCAGAGGACAACAAAGGCTGTTGAGAGTGTGGTTGATTTATGTTGAAACCATCAAAGGTGAAGAGGAGGTGGTTCATATCTGTGAGCCAAAAACTAGGAAGAGTCTCAGTGACGATGAGTAGAAGAGATCAGATAAGGGTCTCTGAAATTTCCAGGTTAGCAGTGAGGAACTTTTAGGTTTCCTAGAGGGAAATGAGATGGGATCACTAGAGGATATCATAGACTACCAGGAGGGCATGGAAGAAATCCCATATTTCTAGGTGGGAAAGGGAGAGGAGATAAGACTATCTGATAGTCTCATGAACCTAGAGGTGAGTTCATATCAGCAAGGATGCTAACAGAGAGGGAAGATAGGAAGCGTGTTTTGATCATTGGGGGAATTCAGATATTCCTACGAAGAATCCCACTTGAGGCTGAAGCGTGTGTTGCAGATGCAACAACATAAGGATAGCTAGCAGTGACTGTCATAGAGGAGAAGAAATGGAGCAGATGTTGATATCTGCGCCAATAGAAGAAGAGCATGAAAATAAGACACACTCTGTGGGAGAAGGAGTTAGATATGATGGAGTATTGGTTGAACAATCCAGATCCAATAGATGACTACATGAACATAGAGTCATGCAAATTGTGGGAGATGAGCATTTTGTTGGAAATATTGTCATTGATGTCAACAGTCATTGATGTCGAGAGTCGATCAGATGATCTATTGCTAAATGATAGATGATATTGTCATTGATTTCAATAGTATATTAGTCATCAGAATATTGTTGGACAAACCTACCACACTTAGAGGGGGGGTGAATGAGTGTGGGGATCTTTTTCCCAAAACTTCCCTCTTGCACAAAAAATCATCAATTAGCATTCAACATTTATTCATTACCCATTGTTTTCATTTATAACCAGTTAGATGTGAGCACATATCAGCAACATATATCAACAATATATCATCAACAAGTCATCACCACAATGAACGCAAAGAACACAAGATGTATGTACAATTTTCTTTTTATTACGGACTACAATCCTTGGGGTTTATCAGCAACAACTGAATAGAGTACAACTCTACAAGAGCACCAAATCTATATGAAAGACTCATCTTGCGTTCTCAGCACCAACTGAGATGAGGCAACAATCCTCAACAGATATCTATCTGTACCATAAACAAGAGCATCAACCATGCACCAACCTGTGCCAAACAACCTGTAATCAACCTGTACCATAAACAAGTGCATCCAACCATGTACCAAGTATATACCAATAATGTGTCAACTGCTCATCAACAATTACTCATCAATATGTACCAACATCATCAACTATACAACTCATGTATGTGCCAACTCATCAACTGCTTGTCTCAATCATGACTAGTTTTGGATTAGTCAACAACCCTAACTTGAAATAATAATAACTTTGTACCTATACTGAATAAAGATATGAAACTAATACACAATTTTCTTCAGTGTTTTTTATGCAATTCCTCCAAGTGGCACTACTTGGAACCTCTCAGAAAAGGAGTTATAGCAAAAATGACATACCTTGATGAATTCTGGCTTATTCTAGCGAGCGACCTTGTAGAGCGTGCCCCGCACAAAATATTTGATGAATAAATCTAAAATTGTTATAGACCATACTGTAGACTGTAATATAACCAACATAATTTTTCTCACTTAATTTGGATCTGTTATGAATAAGTATGACGTTTTTACCCGAAACACCTGATTTTGACTAGTTTCAGGACTAGCCACAAACCCTATTTTCCAGGAGTGTAACTCCCAAAATACAATGAACCACAAGCTGAATTTTTAAACACATATACTTGGCTATGTTTTCTCACTTTCATAGCAATTTAAGGATCTGAATCATTATAGAAAAACAGTTATAGAGAAAATGGTGAGATGACTTGTAAATAACATACCTTAGAAAGCACCATCAAAAGAATTTATCTTTCCTTGCATTTCGGCCTTCTTTTCTTCACTTTCCTCAGCATTTCAGTTTAGATATCCTTGGTTACCTTAGTAACCTATAGATATTCAATATCCTCAAGTGTTCCACACCAAAAATTCTCAAGAATCTCTCCATCAATACTCCAAAATATATTCTCACAAGAAGCTCTCCATTGATCCACAAAAAAGATGATCTACAAGAGACCATTTCTATCTTATTTATACTTTCATCCTTTAGGTCACTTAACCCATTTCTAGGTCACTTAACCTATTTTCCTTATTTTAGGGTTAACTACTTTCCATAAATAGAGAGTTCTCCAATACTTTAACATTTAAATATTCCTTCTTGATTTTGTCACCTTACTTTATCATTTGTTGATTTTGTCACTTCTCTTGATTATTTAAATAATTCACCCTAAATTTGTCACTTTAATTTGTCATTTAAATAATATTAACCCATTTCTAGGTCACTTAACCTATTTTCCTTATTTTTAGGGTTAACCACTTTCCATAAATATTCCTTCTTGATTTTGTCACCTTACTTTATCATTTCTTGATTTTGTCACTTCTCTTTATTATTTAAATAATCCACCTTGAATAAATAATATTAACCCATTTCTAGGTCACTTAACCTATTTTCTTTATTTTTAGGGTTAACCACTTTCGATAAATATTCCTTCTTGATTTTGTCACCTTATTTTATCATTTCTTCTTTTAGGTCACTTTGACTTCTTTGACTTTGGGGGCTTCAAGCCTTCATGTGAGGGTCCTTCATCTTCGTAAG
>ML780535.1:675002-691430 GCA_009831015.1 Picea engelmannii | reverse complement strand
TTTGATATACTGATAGAAGGTTACAAGAAAGATTTGGAACACATAATACATCATTGAAATGACCATTTTCTACCTAAATTGTTCCAGATCCTACAACACTAAGAGATCTATCATCACCAACAAATATTTTCTTGGTGTTACATGCATTTAGAGAAGAAAATATGGCTTTATCCTTAGCCATATGATAAGATGCTCCTGAATCAATAAGCCACTCATCAAAATAAGAAGTAGTAGTAGAATATGTATTAAAGGAAAAACCAGAAGCAAAAAGTGCATGTCCATGAGAAGAAGAAGAAGAAGAATCAATATTGATGTTGTGCTTCTTCATCGCTGCTTCTAAGGCTTCCATCTTCTTGAAACATTTGGACTCATCATGACCATCTTTATTACAAAAGTTGCAATGTCTATTAGTATTCTTACTTTTATATCTTGTTGCTTTGTCACCATTAGGAGTTGAAGCTGTCTGAGCGGGTTTGGGACCCTTAGGTTGTTTGTTGTTGTAGCGAGGATGCTTCTTCTTGAGATACTTGGGTTTATCTTTCTACTGGGAAACTAAGGATTTGTTTGAGGTACCTGCAGTGTTGATCACTCCAAGTTGTACAAGCTTATCTTCCTCTCTAATCAAATAAGTACAAAAGGACTCAAGAGTGGGTTGTACATAATCTTTCCCTAGATCCTCTTTCATGGCATAAAAGGTGGATACAAACACAGAATATGCACTACCTAGCTTAGAAAGAATAAGATATATGCAACGCTCTTCCTTCATTACTATCTTACATTTTTCACATAAAATTATGCGTGTTTTAAACTTAGATAGATAGTCTCCATGGAAAGAAAAATCACTTGGACTCAAGTTCATTATTTGAGTTTCTAACTGTTGTGATCGACTAATATTGAGTTTACCAAACATAGATTCAATCGTGTTCCAAGCTTCTTCGGGGTCATCAATTCCTTGAAGGTGGTACCTTAAATCAGGAGAGATGGACATTATGATTAGTCCATGTGCTTCGTCATTCCTATTATTCCATTTGGCTTTCTTATCATCATCAGTGGGGGTTGTTTCCTTTCCCAAGGTAATCCGGTACATGCCTTTACTTCTTAATAAATATTCCATATGGGATTTCCATTGGAAGTAGTTGTTGCTGGTAAGCACGACAATACTTGTAGAAGCCATATTAAATATGCAGATAATGCAGATTTAAAAACTGAAACTAATGATCTGGATGGAAAGATTTCGAAAAGTTATGCGATTTTTTAAAAAATGGCACTGAAAACGGACTTCCGATGTGAGAGTTATGCCCTTTAAAAAAAAAAGCATAAACGGTAACCAAATAACCATGTGATAGTGTAAGCTACTTAATGAAGTGACCCACTTTTATAAAGAGAAGTGGGGATCACTTTTACAATTAAGTTACCTTATAACAGAAAAGTTGCATGCAAAATAAATAACTCTAAAAGTAAAATATATAGCTACTTATAGTTATTCACTTTTATACTTGAAGTGAAATGCACTTTATAATGAACTTTTTCAAAAAAAATTAACAAAAGAGAGACTTGAACTCAAGACCTCTTAATTAATAAGGCAAGTTTTAACCAAATGGTTTAGCAAAACATATTGTAATGTTCATAAGGAGGATTGTTGTTGTTGTTGTTGTTGTTGTTGTTGTTGGAGAGCATGCTAAAAAAAAACTCTTTTTCACACAAGAAAAAAATTTCGCTTCTCGATGACAACAAGGGTTAGATCTCGGTTAGCTTACCCGGAAGATGCACCTTTTTCTATCTATTTCTGATTTTCTGAGATCGCACAGGGCATAGGGAAAAGAGCATACACAGATCTAAAAGAGTAGAAACCCGGAAATAAAAAATTCAAACCAAAATAAAATCAAAATAAAACTTTGCAGAAATTTAAAAAATGCGTATTCAGGCTTTATACCTCCGGATCTTACTGTAATGGCCATATATTGGGAAAACAGAAACCTTTTCGAGTGAAACGAAAAGTGTTTCTAAATGAAAAGAATGCTCCGGACGCAATGTAACAGTCCTTTCAGCCCAAAAATGTACTAAAATGCCAGAAAATGGAGATGAGGAAACTCAGCCTCATAATCTTGATCTACAACAGGAGCGGGTCTTCAAACAGGCTCTGATACCATGTTCGACAACACAGGTATTCCAACAGAGGACGAACACCTTCA
Source organism: Picea engelmannii (assembly GCA_009831015.1). Lineage (NCBI taxonomy): Eukaryota > Viridiplantae > Streptophyta > Pinopsida > Pinales > Pinaceae > Picea > Picea engelmannii. The sequence goes on along the minus strand of ML780535.1, from coordinate 689,238 downwards.
GTAACCACTCATATAACCAGATGAAAGATCAACACATCGATGTTTTTATGTGGTAAAACCCCTACGGGGAAACATCCACGGCCCCAGCCAATGCGGCTACTTGGAGCAGTTTATTAATGCAAAGAAAAAGATTACAGAGAGATTTTACAAGAGAGTTTCTCACAATCGATCGTCAAAAAATGACCCTCCATGCTCTTTAAATAGAGATCATGGACCAATCGGGTGTTAAGCCACGGATCAATGGCCATTAATATCAAGGAGAGTATGAACCGTTGGATCACTCTATGTCGGGAACATATCGTGACCGTCGGATTTACTAACTACAAATGCATACTAAAGAAACACACTAAGAAACACACTTTTACCTAATGACATATTAGACCAAGTAGATATTAACTAAATCCTAAGTGTCTAAATATCCTAACATCCTTCAGTTGTAAAGGATGAAGACAAGTCTAAAACAACTTCTTCATTTGCAAAAAGTAAAAGCAGGTATGACTCAGTTTCTATACATTCAAGAAATAAAAGCAACACTACAAAATTCAGAAGATCTGATCATGGAAGACATCCAGAAGCTATTCATAGTCCTCAAAGCAAGTTCATAAGGGAGAGACCTTCATAGATGAATCAAAGAAGGTATGAGAGTGTATTTAAAGGTTATTGTTTTTCTTGTAATGAATATGGTCATAAAGCCTTGGACTGTAGGCATCATGGAAGAAAACAAAATGGTAGGTTCAACAACAATATAAGATGTTGGAACTGCAATCATGTTGGACATATTTCTGCACATTGTTACACTATGAGATGCTATAGTTGTGGTGAATATGGTCACAAAGCCTATAACTGTTGGAACTCAAGAAAATAGTTAATAAGAAATGATTCACACAATATGACAACAAGAGTAAATAAGAATATATGGAAAATAAAATCCCAAGTACCAAATAAGAAAGATGAGTAAAATATTGCTCCTAAAATTGTTGAACTTAATAATAGGAGTTTGGGGGATAAAACTTCTAATAAGGAATATTATCAAAACAAGGATAAAGAATCTTCTGGTGCACACAATGATGACGTTGATGATGAATCTTCAATCCTAGAAAAACAAAAAGAAGTTACAGATAAACCCATTGTGCACAAAATATTAAGGTTATTACCTATGAGATATGATGCAAAGATTTATTCAATTAAAGATATATTCGATCTACATACAATCACAGTTGATCAGCTCCATGGAATCTTTACAACATATGAAATGATAATAGGGCATGATAAATTAACAAAAGATGAAATAGATTTCAAAGCATCCGACACAAATATAAATCAAGAGAAAAAACCTCAATCCATCCATCATGAAGAATCTGATGTGGAAGAAGCCAATTTCATTAGAAAACTTCAAAAAGGATCAGGGATGTACAAAGGAAAAATTCTTTACAAATTTTTTAATAGTGGAAAATTTGCTCATTTTACATCCAAGTGTCCCTATCCCAATGAGGACCCTGAAGATGAAGCTAATTATCTGATGGATATTCCATCCATTTGTATTGATATTGGAGGGAAGTTGTAAGAACATCAGTATTCATATTGAACAAAGGTCAGCTCAAGATTAACAGTAGTAAAACTCCTTATGAACCATGTTTGGGAGACCTCATTCTGTAAAATAATTCAAAGTCTTTGGAAGTAAGGGTTATATCAAAAATCTTGAGAAGAATCTCAGAAAATTTGATGCCAGATCTGATGAAAGTATTATTCTTAGATATGCTACTACCAAGCAAGCATACACATTCCACAATCTTAGGATACATAAGATTGTTGAGAGTATAGATGTGAAGGTGGATGATATAAAATAAATTGGTAGAGATTGATGAGAATCGATGAACATAACCAAGGGTTGTTTTAAAAAAGGATGAACTACAATTGCGCAGTGTTCCAGTATCCACAACAACAATATTCTGATGTACAAAATGAGGTACATGGCATCATGTAGAAAAAAAAACAAGAGGAGAAACTCTGTCAGAAAACGATACCCTTTATAGAAATAAAGGGGGAGAACAATTAGTTAAAACTCAAGTGAAGTTTTGGTTAGTAAATAAGAAAGTAATTAGATTAAATATTGAAAAGACTCGATCACTACAAAAATTTGTATCAAGAAAGACTACTCATTTGAAACACACTAAAAAAAAGAAAAAGAAATCCCAATCAACTAAGATAAGAAGTTAGTAAATTAACAGGGGAAGAAACCCTGTCAAGAAGATCTACCTTTTTAGAAACAAAGGTGGAGAATAGTCAGAAAGAGATAAAGCACAATGACAGGGGAAGTCATTCAACTATGATTGACATAACATGTCTATAGGAATATTTACCCAAGGTGAGTCTGGTCAGTAACATACACAGCTTACCACAGGTGGCAGATATTTTTGCAAAAACCCTTAAAATAGATATGTATTGAATATCTCAGGGGGAGATAGAAATAAATGACAGAAGGAGTCATTCTTTTATAATAGGAAAAGATTGATTGCAGAAGGAGTTACCAGTGGTCTGAGAAGTACTTATACATATAGATCATAGGAGAAGAAACCCTTTTCCATTAATGTTAAAGGGGGAGAGAAACTTCATATAAAGGAAAAATTGATAAAAGGAAAGAATCAATAAAGGGGGTGTTTTGTATATGAAGTTAGTGTGTTGACCTCAATGATAAAGGGGGAGATTGTTGGAAATATTATCATTGATGTCAACAGTCATTGATGTCGACAGTCAATCGAATGATCTGTTGTTAAATGATAGATGAGATTGTCATTGATGTCAACAGTATATTAGTCAGCAGAAGATGTGATACATTATGAAGAGAAGGAAAAGTGCAAGCTCAGGAGGAGGAGCAAACAGGACGAGCGAGAAGTATGAAGATAAAATCTCAGAAGTACAGAGGTATTTCATGTCTATTGTTGATCATGATAGGATAAACAATCCAATGATAAAATATCAAGAGGGTTAGCGAATGAGGATCAAATCTCAATAGGAATAAGTGCATTGCATATGTATTGTCGAGTTCCTTGAAAATTTTAAGAAGTCGACCATTGCACAGGAAATTGTGAGAAGTCTCAGCAGCCGTCAGATTAAACCTGATTCCCACCAGCCATCAGATCATATCAAAGTGGAAGGATATGATAAGTGAGGTAAAGAGGTTGTGATTTCAAAGTGTCAAAACCCTGTCAGCCATCGGATCACCGAGGCTATGGACCGTTGATCTATCCTGAATCATTTTTGGAGTTTTGTAGTATTTGAGCGAGGCAACTCATATCAGGAGTTTGTGATATGAGAAATCACGACACACTCCTCTGGCTTGGCACCTGGTCACATATAGTGGTCAAATAGTTGAAGGATGAGGTTAAGGAAGGAGCTATCATTGCTAGCCTCCATTTAAGAATTTTGGATACCGAGAGTTGGAGGAGTTAAGGAGACTCACGACAGAATCACCGAAGTGCGGAATTGTGAAGTGCTTTGTGGATAATCACTAGGTAACCACCGATGGTCACGACAAGGGAAGGAGCTAGTGCATCCAAGCTCTATTTCAGTGATCGTGACATGGAGTGTCGAGACCCTTCATCACAAGAATGTTGAAATGAGAAATTTCTCTAAGATAAGGACCATCGATTTGGAGTACACAACGAGGACCGTTGGATTAGGGTTGTGGGTTAGTTAACCATGTCAACAAGGACACACAGCATAGTAAGAAACTGACTAGTAAGAAACTGACAAGTGTTAAGTTGATAAATCATTTCAGGTACTTGAAAATCATGAATATGAACAAGGATGATTTTAAGGATGGAAATTTATTTTAAAATGTGGAAACCTTGGTGAATCTTACTAATCCTTTATATGCCAAGTATAAATGTTCAACGATATTTTTGTAAAAATATTCAAATTTCTATGCATTTTATATAGTTTTTACAAAATTTTGGTGATTTTTAAGGTAAAATAATTTTATCTTATAGAATTTGGGCGGATCATTTTTAAAATAGAAAATATCTTTTTTTGAAAAAACATGGAAACTTATCCCATGAGAAAAATTTAGCCCCTAAAATCATCCCTGAATATGAATGCCACGTGGCAGCTAATAGGCCTGTGACATGTCAACAAGAGACGTCAGCAAGTTACATCACAATAAGAATCCTAAAATTACGACAACCATCCATATCAATGCATGATTAAGTCATAGTCGTCGATCTACAATAGTGGAAGGATAGTGTAAGGATTAAACACTAACCATTGATCTGGTTCAGAGTTGTAATGTGAGTCATCTGATTGTTTTAGCGATTTCATTATCGTCATATTTGTAATATTGAAAGTCACGATGACTCGAAGGGAAAAGTGTCGAAATTCCATTAGCCATCCATCTCGTCAGGAAATTGAATCATGACCGTTGGAATGATAAATGCTCATGAGCTCGTATTTCCTAAGCGTGAGGTCATCGCCGTTGTTCATATGCTATAAGAATATTAAAAGAAAATTATAACATGTCTCTATAATTGGTAAAGCCCGCGGTTATGTAACGCATGGTCATATGTGATGGTTTGAAGGAATCACCTTCATGGAATCTGGTCTCTGTAAATATAATAGAGATTAGGCATCGAGTATAAAGGATTAAATTGATCCATGACTCTGATCAATTTATGACAAAAATGAACTGATACAAAGTCATGATTAAAAGAGAATAAATCATCAAAATATGAATAAAGAATAAAAATAAAAAGGATATTAATTAAAGTTTAGATTATCATTTTAAATGAAAAGGTACAATGGTTCAAATAAAGGGACACGTTTTAAATTTCACACCGGTTTGAAGACTATATAAACGTGAAAAAGCGGTGAGAAGAAAGTGTCTCTGCAGTCCAGAATAGAAGATAAAAAGTTGAAGTTGATTCCAAGAAGACATCAAAGGAAAGAAAATGTGAATAACAGAGAGAAGATAAAATGTAGTTTAGAACATAAGTTAAATAAGTTGAAGCAGATTCCAAGAAGATATCAGAGGAAATAAAATGTGAATAATAGAGAAGATGAAATGTGGTGATGAGTGTATTGAAGTATATCTCTGATCATTGATTCTATAATGGATCACTACTACTGGAGTTGAATAGACTGGGTTCTATCAACAAGATGGGACTTGCAGCAAGCTGGGTCTTTGCAGAGAGTTGGTGCTCTCCAAGGGGTTGATGCTCCTTATTTCAATTGGTGCTCAAAGAAAAGATTAACAATGGCCTAAACTATGATGATATTTTTGTAGGGTGTCAAAATTCCACCTTAGAGAATCGATCAACGACCACAAAGACATAGTCATTACCATTTTTGGTTGAAGGTAGATCATACATGTAATCCATGAAGATGGACTCCCAAGGCCTCTCATGAATAGGAAGAGGGGTGTATAGCCCTTGTTTATTAATGGAAGGTTTGACAATGGAATGGGTAGTGAAGGATTTGATATACTTGCTGACATCTTGGCGGGGGTTCAACAAATAAAAATGATTTTGCAGTACCATCACTACATTTTCCATGCCAAAGTGTCCTTATTACTGACTGTAATTAGCTTCCCAAATCAGATTTGTACACTTGATTAAAGGAACAAAGATATGTCTTAGATGGCATAGTATCCCATATTGGAGATGAAAGTATAGAAGTGGTTTTCCTATTCTCAATGTATGATAGGTAGCAACAAACTTAGAGTCACTTTTGTATAGTTGTAGCCACATGAAGGCCTCATGCACACAAAATTTGAGAACCGTGGTTAATGCCACAACCAGGGGTCGATTGAGGCAGTCTGCAACATGGTTCATGTTTCTCTTCTTGTACTTGGTGTTCAAGTGGAATTGTTGTAGGTGCATGGACCACTTCTGATGGAAATCATTCTATAACTTTTCTTGTGTCTACATGAATTGAATAGGCTTTTTATCAGTGTGGATGATTGTTTCCTTTCCTAGAATGTAATGCTTCCACTATCAACATAACTACACAATGCAATTCATCTTTTTTCCATAGGTGGTGTATCTTCAAAAAACATCAGATATGTTTTCAATGTGATAGGCCACCAGATGCCTATGTTGAGTGAGGATTGCACCGATGGCATAATATGAAGCATCTTTATCAAAATAAAAAAAAAATTGTAGGTCTGGTAGAATAACGAATGATGTTTAACAGAGGTGGAATTTCAAATCCTTGAATGCTTTTTGTTCTGTTGCATCCCAAAAAAAATTGGGCTTGGCTCCACCCTTGTTCACTTGGCTTAGGGCCCAAGCGATATGAGATAACCCCAACAAAAAAATGTAGTAGACATTAGTGAGACATAATAAGATACATATACATGTCAATTTGTTTGGGGTTATCCAATCGTGAATGACTTGGATCTTGGCTAGATCCACACACACACACCCTATTCATTTACAATGTATCCTAGATATTAAATGCTTTTCATGTTTAAGTAACACTTCTTCAAATTGGCATGTAACGTTTATTATCATGGGGTGCCCAAGACCTGCTAAATATGATTCAAATGTTGCTCCCAAGTTTTTCTAAATATGAGGATGTCATCCATATATACAACCAGAAACAAGTTTGTGAATTCCAGTAATGTATTATCCATCATTTGCATGAATGTGGTTGGGGGATTATTTAAGCATAAAGGCATGACCAGGAACTCGAAGCTACCTTATTTACACTTGATGGTTGTATTCCATACATTAGTTTTCTCAATCAACACATGGTGGTATCCTAAATTTAGATCAATCTTACAGAAAAATTCGGTGCCCTTGAGATGATCTAGAAGATCATAAATCCAGTGGACTGGGTATTTATTCTTGATTGTGATATTTTTTATGGATCTATAATCAATACAAATTCACCAAGTCCTATCCTTCTTTTGTACCAGAACAGTTGGGTCCCCGCAAGGTGAGGATCTTGGTCTAATGTGGCCCTTCAGAATTAGCTCTTATATTTGGTGTTTGATTTCTTCATTATCCATAATAGAGTGCCCATATATGGCATCATTGGGCATACAAGAACCTGGTGTCAAAGAAATTTAGTGATTTACCTAAATAGTTCAAGGGCACCTTAGTAGGAGAGGAAAATATTTATTTGTGTTCTTATAATATCTTGTCCATATTTTTCTGTTGTGTAGAGAGACCTTGTGTAGAGGTTTTGGCGAATGCAATGATCTTTGATTCACCTTCGGAATAGAAAATAAATAGGAAAAATATCCTAGTATGATATACCACCTTTATCCACTACTTCATAAATACTAAAGAGACTGCAGTAGTTGGGATTTCCTTTGGTACCCTGTAGATTTGACCTCCCAAAAATGAAACTATGGGGCCTAGATTCATAAACAACATGACACTTCCACATATATGGTTGTCATAAAATAAAATCACAAAGTTCAAGTGGGGGGAAATCACATAATACCTCATCTTTTAAGGGATTGATGTTGTAGTGTAGGCGACATTGCTAGCTGACGGGGATGTCTCGTCCTTGGCTAAGCCAACTAATGTGTATGGATGAGGGTACAACATCACTGTTATGTTCAATATCTTGAAAACCTTTGCTGATATTAGATTATTCTAGCTACCACTGTCAATAATGAAATGGATTGGGGTCCCCTTCACCCACATCTGTGAGTGGAAAAGGTGCTCCCCTTCTTCAGGCTCCTTTGGTTCCTTTGGCTAGACCTTTGTGGTAGTGATAGTGACACTAGGTTCCATGTTAATGATCCATTTTCCCCTATTAAATTTTGAATAAGAGTTTGATCCATCATTCAAATATGAGTCTTTCATCTCAGCCACCAATGACTATTTGGAGTGACATTCATTGATGTTATGCCAAGGGATTTTGTGGAACTCACACCACTTTATAGTGTCGTTCTTTGACTTCTAGTTACCCTTATTTTCTTGTGTCTTGGATTGGTTTTCTTGGGGATGGCCATCCTTGATCTTTCCTTTGGTGAGGGAGTTATATCCACATTTACCGTGTTTTTTTTTAGATGGGTTTGCAAAACTAAAATCCTACATATTCTAACTCTTGAACTTTTTCTCCATCTTGAGAACATATCAGTAAAAATATCCCAATGAGGATATGTCAAAAACTCCATATATGTTTGGATGTACCTATGTAGGCTACTATGATACTTTAGAACTAGGTTTCACTCGGAGACTTTAATACCCATCTTTTTGCATAAGGTATGGCACATGTTAGTGTACTCCAACACAGTCGTGTCTCTCTCCTGAAGCAAAGTTGTCCATCTCATGTAATAGTCATCGTAGTTTCCAATAGGGTAGTATTTCTCCTTGCGAGCATCAAAAAATGTTTCCCAAGTGGGTTTTGGCACAAAAATTGAAGACTCATATACAACATGTTTCTAATAGGAATTTTCCCACCAATGTTTGACACAGGTAGGATCTTTAAGGAGCATGAAGGTGATTTTTTCATTGTTTGAATTTTTTTGGACAAAGAAATAACCCTCTAGTTGAATTAAAATTTGTACCAAAGCATTGACATATATATAGCCTTCAATTAAAGGAACATCAATGTTAACGTGTACCTTAAAGGGTGTATCACCTATAAAGTGACTAGTGGTTGAAGGCCTCTCCATCAATTTTGGAAGTTGTCGAAGAATCTCAGTGAAAGTATCCATCATCTTGATCCTCTGTCACGTGACATATTCCTCAAGAAACAGTTTGATAGGATCTCCTGCTCCATCATCTCTCTTTTCTTCTGTTATGGGAGGACACTTGGGATAGTAAGAGAGGTTTTCCTCAAGAGAAACTATATTTAGACCCAACTCTCTATACCCAAACCTCATTGGGTTCATGCACTAAGAAACAATAAGGAGATGACTGCGCTAATACTATTGATCCCAATTATATTGAGAACGAAATGAAGTCAAAGATATAACAAGGAAACACACATAGATATTACAATAAATATAGTAATACAATTAACTCAGATTTTATGAATGAATGGAATACAAAAGACCTTAAAATGTGAAGCATAAAAACTAGCTAGAATTGTGGTAGCTTATTCCTAAAGACAGAGATGTGTCGGCTACGCTCATTCATAATAAGTTGATTACAAAGAGGGAAAAAGGGAATTTTAACATAAAGCATCAATAAAAAAACCCTAAAAATAAAAAACCTGAACCTAAAAGTTGAAACACTAAAAGGTTTTTGGCCCTCGATGTGGTTAGTTGATACATCAACTTTCTGGGGGTGTAAATTTTGTATACAATCTCTGTTTGGGGTGCTCGATATATCGTTAAAAAAGTATAGGAAAGAAGTATACATTCCAAATATCCCAATAGATTTTGTAGGCATATATTGGTGTTTCCATGTCAACATAACATCATTTAGGGCCCGAAAATATCCCCAAAATCTTGGGAACTGAAAAACTGTAGAAAAATTGCCAGGATGTGAAACTATTCTAAATTAGTGGAACATGTGTGTGGCCACCAGTATCGACCTGAAAAATATTTTTTCATGATATTTTGTTTGGGTACTAACATCATAGGGGTAACAAGGTAGTGACAATAATTTGAGAGGTAAGAACCTGCACATCCACTATTGTGGGGTACATTGTCTTGTCAACTATGAAATATGCTAGTACTATATGAATAGACATAGGGATAATCAAGGTATATTTCTTAAAGTTATGGGTAGAGAAATTCAATTTCCGCCAGTAGCTTCATCTAGTAGTGCTACAATAAACCCCCCACATACTAACCTTTATTCAAGGAAATCTATAAGAAGGAGGAACACATGAAGAAGACTAGTGGTTCCACCAGAACCTAAAGAAAAATCAATCATGGATAACCCTGAAGGACAAGGATATACACTAAGTGAAACTTCAGAACACATTCATATGTATGCATATCATACATATCAGTAAAATATAATTGGAGATACCAACAAGAAGCTATAAGGAGAAGATATCAATCCAATATGGGAGCCACAGTCTCTATTGAGGACATAGTATAGAGTATGGGGTTGCGGTAAAAATGTGGTAGAAGGAGAAGGATAAATCCACATGAAAAAAAATGAGGAAGCTAATGTATAAGGAGACGTGACCTTTAGGTTCCCTGAAGTGGACCCTAAAAAAAATCTACAAATGAAGAACATTCCCCCATCTGTGTTGCCCCATTTCCATGGTATGGTGACTAAAGACCTTGATGCATTTATTTTTGAATTTGATATTTTATGCAGAAGTTATGATTATTGTAATGATGCTCATAAATTAAATTTATTCCCTTCCACCCTCAAAGACTTGGCCTTGTGCTGGTTTATGGGGCTAGGAGAGAATACTATCATAACTTGGGATGAGTTGAGAAATACATTTCTTAGAAAATACCAAGAATATTTTAAGGATAGGGACCTAAGGGAAGAATTTTTTAGGATGAAACAAAAGGAATATCAAATCTTAGAGGATTACTTAGAAAGGGTTTTTAATAATATTTAGATATCTTGTTGGAGCATATCCCTAACTTACATTAGTTTATACCTAGATTAGAATCCTATATCTTGGTTAATACATTCATTTACACTTTATTTCACCTAATTTGGCCACATAGAGAAGAAGGGCACCCCATCCCTAGATTTTAGGGAAACTACTAATTTTATATCAAGACTCAACTCCTGGTTCTTGATTTTCTCGATTTATTCTCGATTTTCTTGATTTATTCATGATTTATTCCAAATCCCCCATGAAAAAAATCATCTATTATTGGGGAATGCACACCTCCTCTTTGAGTGATAGATTTATTCCTTAATTAATGATTTTTGTCATTACTATTATTAGTAACTACTATTTCTGGTCAGTTAAGTGAGTTGGAACTGCTTCTCTTGTCAATTAAGTGATCTTAAGTGATCTGATGCACATCACTTAACTCTTGTGGACATTAATTAGTGTGTGACATGTATCTTTAGTGGTCTAGTTCGAACTATGTGGTCTCCCTTAGCTTATGACACCTATTTTAGCTATTTCTAGCTTTTTTTGACTAGAATTTCTATGTTGGAAATTCTATATATTCACCTCCTCTCTTCTTTTTTGAGGACGGTTTCTCATGTATATTCATTTTTTATTAATAAATTATTTGATTTATGGAGAAAAAACTTTCTCTCATCTATTGAATATCAGCAAATTGTTTGTGTTCAATTTAACTAGAATTCTAGATCTATCGAGGTTTCTGCAGGAATTCTACATGGTATCAGAGCTAGATTGAATATAGTGGATTGTACACAGTTTTATTTGTGGGTATAGATCATCAGGAGGTGAAAAAAGTAACAATGGATCATCTCTCTAATCCCACAAAACTCATTCTAAATCCTTTCAATTACTTTGAATGGAAGACAAAAATCTCTCTGCTCCTCTGAATCAAAGGGCTTTACTGGGTAACAATGGGAATGTAGAAAGAATTGACTATTGAAGCAGAGAAGATAAAGTATTTCAACAAATTATATGAATAAATTGGGCTGATATTCCTATCAATTTCCATATATCTCCTCTTTCATGTCAGTAGAGCCAATACTCTCGATGTGATCTGGACCACATTGGAAGGACTATTCAGCAAGCAGGATGCAATGAGAGTGCATCAAATGGAGAATGAAATCATATCCCTAAGTCCAATTCATTTCAGAAACCTAAAAGAATTATTCACCAAGTTCAAATCCCTCCTCTTTGAACTTAATGCATGTGGAGTCACAAAATAGGAAGAACAACTCATCCTTTCAATTCTCTCGAAATTAGGCCCTGAATATTCTGTATTTGTGTCATCTTTTCAAGCATCTAAATTGACTCAAGAAAAATTGAAAATGCCTCCATTGAATTATTTCATTGTAGAATTGACTCAAGATAAAGATAAGTTATTCCAAATGGGTGCCATCAAGCATTCCAAGAACCAAGCACTTGTGGCTACTAATGCTCCAAAGAGCAGTGGAAAAGACAAGGAAAAAGGAACGGGTAAATTTCCTAAATCGAAGAAGGAGAGATTCGCACAATATTCAGATAACTCTTTTGAGCCTAAGGGTAAGAAGAATAAGGAAAGAAAACTTTGTCTCTATTTTCATCCCAAAGAAAATTTCATGAGGAATACTATCGATGAGATGGCTAAGCAATTGCAGCAACATAATCTCACGGTGCCCGAAAATGCAAAGAAGAAAGATGATAACAGAACAGGAGGGAGAGCTTGAGATGGTCATGATTTAATGGATGTCACATCCACTCCATCATATTGGATCCTTGATTCAGGTGCATTGAACCATATGGCTTCATCAAAAGATGAATTTTCCTCCATCAAAGAAAGCATAAGATCCCCAATTTACTTGGGAGATGCCACACCTGCAAAGGTGTGTAGAGAAGGAATTGTTAATATTGAAGGGGGATAATTCAAAAATGTGTTTCATGTTCCCTCGCTGTTCGCAATTCTTCTATCGATATGTCAGATCACTCATTCCGGCTCTGGAAGGAAGGTGGAGTTCACTCCAGACTCCGCAGTGATTACCGACATTTCCACAGACTCACAGCTTGCACATGGAATTGCAGATCACAATTCTCATTTGTATTTCTTCTCCCACTTTGTTCCTAAATATATTAGCATTGTATTTCTGTCACAATCTAATGATATCATCATTTTATGGCATGAAATATTTTTCCATCTAAACTATAAGTACTTGCATGAACTCAACAAGGAAAACATGGTAAAAGGATTGCCAGCTATTAAATTCACAAGCGGTGTATGTCAAGGATGCATTCTTGGCAAGCATCCAGAGAAAAAGTTTGACAAAGGGAAGGCACAAAGAGCTTCTTCACCTCTTGGGATGATTCATAGTGACATCACGGGACCATTCCCGCAGCCTTCAATCAGTAAGGCTCAATATGTACTCACCTTCATAGATGATTTCTCTCGCTTTACTTGGGTATTTTTTTAAAAATTAAAATCGAAAGTATTTGAATGCCTTATAGAATTTAAAGCACTTGAGTCTGGGTGTAAGATTAAGATACTTCGTAATGATAATGGGGGGGATTATGTCATAAAATATGTGCATAAATTTTTTATTTATGCAGGTATACAACTACAACACACAGTGTCATATACACCACAGCAGAACGGTGTTGCGGAGAGGAAAAACCAGTCCTTAAAAGAGATGGCCAATGGTATGCTACAGTCAAAATCATTAGCTCCCAAGCTATTGGATGAAGCTATTAATTGTGCAGCATACATTCAGAACTGAGTTCCTCACAAATCACTCAAAGGCACCACTCCTTTTGAATGTTGGACCGGTAAGAAACCGAAAGTGTTTCACTTTCATATTTTTGGTTCACGAACATGGGCTCACATTCCGACAGATAAGAGGAAGGCTTTGGAGAATAAAAGTGTTGAATGCATATTTGTTGGATATCCTGAAGGTGTCAAAGGATATATATTTCTGGACTCTCACACTGAAAATTTCATTCTAGCTCGAAGTGTGAAGTTTGAAGAAGAATCATTGCATGATTTTTCAAAAGACCCTGCCGAGGAGCCGCTTGTTGTCACTGATGAGGAGGAGTCAGAAACTTCTTTGATCACTTAAGAACAACCATCAGAGCATCCTTTCAGGTATGATACAGAGGATGAGGATCAGGTCATGGCTTCTCCAACTCAGTTTCCAACTTGGGCAGAGAAAACCCTGCAAGATTTGGGTGAACTAGTCGATGATCCTGCGAATACAAGAAGAACTAGATCACAGTTTTTTGAGGCTCCTCAATCCCTGGCTGCCACATAAAATTTTGTTCCCATACATTTCTATATGTCACTTTGTTTAGATCCAAATTCACACTCTGAGGCTACTATAAACCCACTCTGGGAGGCTGCCATGGATAAAGATTACTCTGCTCTTATGGACAACAACACATGGGACTTGGTTCCACTTCCAACTGTCATATTTTGTGACAATCAGGGGTCCATTCAGATATCGATTGATCCATTTCAGAGGAAGAGGACCAATAACATCGAGATTCATATGCATTACATCCGTGAGATGATCCATGACCGATTCATTTTACTGCAGTACTGCCCCACAGAGCAACAGGTTGCAGACATCTTCACCAAGTCCTTCACTGAAAAGAAATTTTCAGAACTGAGAGCTATGCTTGGAGTGGTGGAGACAACTGAGTAGGTCACTTTTGGCCACTCTTCATTTTTTTCCTCTTTTTTTTTTTTTTTTTTTGG
>ML780535.1:604645-665394 GCA_009831015.1 Picea engelmannii | reverse complement strand
TGGCCTAAAGCCGACATAAATAAAATAACATTACTAATCTAAATTACAACTAATGGCCTAAAGCCGACATAAATAAAATAACATTACTAATCTAATATGCCCCAATTAAGTGGTAATGAGCCAATATTAGGGCTTAACATAGTCATTTGGAATTCCAAGTCTGGTACATCTCCTCCTCCAAGTTCCTCCTACGTAGGAACATTCTTGTCCTTCCTTGTTTCTCCATTTGTTACTTCTATGTGGTCCTTCTCCTCTACTCAGGTATTTCGGATTTTATTCTTTTGTCTTTCTTTTCTCATTATTGTGCTCCCTCCAGTATCCTTGGTGCACTTTTCATACTTGTATTTTATTCCAGACTATTTGATTTATGCAATGGGACAACTTCTACGTGTTTCTTTCTTTTCGATGCCTTCTTGAGAATAATTGGTACTTTCTATTCTTCATGTCATAAATTTCACTTAGTTTGATGGAAATTTGGTATGGATTGTTGGTTTTCATTTATTTTAACCATTAGAGAGTGATATTGTAGATTTATGTCAACCCTTAGTGATTGATTTCAACCCTTGGATAAATTCTGGTAGCGAATTCCGGTAGCACAAAGGTTTGGGTAATGGACCCAAGTTTGTTTGATGTATAATGGTATGAGTTGTTAATATATTTTAAGGTAATAATATTCTATATGGGTATTACATGTCATGCTATTTCTGGTGGTATGTGGATCATCACACAACTCCTCACGGTTAGAGAGTTATGACAATGTGAAGTTGGAGAACCTAGGTTTAGGTAATGGACCCATGTTTTCTTGATGCATAATGGTATGAGTTTTGATATATTTGCAGGTAAGACTATTCAATATGGATAGTACATTTCATGCCATTTCTGGTGGTATGTGGAACATCACATAACTCCTCACAGTTTAACAGTTATAGCCTTATGAATTTGGAGGACCCTCATATGTTGGCTTGAAGCCCCAAAAGGTCAAAGAAGTCAAAGTTCTTGCAAAGAAGAAATTATTTAAATAATAAAGTGAAGTGACAAAGTCAAAGAGGATTATTTAAATAATAAAGTGAAGTGAAAAAGTCAAAGAGGATTATTTAAATAATAAAGTGAAGTGACAAAGTCAAAGAGTATTATTTAAATAATAAAGTGAAGTGACAAAATCAAAGAGGATTATTTAAATAATAAAGTGAAGTGACAAAGTCAAGGAGGATTATCTAAATAATAAAGTAAATGGAGAAATTTCTAACTATGGAAAGTGGTTTTAAGAAGGTTAACCCTAAAACGAGGAAAATGGGTTTAAGTTGTCAAGTGACTATTGGATACATGGACAAGTGGCAAATTGGGCAAAGTTGGACATAGGTGACTATGTGGACAAAGTGGTTATGTGGACAAAGTAGCCTAGAAGATGCTTCTAAGGAAGCTACTTGGAGAGTATAAATAAGAGGCAATGCTCTCTCATTTTAATCACACTTGAGCATATTGAATATCTACAGGTGACTGAGGTAACCAAAGGATATCTAAGCCAAATTTTAGAGGGAAGGTGAAGTAAAGAAGGCCGAAATTCAAGGGAGGATAAATTCTTTTGGTGATGCTTTCTAAGGTATTTTATTTACAGGTCATCTACCCATTTTTTCAATAACGTTTTTTCTACAATGATTCAGACCATGAAATCGGGAGGCCATTGAGGAAACATATCCAAGTAGTTGTGGTACAAATTTCATCTTGTGGGTCATTGTATTTTTTGTTGCAAACCCCACCCCTTCTCATTTGGCATTGTGCGACCTCCCGATCTAGGATAGTTCTTCGGTGTGCTGAGTCGGAGTGACTCCTTAGATTCATCCCTGGAAACCAAATCTTCCATACTAGGTCCTTCCTTTTTCTGGGACCCGCAGACCCTCTCCTTCGATGTGACCATGGGCTATGACTTTGGGCTAGCTCTCTTCGCAATCCCGCGCTTCGGGACTTTTACAAGTTGCTTTCTTCTCTTCCCAAATTTCTGAATCGGTGAATGCTTTGGGACAAAATATACGGTCCACGTTCCTCTCATGATCAACGACTGTGATCAACTTCATGAGTTCCTACTTCGCGAGTCCTCCTCTCAGGTACATCCTTTTGGCTTATCTTGAACTATGTGGATCTTTGCCACGTTCCCTCTATATCCAACGGTCCATAATGAAATCGTGACTTCGTGAAGACCCTTGTTTTCTTCCAGAAAACCTTCTGAAGTTCCTTCTCTCGAACCTCTCAATATCCTGCCACCTGTCTTCTCCTCAATGGTGGATGATCTCTCTGTCTTCAGGACTTTGGCCAGTCATCGAATCCTTTTCACACTTAGCCCAATTTCACCTTCTTTCGAGAATTAGGTTATTCTTGAATAATTTCTGCACTCCTTGCAGAGTTTTGCACAGACTCTTATGTGACTTTTCTCGGCTTGAAAACCTCCAAAGTTCCCAATTCCCGTGTGTCCTTCAATGGACTTTTTATTTCCCTGTTGGCAGTCTCTCACTCTGCTTCCTGAGATTGTAAGCTGAACTTATAGTATCTGGGAGAACTCCTTGCACTCAGATAAGATATTCAATGACCTCTCCCTTGGTTTCTAGAAAGGTTTAAGGTATCTCCTTTCCTTTGTCGATGCACTTCTTGCAAATCCTTCCTTCACTAGAATTTTTAGCAATTCTGGGATTCTCCAACACCTCCACCCATTTTTATTTTATGCATGCTCACACTAACTCGATGCTCTCCTGGTAGAGTATTTTAGAGTGTTTAGTAACTCTGAGTTGTGCTTTCTCTCACACAGTCTTTCTTTCCAAGGCACTAAACCACCTTAAAATTTCTCCCCGAGTCTGTGAATTAATTTGGTATGCCCTCCTAGCAGTTTCTCTTCTGACTCCACTGAGTTCATACACGCACTCCTTGCATTGTCTTATAGAGTTTCCCCTCTCTATTACGCACTTCTTGCACTTATCCTAGAGAACCAAACTTAAATCAACACACTCTCAGATAGAAAACTGTATCTCTATCCCTGCAAACGATTTCTAACATTCATCTAGAATTCACCAACATGTAAATGACATTCATAACACAACATCCATTACATAGAAATTTAAAACATGAAAAAATGTCTTTTATATTAATGGTGGAGCGTCAATTTACAATGATGGAATATGAGCTACAACTGAGTCTCGACTCTCTATGTTTATCTCCCTACAACCCGTCCAAGCCTCTTCTTGGCATCAATACAAATATTTATACTAGTGGTGTCAAATCACCATTCCTAATGTCTATCGAAAGGGAAAATGACAATGATGGCAATCTGCTCCAAATCAGATGCAGATCCATTCTATCATCAACCACTTAATGGTGACCTTATCTCCAGCTTGTGCGATTGCACAATTCGACTCATCCAGCTTGTCATCAATAAATGCCTGGATCATGCTTTGGATTCGCGAGACAAAATGAGAGGGTGGTGCCTCTCCTCCCTGGAATGTGCACCACGCGTGTTAATGAGATGGAACGTGCTGAGGTGGAGCGATTATCCTGCATCATACTCCATAGCTATGAAAATCATGAGCTCCTGCTTATGAGCTTTCCAGCTTGGTCAAAATCCACCTAGATCCCAAACTTTATCTTGGAGCTATCTCTCGGTTCCTCTGCTCCACTTCTTTTGCTGCATCGTCCCTGCTTCTTGTGTAGGTTCCTTTTTGTCCAACTTCCTCATGTTGGCCTCTCTTGTTGCTAAACTCGACATCAACTTTCTGATTTCCTCGATCACTTCATCCAGCTGCTCCCCTGACTGTCTCTTCTGTTGTAGAATAGCTTGATGAACTTCTCTCTTATCAATGGGAAAATCACATTGACTTCCCAAGACACCTTCTTCCTCTGAGGCCTTATATTTCCACTATGTTACAGTCCTCCCTCCTACAGACCTCTCATCACTAGGATTCTGCTAAGATTCCTCTCCTAATAGATTGACTCATGTTAGTTCTTCAGCTGGCTCTATTCCATCTTCCACCGATTGCAACTCATGTTGTGTATCTCCCCTAACATGGCTATCTCCCTGCAGCCACCTTCTAGTTCTAGATTTCCCAACCAATCCTCCAGTGCCTTTAAATCCAACTCCAATTCCCACTAAGTGAGTAACTTAATTGGGCATTCTCCTTCTATTGGGACAAACATCAGTATTTGTTCCTCTTCTCTCATGATAGTCTCAACTTGTTGTCTTCCTGTCACATATGCAAAATCTGTGATAGCCTATCCTCGACCGCTTGGTAGGAATATCTCGACTCCCCCAATGATCAGAACAGTCCTTTTATTCTCCTCCTTGACGACGAAAGTTTTTATCTTGTCATCGTATTCATTCATGTGGCTCACAGTTCTACACAAATCTCCATCTGAGTGAGGTCTCTCTCCTACCCCCTCTTCATCTATCGATGAAATATCAGCTAAGCTCATCTCTTCTCCCTTGCCCACCTGGAAATATGGGATGTCTCCTCTGCCCACCTAGAATTTTATGAGATCCACTGATCCCTTCTCATTTCCCACCTGGAAACCTGTGAGACCCATGCCAGATATCTTTCCCTTCTGACTGAGGGCTTCAGCATGCCTCAGCCACCTTTTTAACCTCTATTTCTTCCTTATGGTCAAGAACTTATGAACATGCCATATGGTTGTTCTCTTCAAAGGCTATTCGTACCTCAAGTGTACCTTTGACTCCTACTACATCTTGAATGTAATCTTCTCCATCTGCGCTCGGATTTCATTGAGCTCCTTGTCCGTCTCCGCCCTTCTTTTCGGTGAACAGACTTCTCATCAACCATGTTTATGACCATCAATGACCATCTAATCTACTTTAGGTTTGTCCCAAACTGCATGGATATCTACCACGTGCCCTATGGATCCAACAGTCCAGAATGAAATCGCTCTTCACGACTTCACAAAGAACCTTGTTTTCTTCTCAAAAAATCGTTCGAAGTCCATTCTCTCAAACCTCTTGATCTCCGACCACCTGTCTTCTTCTCAACGGTGGATGATCTCTCTGTCTTCGAGAATTTGGCCACTCCTCGAATCCTTTGCACACTTAGAAAAATTCCACCTTCTTTCGAGAATCAGGTTGTTCTCGAATACTTTATGCACTCCTTGTAGAGTTCTGTGAAGACTCTTCTGCGACTTTGCTCACCTTGAAAACTTCCAAGGTTCCCAATTCCCTTGTGTCCTTCAGTGGACTTCTTCTTTCCCTCCTGGAAGTCTCTCGCTCTGCTTCCTGAGATTTTAAGGTGAACTTATAGTATCTGGGTGCACTCCTTGCGCTCGGCTAATCCTTGTGGAAAGGTTTAAGGCATCTCCTTTCCTTTATCGATGCGCTTCTTGCAAAGCCTTCCTTCACCAGAATGTTCAATAATTCCAAGATTCTCCAACACCTCCACCCATGTTTCTTTTGTGCATTCTCACACTAACTTGATTCCCTCCTGGCAGAGTATTTCAGAGCGTTCAATAACTCTGAGTTGTGCTTTCTTGATGTAGGAGCATCATCGACAAGCAACCACGTGCAAGTGGAGGACAATTGAATATGCACCATCACACATTTTGAAGGCATTTTGAATTTTAAAAGATGAAACATTAATGTAATAGCTGGAGGGACATAATTGCCCTTAAATGTTTTTGGGTTTGTAACGCAAATCTTGAGAGTAGCTGTCATCTATCGATTGGAGGCATTTATTGTAATAAATGTAAAGTAGTTGTAGACTTTCTTTCAATTTGATAGCTTAAGAGCTGTAGGAGGGAGAACTGTAAAAATATCCCTCTCATGTATTGTATGAGAAGATTATTCTCATTGCAAAAATTAGAGCTGTAGAGCAAGAGAATAGGAGAACAGAGAAGAAGATAGATGGTAGAATATTGTATAAGAAGATAGATGTCTCTATCAAACCCATGTACAAAGCACTTGAGTTAATATATGAGAAGGCTTTAACTCAATTTCATGGTGTTGTGGTAATTATTGTTTGCATCTATTAATGGTATTTTTACAGTTTTCTTATATTCTCCGTTATTCATTTGTTTCAATGCTTTTTGTATCTATGATTTCACGTGAATGTATGATGTCTATAAGAGGGAGAGAATGAGTTTCAATTGTTTCTCGTCCTAATAATTCCTTCAAGGAGTGCAGTGAAAGTCTGCAAAGAGTGTGTTGACAAGTTTCTGAATTTTATCTCGGAGAAGCTCAGGAGAGATAATATTGTTCTCATATCAACAGAAGGCATTATAGCACAGATCCGTGCAAGGAGTGCATGGGCCGGTTGAAGTCTTATACTTTTCCAACCCAAGCTAGCGGTGGAACGATTTCTGTTGCAAGGAGTGCACAGAAGAGGAAGACATCAGATAATCAGTTATTATTGTGAAAGCCGCAAAGAGTGAGCACAAGGATCCCTTGGAATCCTTGAGTTTGCAGCCAGAACCAAGCTCAATAAGGATAGAGACCTTGAAGTATTAAAAGTAAAGGTGAGCGGCAAAGTCGACTCGGAGAATCAAGTTCAGGAGAAAGGATGCCAAGTTATTTGGCCAATATTTATCAAGAAATTGAACGGACAGTTGAAGTTTCTTGGAGGGAGAACTATCGATTTCCCATGGACAGTTGGATCTCGTATATCAGCAGAAGGGTTAAGGAGACAGTCCACAAGAATTCAGAAGCTCAGGAGGGATAATGTCCATCATATCTGGATCAACAAGAGTTGTTGATCTCGTGATTGAATTTAGTCATTTCATAATTTGGGAGTGTGGAGAGAGTTGTGACGAGGAGGCAAGAATCACGAAATCATGATTCATGAAATCTCGACAGGATCTGGACCATCGATCTATAGTAAAGAAGTCGATAGTTCGAAATTTGGGGAAAAGGAGGAGCCCCATAGCATGAACTCCTGAGTCACAAAATTTCAACGTACTCGAAGGTTGGGCCCCAGGTTGTGGTAGAGAGTCACATCAGAAGGACTTAAGGGAGAATCTATAAGTTAGTTATCCCATTTCAGTGTTTCGAGATCTGTAGGAGTTGGGGAACTCAACAACAGGAATCGCAAAGTCGCAAAACCCGACGTGCCCTGTTTGGAAGAAGGTTGTCATCTCATCGTTTGGTCACTTGGGTAACAGTTCACACCTAGAGCTTGTTCGCACAAGCGTAACTTCAGATAAGGACTTGTGGTTACAAGTGTGAAGATTCTAGCTGGGAATCGAAGAGCCATTTCAGCTCAAGGGAGATTAAGAACAATCCTTAGACTGGGAGATCAAGCAGAACCTGCTAAGGTAGGGGTGATGCATCAGGTGGTATCAAAGCGTAGATTTTAAATTTCTATAGCAAAGGGTATATTACAACAATTCCGCCAAGAAGACGTCAGGAAAGACCAACGCTTGATCCACTTGTGGAGAGGGAAATGAGAGAATTTTGTGCTCGATTAGATGCTATGGGGACAACACAGAAACGAACAGCTAATATTAGAGATGTCAATGAATTCGATAATGAGAACGAGGCAAGACCCGATGAAGAGTAAGTTGCAGTCGAAGATGATGCAGAATAAAGTCTATTTAGAGTTGTTGCAAGAATAGGTGCCAAAGAAAAAATGGACATCATGATGTATGAAGGAAACTTAGAAGTCGAGGAGATACTAGATTTCTTTAGAGCTCTAGATAAGTGTTAAGAAACAAATATAAATATAGCATAGAAAAACCTCAGAATAAGTACTCAACACCTTGAAAAAGAGAGAAATTCAGATAATAAGCCTCTTTGATGGGGAAACCTCCTTATGCCGACATAAATTTACAATTCCAAGATGATTCCAAATGAAAATGTCTCCTTGGTATATATAGGAGACTAGGAGGTATAATTACAACTAATGGAATAAAGCCGACATAAATAAAATAACATTACTAATGTAATATGCCCCAATTAAGGGGTAATGAGCCAATATTAGGGCTTAACATGCCCCTCCCCTTGAGACAAGTGTTGTCCGCAACGCTTGAGTAACTCTGAATGATTATGTATAAAAGACTCATCTTCCCAAGTGGAATCTCCAGCCAGTAGTTTCCTCCATTTATTGAGATACTCTGAAATGGATCTATTCCTCAGCTGGCGAACTCTTGTGTTAGTGATGGCTTCAGGCTCCAATATGGATTTTCCTTCCTCATCAAGTTCTGGCAATATAGTTTGAACTGGGATATTGTCGCCTATAACCTTATTTAAGCATGAAACGTGGAAAAATGGGTGTACTCGTGAAGATGCAGGCAACTCCGATTTGTATGCCATAGTACCAATATTTTGCAACACCTTATAAGGGCCATAGTCCTTTGGTGATAAATTATTATCCTTTTTGGCTTGCTTGAGGGACATCTGTTTGTATGGTTGTAGTATTAAAAACACCCAATCCCCTACCTCAAAAATTCTTTCACTACGATGTTTATATGCTTGTTGTTTCATGCAATTTTGTGCCATGGCCAGGTTGTCCTTTAAGATTTGGAGAACTTGTTGTTGGTGCTCGATGTGATCTCCCACTGCTTGAAACTTATATTTTTCTTTTAGAGAAGAAGTGATGGAAGGAGGGTGGTATCCATAGAGTTCCATAAATGGTTTCATTTTTGTTGTAGTATGAAAGGAAGTGTTATACCACCATTCTGCCACGGGTAACCATTTGAACCATTGTGTTTGTTTATCATAGAAAAAGCAATGAAGGTAGACTTCCAGAAATTTGTTCACTATCTCTGTTTTTCCATCAGATTGAGGATGATAGGATGAGCTATGAGCCAATTGAGTACCCAAACAAGAAAATAATTCTGTCCAAAATTGTCTAGTGAAGATGGGATCTCTGTCACTTACAATAATCTTTGGGTTTCCATGTAGCTTTTGAACTGTCTGAATGAATGTAGTGGCAATTGTACTAGCTTTGAAGGGATGAGAGAGTGCACAAAAGTGTGCGTACTTGGTCAGTCTATCAACAATCACCATGATGACACTCTTTCCTTCAGACTTCGGTAACCCTGTGATGAAATCCATGGAAACCTCCTCCCAGCACTGACCTGGGATGGATAATTGTTTTAAAAGACCTGGGGTATTAATTATTTCCACCTTATTTTGTTGGAAAACCAAAAATGTTGCCACAAACCTTTGACCATCAGTTTTAAGGCCATCCCCAAAAAAATCGTTCTTGACTCTATAGTAGGTTTTCAAAAATCCTGAGTGCCCTCTTACTGGAGAGGTTAGCAATTCCAATAATACCTTTTGTTTGAGTTGGGATTTCTCACATAAATATATGAGATCTTTGTACCATAGTGAATCATTTTTCCATGTAAATGTATCTGATGCACTGGAATCCTACTGCAACCTTTGAATGAGAGTCCACACTATTTCGTCATTCTTCCATTCATCCCTTGCTTCTATTATCCAATTGGGTTGGATGATCAATATAGCACAGAGAAAGGCCTCAACATATTCATCCTTTCTTGAGAGTGCATCTGCCACAACATTTTTCCTCCCCTTTTTATAGACGATTTAAAAATCATAACCCAATATCTTGGTTACCCATTTTTTTTGTTCTTCTGAAGATAGTCTTTGTTCCAAGAAGTATTTAAGACTATCATGATCTATTTTGACCTTGAAGTGCCTACCTATTAGATAAGGATGTCATTTATTCAATGCATGTAGTATTTCCATCATTTCCTTCTCATAAATGGGTTTGTGTAAGTCCTTTCCCTTGAGTGGTCAACTTTCAAAATCTAGGGGCCTTCCTTCTTGCATTAGGACAGCACCAATTCCATTTCCCGAGGCATCACATTCCACAATAAAGGTTTTTGTGAATTATGGAGTGGTCAAGATAGGATCTTTGCACATCACGTCTTTAAGTTGTTCAAAATATTTAGTTTCCTCTGGAGTCCATGAAAATGCATCCTTCTTAGTTAGTGTCGCTAAAGGTGCTGCTATTCTTCCATAGTGTCGAACAAACTTGTAGTAGTAACCTGTCAAACCCAAAACTCCTCTAAGATTCTTCAATGTTTTGGGAATTAAGGGCTAATGAGCCAATATTAGGGTTTAACAATAAGTACTTCGATTATGAATATATTGAAGAAGATAAGAAAGTAAAACATGTCGTCACTGGACTGAAAGGGCTTGCAGCACTATGGTGGGATGAACTACAAGATGACAAGCGTTGCAAAGGAAAGAAAAGAATCAAACGCTAGGATAGGATGGTAGCAAATATGAAAGCCAAATTCATACCTAGGGACTATCAAATTAACCTATTTCGAAGAATGCAAAATTTGAGACAGAAGGGGATGACGGTGGGGGAATACACTGAAGAGTTTTACCAACTGAACATTAGAGAAGGTCATCACGAGAGTGATGATGAAAACATCGCCAGATACATGAATGGTCTGATATATGACATTTAGGATGAGATAAGCATGGTGAGAATCCGAAATGTGGAAGATTCTTATCAGATTTCTATGAAGGCAGAAGAAAAATTGGCCTGAAAGCAAGGTCAAAGGGGTAGAGGTAGAAGTCAGATCAAAGGCAAAGCAATTTCCCAGGACATAGTATAGAAGACCAAGGATGACTAAAAGAAGCCTTATAATCACCCATAAAGAGGATGAAGTTCACAAGGAAGACAGTATGTCGATAAAAACACTTTTCCGCGAGCAAGAAGAAGAGGCAGAGGCAGAGGAGACGAAATAAAGTGATTTTTCTGTGGAAAGATCAAACACAAATATTTCGAATGTCCTCATAGAAAAAGGGAAGGAGGAGGCGAAGCTCACATTTCAGAAGCGCAAAGGAGAAATGTTGAGGCAGAAGATGTAGAAGGTGGAACATCTTTGATGATGAGGAAAATTCTCTTGAAGCTAGAAAAAGAGATGGAGAATCCAGTCCAGAGAAACATTATGTTTAGAACTGCTTACAAGACCTGTTGGTCACTATAATTGCTTATTTAACTAAACAATCAAGTGCTACATAAATTGTCAACCCAGGGAAGTCTATTTATTTCAAAGGTAACCACGCACTATATATGCTCAATCTCAAAAGCAGCCTAGTGTTGTAGTAAAAACATATGAATCACACCTTTCCTTGAATTAAACTGAAGTTCTTACTTGAATTACAGGAGATCAATCTACCTATCGCAGAGTTCAATGTTTAAAGAGATAACTTTCCAAAGAATCCTGGATTACATTAAGAAACTAACAATTTGGAAAAGAAATTTTTCAAGACACTGCAAAAGGAAAGACCAACTATTCTATAACTAGAGAACATGACCCTATTCCCAAAGCAGGAATCTTCAGCACCTGTTTCTGATCACCACACTTTTATGAACTCATTTCTAATTGAAATGATTGCCACACACTGAAGACTATCTATCTCTAACAGAGAACAGGACCGTAATTCCCATGCAGGAATCTTCAGCACCTGTTCCTGATTAGCACACCTTCATAAATTCATTAATAATTGAAATGATTGACATGTACTGAAGGCTAACTATCTCTAACAGAGAACATGACCCTAATTCCCAAGAAGGAATCTTCAGCACCTGTCCCTGGTTATCAAGCTTTCATAAATTCATCAAACAAGATTGCTAACTAGAATGATTAACAGTTACCCAAGAATGAATCATATGAAAGCAATGTAGTAATCAGTAAAGCAGAGTTTCAGCAAACAGAGTTCAATAAAGTAGTGTTTCAGCAAAACAGAATTTAATCAAGGCATGAGCATAAATAACACTAACACACTATAAAGTTAATGGGTGAATCTTGTGAAGAAGGTGGTCCCTCCCTTCTCACAAGATTCCCCTGAAACAAAAGGAACTAGAGAGAAATGCTCAGAATAGTATTTTATTCATCTATCAACTGTATCATATTACAATCTGAAGTAAAACACATCCTTCTCTGTAAATCCTTTCTTAGCTAAAACAGAAGGTCCTTTCGAATGATGATTTCCTCTTATTTAAAGAGGAGAATCCCTTCGATACCAATTGATCAATAATTTACAGGTGTACATCTGAGTCCTATTCTTATTCAGATCGACTTTCTAAACTGGAATAGGATATCCTAGTCTCCTGCAACATAATGCTATTACAAGTACTGAGTGAGGTGTTGCTGTTGCGGCTGGAGTAACAGCTTCTTTATTAGTCTTCTTGTTACTGTTGTTGTATGATGTTTTAGCATCGCAAATCACGGGCTGTTTCAGCCACAAGATTTGCGTTCTTAACTGTTTCAACAACTTGATCTCAGGCAGCAGCGATGGTAAATGCTATCTCAAGGTGCGGCTGTCGTGGTCAATGTCATTGTTTTGTATTGTTGTTTCAGCATCGTAGACCGCAGACTGTGTAACAGCTTCTTCTGTGTGAGTTGTTGTTTCAACATTGTTGACCACAGACTGTGTAATAGCTTATGTGAGTTGTTGTAGACCACGGACTATGTAACAACTTCTGTGAGTTGTTGTTTCAGCATCGTTGACCATGGCGAGTGTAGAAGCTTCTTCTGTGTGAGTTGCTGTAGACCACGGACTGTGTAACAACTTCTGTGAGTTGTTGTTTCAGCATCACAAATTGTTTCAGCCACAGGCCTCAATGCTAATCTGCAGTTCGAACTGTTTCAGCACTTATACATTTCTGATCAATGGTTAAGTACGAGAATAATGTAAAATTATATGCAAAATAGATTAAACATATAGTAAGGAGAAGAGACGTTGTGTACCTTTGGAAAGATAGGGTAAAGTGATAGTGTGAGTTTAAATGTGAGTGAAACAAAGGTGTAATGGTGGAAAAAAGTGTGAAAAAAAAGGTACATTGTGTGGTCCTAACATCCCCCCCAACTTAAAATGTTGCATGTCCTCAGGCAACTTCACTCTGAATCAGAGTCTGGATACCAACTCTGAGCGTGCAAGTTACTCAAGCAGTAGTTGTGGGAGGTGCTGTCCGTTGGAGCTCTAAACCCTTGAACGCGTTGTAACCTTTTCCAAGCTATTGTTTCTGTCTTCTTAGGCAACTTATAATGAATTTGATATATCTCTGCTGGCAACCAGAGAATAGGAAAATAAAAATGGTACCCTATCCAGTTTTCAGCACATTGCTGAGCACACTTGATGTAGCTAGGTACCCTGGAAATTGCTATCTCAATATTAGTGGGGGTAAAAGGGTTGTGTTCCTGTCTTTTTTCAGTAGACTATTGCCGAAATAGATTATTTGCTTGTAGGGAAAAAATCTCTGTTGATTTAATGAAATGTTGATACTCTTGAAACACTGATGTCTGTAATTGCTGAATATGTTGGGTCATGCCTGGTTTCTTTAAAAACTGATAATACTCTGTAACAAAAGTGGTTGCATTTTGTGGTTCTGGCCTTATCCAGAGAAGGCGGTTATCCTCATTGTGCTTGGCAGCTAGGAAGTCATCCTGCCATATAATCTGATTGTTGAGGAAAGAGGTGACTGCCCTAATCTGGATGTCACCGACAAGAGGGTTAATGTTAAGCTATCGGTTCTCAGGGATGGCCTCATTATGAAGATATGCCTCACAGAGGAGGTGTTGATCTATAGCAGAGGCTTCTGCAAAGGTTTTGACAAAAGCTATTGGATGTAACATTGCATGGGGTCTGCCTTCTATGATTGATTTGATCTGAAACCATGTAATTCGTTCCATGAGGAACAAGGAGTAATTGCAGGATGGTTTCCTTATAGCCAATAGCTTTTGTGCCAAGTCAAATATCAGGAGCAATCTGCCTTTTATCTCTTTGTTTTGTTTCTTAAGGGCACGAGCTTCTTGGCGTGTTTTCTCCAAATATTCCAAATTTGAGTAGGTATGATTTATCCAGATTTGTCTGTGTTCCTGCAGGCTTTTGGCCTGTGTAGCAGTAGACTCTTTTCTCCACTTTTCTATTATTGCTTGCTCATCTCATGGCTGAGTTTCTATCTCAGCATCACGAGTGATAGGCTGCAGTGGGGTTTGAGTGGCCTGTTCCACAAAGGTGTGGGTATTGATCTAGCTAGGAGGGGCAGATTCCTCAATAGGTAATGTTTGTACAGCTTTATTTGCAAAAGCAGGGGTTTCAGATTTGACATTTGCTGCAGGCCAGGGTTCAGTCTTAATTTTGGAAGGTCCTACTGGTTCTTGTGTAACAACCGGATGTTCTTCTTTGACTGCAAACGTCGAAGGTGCAAGGGAAGCTCCTGGTATTGGAATTTGAGTTACTTTGTAGCCTGCCTGATAGTATATTTCCCCACATTGACTGCACATATATTCTTGACACGGCTTCTCTATTGTATTTTCCTCTGTTGCTATGCGATCTAGGGTGTACAAATTAAGTTCCTTCTCGTAGGCTTCCTTTGCTGTGGCTAGCTCTTGCTTGTAGGCTTCTAGTTCAGACTTTAGGAGCTCATTTTCTTGTAAGATAGAGGCCATTGTTGGTTTTGGTTGAGGGGTGACTGGTTCTTGTGTAGCAGTCACAGCCGCACTAGCTGGTTCTTGTGGAGAAGCTACATGATCGGCAGCTGATTCTTGTGTTTCAGCCTCTTGATGTAAAAAAGTAATGTTGCAGCACCCTGGGCCTCTGATTGTTGTGTATCAATATCAATATCAACAGCTGGTTCTTGTGTTTCAGCTGTAGCTGGTTCTTGTGTGACAGCTATAGCTAGTTCTTATGTTTCAGCTACCGAATGAGTAGTTGGTTCTTGTGTTTCAGCTACTAAATGGGTAGCTGGTTCTTGTGTTTCAGCTACGAATTGGGTAGTTGGTTCTTGTGTTTCAGCTACGAATTGGGTAGCTGGTTCTTGTGTTTCAGCTACTTGATTTGAAACGGATGATGTCGCAACACCCTGGGCATCTGGTTCTTGTGTTTCAGTGCCCGTGGGTGGAATAGGAAAAGATTCTGGGATTTGGGAGGTTGGAGATGTACGGGGTATTAGTCGGATGGGTTGGGGGTTTAGGGTAGTGGCGGTAGTGGCTACCCTTGTTGAGGCCCTTGTTCATTTTCTTTGTAAAAAGGGCGGGAAGAAAGGAATTTGTTTGCGTTTGCGTGGGGGCCTTTCCTCAATGATGGGACAAGGAGAATTGTCTGGTTCAGAATCATCACTGAGAATATGAAGGGCAGGAGTAGATGATTCTGGTAAAATGTGGGGTGGGCTTGGCATGGTAGGGGGGTTAATTGGGTTAATTGGGTATGTAGGCGGATTGTTAGGTATTTCTGGAGAATCTGGAGGGTTTTGCGGTTGTTGTTCCTGAAGATTTTCAGGAATTTGAGCAGCTTCTTGGGGGTCTATGGGTGGGTTGTTTAATGGAGGGTTTTGTTGGGAAAAACCCTTTTGGATAAGAAGTTGAACGAGACGGTGATGGGTGAGTGAAAGGGCAGGATCTTTAGCCTTTTTAGCTTAGTGCGACATATTTTTGAGACAACCGAGCAGATAATAAGGAATGTTCACCAATCTATTATGTCGTAAATGAGACAACAAGAGAAAATTGTACCGGTAGACTACCTGGTATCGGCCTTCGCAGGTAAGGTAGTGTTTGATGAATTTTGCAGCTTCCCGCCATGGAGGCGGCAGCGAGCTAAGTCGGACACCTCGGCCTTTAAATTCAATTTGTTCCTCTGGCAAGAGGAAATCCTGCTGGGCATTGAGGATGATATGTTTGCGGCTGAACACGCGAATGCCATTGGTAGGGAGACCCAAAACCTGCGCTATATCCTCTTCTGTAACTGAAATTCGAACCCCTTGAACAATGGAATGATCTTTCTAGAGATTTTGAGAAAATTGCAGAACCTGTTGTTGATCAAACCCTTGGAGTCTTTGAAAATAACTGAGCCATCCTGCCTGCAGAAAAATTTGACAGGCCTCTGGATACAGTTCTAGCAGAGCTGTCGTGGCGGGTTCGTACCGTATAGCAGGGCCTCCCATATCTAACAGCTTAGTAAAATACACCATCAGAGAGTCGAGTAACCGCTTCTGTGCAGAGTGATTTTTTCGAGTGAAGGCATGCAAATGATGGTGAAACAAACAAAAGGATGGTGAATAATAATGGCGGTGGTTAATTCATGTGAAATGATGGTATAATAGTTCGATATTTCCTCCCCCCCTCCTTCAAGTGCGGCTAATAATGATTTTGCATAAATGGTAATAATGAGTTGGAATCTTCTCATTAACTATAGCTTAACTGTATTTACATAAAATTTACATACCTCGCCTTTACCTTTTGATTTGTACTTTGAAACAAAATATCATGCTTGCCCATATCAGTTCTGCAGTGGCCGTGGTGGAGACTTTTAATTTGTTAGATGTATTGTATCAAGGATTTATTGACTGGAAGGACAAAATGTAGTATGAGAGCACAAAAGCTTATTGACAGAGAACGCTGAAAAGTTGGTGTTTCAGCCATAGGAAGAATAGAGAAATGTTTGCTAAAGAGTGATGTTGCAGAATACTGCTGAGGGAGTGGTGTTTCAGCCATAGAAAGAAGGGCGAAACAATTGTTGAACGGAGTTGTTTCGTCAATGGGAAAATGTGAAGAATTGTTGAACAGTAGTGTTTCGGAAATGGGGAAAATGGCGAAAAGTTGCTGACAATGGTGTTTCAGCAATGGGGAAAATGGTGAAAAGTTGCTGACAGTGGTGTTTCAGCAATGGGGGAAATGGCGAAAAGTTGTTGACAGTGGTGTTTCAGCAATGGGGAAAATGGTGAAAGGTTGTTGACAGTGGTGTTTCAGCAATGGGGAAAATGGTGAAAAGTTGCTGACAGTGGTGTTTCAGCAATGGGGAAAATGGTGAAAAGTTGCTGACAGTGGTGTTTCAGCAATGGGGAAAATGGCGAAAATTTGTTGACAGTGGTGTTTCAGCAATGGGGAAAATGGTGAAAAGTTGTTGACAGTGGTGTTTCAGCAATGGGGAAGCTTTTCTCTTCTTGAAGTAAGATCGTCCTTCCTTAGTAGGCCTTTGCTTTGATTGAGAATATGCAAGAATGAATTGTAACATGGTATTTCTTGACAGGGATTATTAGTAAACGAAATCTAATCTAATACTAAAAAAATTAAATTAAAGGAATTAATTGCAGTGAGGGGTAGGAACCCCCTCTAAAAATAGGTACTGAGAGTCTGCCAGACATGTGGCTTTAAAATCTTCTTTGTAAATAGGGCTCTGGTACAGACGGAGTCGATGACCATTTATGAGTAACGGTGTTTTAGAGTCATCGATTGTGAGGAGCCTTACTGTTCCATTGGGGAAAACAGTGTCTACTTCGTAGGGTCCAAGCCATCTTGTACGTAGTTTTCCTTGAAATTCTTTAAATCGAGAGTCATACAGTAGGGCCCAATTACCTTTCTGGAATTACTTATGCTTAATAGTTTTGTCATGCCATTTTGATCTTTGCTGTTGAATCATAGTTGTCTGATGAATGGCATCTAGTCTTTTTTCATCCAATTCATTAAGCTACTGCAACCTAGCTGTCTGTGCATCGGTTAAATCAAGGTTGATAGCTGAAGCAGTCCTTAAGGTTTTGATTTCAAATTCCACAGGAAAGACAACACTCTTTCCATAAACTAATTCATAGGGAGAGAATCCTGTAGTATTTCTCTCGGTAGTTTTGTAGGCCCATAATGCTTCAGGGAGTCTGTGAGACCAATCCTTTCTGTTCTCCTTCACTATTACTTTATTTGTACTTTCCACCTATCCATTGGCTTGGGGGTGGTATGCTGTAGTCATTCTGTGTTGAATATGATATTTTTGAAGGGTGGTTTTAAAACCATGAGAAGTGAAAGGAGGTCCTCTATCTGTAACTAATTCTCTTGGCACTCCAAATCTGATGAAGATGCCTTCAAATAAGAAATCTATA
The DNA here is from genome assembly GCA_009831015.1 of Picea engelmannii. NCBI lineage: Eukaryota > Viridiplantae > Streptophyta > Pinopsida > Pinales > Pinaceae > Picea > Picea engelmannii. The sequence goes on along the minus strand of ML780535.1, from coordinate 647,563 downwards.
ACTGCTTCTTCGTTCACTCTATGGAGTGCTTTAGCTTCCACCCATTTGGTCATATAGTCTGTGCAGACCACTATGTAAACTTTTTGATTGGATGGGGGGTTAATGGGTCCTACAAAGTCTGAGGCCCATCTTTCAAATGGTTCAAGTACTATCTGGGGGTTTAGTGACATTTCACTTCTATGATTAGGTTGCCCCATTCTTTGGCAGCTATCATAGGCCCAGACATATTTATTTGCATCTTTAAAAAGTGAGGGCCAATAATACCCCATCCTGAGAATTTTATGTGTTGTTCTCTTATCAACAAAATGCCCTCCACAAGGGCCATCATGACAAGCTTTTAGTAGGTCATAAACCTTACCTTCTCTAATTCACCTTTGGATTTCTTGATCAGGTCCTGTATGGAAAAGACACCCACTTATCCAACTATACCGAGCACTTTGTTGAATGATTCTTCTTTTCTCTCGGTGGGATAGGTGTGGTGGTAACTTCCCTGCAACCAAGTAGTTAGCAATGTCTGCATACCAAGGTGAGTGAGAAGAAACTGCAAATAGATATTCATCAGGAAAAGAATCATCTACTGGTGTATCATCATCAGGTGTCAACCGAGAAAGGAAATCAGCAACTACATTTTCTTTTCCTGGTCTATCTACAATAGTAATGTCAAATTATTGCAATAATAGTAACCATCTGGTGACTCGAGCATTTGTGATAGGTTTGTTCATTAGATATTTAATAGCCGAGTGATCAGTATGGACAACAGTAGAGTAGCCAATGATGTAATGTCTAAATTTATTAATAGCATAGATAACTGCTAAAAATTCCTTTTTGGTGACTGTATAATTGAGTTTAGCAGGAGTCATATTCTTGCTGATGAAATAAATAACATAAGGGAGATGATTTTCTTCTTGTCCCAAGACAGCTCCTATTGCAGTATCTGAAGCATCAGAGGATATATGAAAGGGAAGTGTCCAATTAGGTCCTCTAAGAATAGGAGTTGTATATAACTGATGTTTAAGTGTATTAAATGCTTCCTGGCAAGAATTAGTCCATTTGAATTCAACATTTTTCATCAGTAGCACAAACAGAGGAGAAGCCATTTTGGAAAAAAAATTGATAAATATTCTGTAGTATCGAGCATGTCCTAGAAAACTTCTTACCTCTGTTTGGGTTTTGGGAATAGGAAGATCCTTAATGACTTGTATCTTGGATGGATCCACCTGAATTCCTTGAGATGAAATAAAATGCCCAAGCACTATTCCTTCACTCATCATCATATGACATTTTTCTGTACTTAGGGAGAGTTGGGCTTGTATACATCGTTTAAGAACTTTCTCAAGGTTTTGTAGTGCTTCCTAAAAAGAAACACCATAAGGGGTAAAGTCATCCATAAAAATTTCCATAGAATCATTAAGCATATCAGAAAAGATTCCTATAACTGCTCTTTGGAAGGTTGCTGGTGCATTACATAGTCCAAATGGGAGAACTCTATAAGAAAAGGTTCCCTAAGGGCTGGTGAAAGTAGTTTTATCTTGATCTTGAGGTGCAATTTTGATCTGATTATACCCACTGAAACCATCTAAAAATGAGAAAAATTTCTTCCCTGACAAACTGTCTAACACCTGATCAATGAATGGTAATGGAAAGTGATCTTTTTGAGTATCTTTATTTAAGGCTCTATAATCCACACATACTCTCCATTTCCCGTTTTTCTTAGGAAATATTACCAACGGGGAAACCCATTCACTGTCTGATATAGGATAGATAAACCCTGCATCAAGCAATTTTTGAAGTTCTTCTTTAAGGATTTCTCTTAAATTAGGGTTCATTCGTCGTTGAGATTGGCAGATCGGTTGGAAATCCTCCTTTATATATATACGATGAGTACATAAGTCGGGAGAGATTCTTTTCATATCCGTATAGTCCCAGGCGAATGATTCTTTATGTTCAAGAAGTAACTTCATTAATTGTTGTGTTTCAACATCTGTAAGGTTGGGGTTTATGTTTAATGATTTGCCAGGTTCAATTTCTACTGGTATGCTTTTGGAAGAGATGGTGGCAGATGTTTGAGGTGGGTTCTCAGAGTCAAGGTTTTCTTGATTATCTGACTCCAAAATTGCGGCTAGCTGGTTGTGAGTTTCTGGAGTCATGGAGGAGGGTTCACAAATAAAATTATTAATTACTTCATCCTCAGTGGCGTTTTTAGGATTTAGAGCTTGTCCGATAGTCAATATGGGTTGAGTAAGTTGATCATCAAAGTCTACCCATACATAATTATCATTATTAATCAGGGGTGTAGCGTGAGGGTAGAGGGTAAGCTGTTTGGTCTCGTAACTGTTGGATATTGTCATTGATCCTGATCTACAGCTGATAAAAGCATCTGCTATGGCTAGCCAAGGCCTGCCCAAAATTAAAGGGTGGCCCCCCAACTTTGTTTTAGGTTGTAATACCACAAAGTCGGTTGGGTAATTCCATGATTCCACTGAGATAATTAGATCTTCAATGACTCCCTCCGGTTTGATTGTGGATTGGTCAACCAATTCTAGGATAGTTGGGGTTTCTCTGGTTTCATTTTGCAATTGTAACAGTTGTGAGGTTTCCAGATTCATAATGTTGATAGCGGCACCTAAGTCTACCAGGAATCGAGGGATTATCATTTTTCCAATTTGTACTGAGACGGTAGGGTGGCCGGGATCACCATATTTAACTGGGGGGGATTTACCTGACATTAGTGCAGACAAGTCACCCATAACATGGACTGTGAGGGGATCCTTAATTTTCCTACCAAGCTTCTTAACACAAATGCCTCGTATCATCCTGGCATAAATGGGTACATCTCGAAGTTCTTGTAGTAGAGGAATTTTGACATAAAGATTTTGTAATTCCCCTAGAAGATTAAAAGAAGGTGGCTCAGGTGTTTTAGTCAAAGCTAAACGCTCAGGAAATGGTGGTTTTGCTATTTCAGCAACATTGTTAGAGGATGATTGTACCTCTTCAGGTACATCATGCTCTTTTGTTTCCTTTTTATCAGAAGAGGTAACATCGGCTATGATAGGTTCTACTATTCTCCCAGATCGTAGATGAATGTCATTGCATTGCGTAGGGAGAAGAGAAAATGTAGGCTGGTTATGAATATCAATGCACTGCACAGCTTTATTATTGGGGTTAGGGTTGGGTTGTACAGGTAGTTGGGGTCTCATCATTTGATTGTTCGGTGGAGTACCTGGTGGTAAGGAGAGTGGTTGTATAAATTGTGATTAAGGTAATTGATTTGGGAAGGGGAGTTGTTGTCCTCTCCAATTTGGATTCCATTGGTTCTGATATGGTTGTTGTTGTTGTGGAGGCCAAGGAGTCCACATTGATGGATCAACAAAGGGTGGGTTAGTTTGTTGCATGGGTGGGTAATTCGTTTGGTTTGGATATTTCATTTGATTATAGGGAGGGTAACTCATTTGATTGAAAGAAGGATAGTTATTCCAATGATTAGAAGATGTAAATGGCATGTTAGGATTCATACCTTGTCCCCGCAGTTGCCATTGCCTTCTCTGTGTCAACAGATAGACAGCTTCAGCTTCTTCATCAGTTGGTTGTAATGCTGCCTTGATCCCTGGTAAAGATGGACATTGTTGAGTTTCATGATCTTTATCATAGATGGTGCAGATTGGCTTTTTGTCCAATGGACATTCCCTTTGTGGGTGCTTGTCTCTGCATTTAGAACAAAATATGGATAGGGATGCTTCTTCTTCTGCTTGCTTCTTTTGGATCTGCAGGGTGTCAATTTGTGAGGCAAAAGAGCTTAACATTTCAGTTTTAAAACATTCAAGTAAATTACCTATTTCGGCTCTTGTTGCTCCCCCAATGGCTGATTTTTGGACTCTTGAAAACGTGGAGTCCCTGCTATTTGATCTATTTCTTGAAGCTCCTCTTGAACATATTTTGCATAGGTTAACAATTTCATTGTATGATTCCTTAGATATGTCCCCTTTTCCAAGCATATTCAGCATATCTAGACAGTCATCCCTTACTCCTTTTAATAATATGGTTTTAAGAATATCTTTACTTACATTGGGGTGACTGGATGTTTGTAGATTATACTGTAGCCTTTCTACAAAGTCTTCCAGATTTTCATCCTCTTTCTGCATCATCTTAAATAGTTCCTCCCTTTTCTCTCTTGTTCGGCAATATTCCTGGTATTTATTCAGGAATTTCTGTTTCATTTGGTCCCATGTTGTGATTACATGGCCTCCAAGACTCATGAACCATCTTAGTGCATTTCCTTTCAATGTTGCTGGAAATAGTTTTAATTTTTGAGCATTGGAAATGTAATCATAACTTCTGCATAATATATCAAACTCAAAAAGAAATTCATCAGGATCCTTTGAAGACAAACCATGAAAATTAGGTAGTGATGAGAGTGGAATGTTCTTCATGGGGGCTACCCCTCTAGGAATATCACCAATAGGAAATCCTAATGTGGAGAAAGAGTTTTCGTCATTTACCTCTCCTTCAGGACCTGCCTGTTCTTCATGATGTAATTCTTCATTGTACTCATCCATGTTTTCTTCTGTCTGCTCCCCTGTTGCACTTTCTCTGTCCTCGATGTTTCCTGCTGGTTTCTTGATTGTCTCAAGACTCCAAACTTCTTTCCCCATTTCGAAGTTTTCTTGAAATGAAGGTTGGGATTTTGGTTTCCGAATATTTGGTCGTTGAGAAGCAGATTCGGACTTTGATATAATCTCGTCAATATAAGTCTTTCTTCATCCTCTTCCTCTGCCCCTACCACCTGTAGGGTTAGTGTCTTTGGGGTCTTCGCGTCCTCTCATGCAATATTTGTATCTGAAAAATCATAAGTGCTTTTGAAATCTATAATTACCTTCCCCGACAATGGCGCAAAAATGTTGGTCACTATAATTGCTTATTTAACTAAACAATCAAGTGCTACATAAATTGTCAACCCAGGGAAGTCTGTTTATTTCAAAGGTAACCACGCACTATATATGCTCAATCTCAAAAGCAGCCTAGTGTTGTAGTAAAAACATATGAATCACACCTTGCCTTGAATTAAACTAAAGTTCTTACTTGAATTACAGGAGAGCAATCTACCTATTGCAGAGTTCAATGTTTAAAGATATAACTGTCCAAAGAATCCTGGATTACATTAAGAAAATAAAAATTTGGAAAAGAAATCTTTCAAGACACTGCAAAAGGAAAGACCAACTATTCTATAACCAGAGAACAAGACCCTATTCCCAAAGAAGGAATCTTCAACAGCTATTTCCGATCACCACACTTTTATGAACTCATTGCTAATTGAAATGATTGCCACACACTGAAGGCTATCTATCTCTAACAGAGAACAGGACCCTAATTCCCAAGCAGGAATCTTCAACACCTGTTTCTGATTAGCACACCTTCATAAATTCATTAATAATTGAAATGATTGACATGTACTGAAGGCTAACTATCTCTAACAGAGAACATGACCCTAATTCGCAAGCAGGAATCTTCAGCACCTGTCCCTGGTTATCAAGCTTTCATAAATTCATCAAACAGGATTGCTAACTAGAATGATTAACAGTTACCCAAGCATGAATCATATGAAAGCAATGTAGTAATCAGTAAAGTAGAGTTTCAGCAAACAGAGTTCAATAAAGTAGTGTTTCAGCAAAATAGAATTTAATCAAGGGATGAGCATAAATAACACTAACACACTATAAAGCTAATGGGTGAATCTTGTGAAGAAGGTGGGCTCTCCCTTCTCACAAGATTCACCTGAAACGAAAGGAACTAGAGAGAAATGCTTAGAACAGTCTTTTATTCATCTGTCAACTGTATCATATTACAATCTGAAGTAAAACACATCCTTCTCTGTAAATCCTTTCTTAGATAAAATAGAAGGTCCTTTCGAATGATGATTTCCTCTTATTTAAAGAGGAGAATCCATTTGATACCAATTGATCAATAATTTACAGGTGTACATATGAGTCCTATTATTAGTTAGATCGACTTTCTAAACTGGAATAGGATATCCTAGTCTCCTGCAATAGAATGCTATTACAAGTGCTGAGTGAGGTGTTGTTGTTGCGGATGGAGTAACAGCTTCTTTATTAGTCTTCTTGTTACTGTTGTTGTATGTTGTTTCAGCATCACAAATTGCGGGTTGTTTCAGCCACGAGATTTGCGTTCTTGACTGTTTCAGCAACTTGATTTCAGGCAGCAGCGATGGTAAACGCTAGCTCAAGGTGCGACTGTCGTGGTCAATGTGACCATTTTGTGTTGTTGTTTCAGCATCGTAGACTGCGGACTGTGTAACAGCTTCTTTTGTGTGAGTTGATGTTTCAGCATCGTTGACCATGGACTGCGTAACAGCTTCTGTGAGTTGTTGTAGACCACAAACTGTGTAACAGCTTCTGTGAGTTGTTGTTTCAGCATCGTTGACCATGGCGAGTGTAGCAGCTTCTTCTGTGTGAGTTGTTGTAGACCACGAACTGTGTAACAACTTCTATGAGTTGTTGTTTCAGCATCACAGACTGTTTCAGCCACAGGCCTCAATGCTAGTCTGCAGTTCGAACTGTTTCAGCACTTATACATTTCTGATCAATGGTTAAGTATGAGAAGAATATAAAATTATATGCAAAACAGATTAAACATATAGTAAGGAGAAGAGACGTTGTGTACCTTTGGAAAGATAGGGTAAAGTGATAGTGTGAGTTTAAATGTGAGTGAAACAAAGGTGTAATGGTGGAAAAAAGTGTGAGCAAAAAGGTACATTGTGTGGTCCTAACAAGACCAAGGATAGGGTATGAAAGGTGATATTGGACAGTGGAAGCACAGATAATATAGTATCCACAAAAATGGTGGAGAAGCTAGAATTGGAGACAGTTGCAAATACAATCCTGTATAAAGTCTCATGGTTGAAAAAGGGGCATCAGGTAACAGTCACTAAACAATGTTTAGTTGAGTTTAATATAGGGGGATATAGAGATGAGATATTATGTGATGTTATTCCCATGTATGTATGTCATTTTTTTTGGGGAGACAGTGGAAATATGAAAGAAATTTTGTTCATGACGAAAGAAAGAATACCTATACCTTGGGAAAAAATGGTAGGACACATATGTTGTTGGAAATTGAAGTCAAGAAGGTGAAAGCAGAAGCAAGAAACATTATACTTCTCATGAGTGGGAAGGAATTTCTGGAGGAATTCAAGAAAGAGAAAGACATGAAGTTTTCTATGGTGAGGAAACCTATATTCATTTTGACCAGTACTTCGATAGATGATCTACCGGAGGAAATTCGGAAAATGCTGGAGGAATTGACTCATATAGTGGTGGACGATTAACCTTGTTCGTTGTTTCCCATCACGAGTATAAGACATCACATTGACCTTATACCAGGGGCGATTTTACCAAATGAAGCAGTGTACAGACTAACGTCATAGGAGCATGAAGAAGTCAAGACGGGAGTCCAAGATTTGATGGACAAGGGGTTAATTAGAGAAATATTGAGTCCATGCGTTGTACCAAAAATGTTAATTCCAAAGAAGTATGGTGGATGGAGAATGTGTATAGACTCGAGGGATATAAACAAAATCACTACCAGGTATATATTTCCTTTATCGAGGATGGATGACTTGATGGATTGCTTGAGTGGAGCAAAGTTTTTTTCAATGATTTATTTGAAAAGTGGATATCATCATATCAGAATGAGGGAAGGTGATGAATGGAAGACAACATTCAAGATAAATGAAGGGATGTATGAATGGATTTTCATGCCATTTGGTTTGACGAATGCGCCAAGTACTTTTATGAGATTAATGAACAATGTCTTGAAGGATTTCATTGGAAAGTTTGTAATTGTGTATCTTGATGATATACTAATCTTCAGTAAGACTGAGGAGAAAAATTTGAGAAATTTAACTCTAGTAATGAGGAGGTTGCAACAAGAGAATTTGTTGATAAATCTGAAGAATTCATCTTTCATGAAGAAATAAATCATTTATTTGGGGTTTGTGATCTCTTCAAATGAGTTGAAGATGGATCCGAAAAAGGTAAAAGAAATAAAAGAATGGCCATCACCAAGGAATATCTTTGAAGTCAGAAGCTTCCATGGACTATCCAGGTTTTACAGGAAGTTCATCAGAAATTTTAGTGGAATTTCTCCACCAATGATGGACACAGTCAAGAAAAGACATAAATATTTTCATTGGGTGGAGGAAGCAGAGAAAAGTTTTAAGTTGTTGAAGGAGAAGATAACTGGACAACCAATTTTGGTTTTTCCATATTTTAGTAAGACATTTCAAGTAAGATGTGACGTAAGTGGATTCATGGTTGTAGCAGTATTAAGTCAAGACAATAGACTATTTGCATACTTTAGTGAGAAACTGAATGATGTGAAGATGAAATATTCCACGTATGATAAAGAGTTTTATGCAGTCAGACAAGCACTGAAGAAATGGAGGCACTACTTGGTTCTGAAAGAGTTCATTTTGTATAGTGACAACCATGCTTTAAAATTTGTAACCAAACATGAAAAATTGAACCAGAAACATGCAAAATGGGTTGAATTTATGCAGAACTTTACTTTTGTTATAAAGCACATTTCTGGAACTGCTAACAAGGTTGTTGATGCATTGAGCAGGAAATGTTTGATTCTGCAGAAGTTTTGTGTGAAGACCTTAGGTTTTGATAGCCTTAAGGACATGTACAAGGATGATTCAGATTTTAGGGATGCTTATGAAGCATGTGAGAATCTTTTTCTGAGTGACAGAAGCCAATGGATTGAATACTTAATCCATGATGGATTATTATTCAAAGGAAATCAGTTGTGTATCCCGAAGAGTTCTATGAGAGAGAATCTTCTCAAGGAAAAACATAGTGGGGGATTGGATGGACATTTCGGCCATGAAAAAAAAATTGTGCAGCTGAACAGTTTATATTATTTTCCAGGGATGAGGACAGATGTCAAGAAATTTTTCAACAAATGTAGAATTTTCCAGCATGCAAAGGGAAAAAGACAAAATACAGGATTGTATCAACCATTGATAGTACCAAAGAGGTCGTGGGATGTGGTAAGCATGGATTTTGTGTTAGGACTGCCAAGAACACATAGGGGTTGTGATTCCATATTCGTGGTAGTCGATAGATTCTCAAAAATGGCACATTTTATTCCATGTCAGAACACCAGTCATGCAATACACATTGCAAACCTGTTTTTCAAAGAAGTTGTTTGACTTCATGGTTTACCCAAGAGTATTGTTTCAGACAAGGATACCAAATTTGCTGGTCATTTCTAGAGGACACTATGGAAGAAGCTAGGATCAGATTTATATTTTATCTCAGCATATCACCCTCATACGGATGGAAACAATGAGGTAGTAAATCAAAGTATAGGGGATTTGTTGAGGAGTTTAGTAGTTGAACATCATATTCAGTGGGATCAGATTCTTCCACGGGTGGAATTTGCACATAACGATTCACCTAACAGAAGCACAGGATAGAGCCCATTCCAGATAATATATGGAATTCAGCCAATAGGAGTATCTGAGTTGAGGGACTTAGAGTAGAGTGAATTCAGAAGTGATGGAGCAGAAAAATTTGCAGCAGCAATGCAAGAGCTCCACAGTGAGATCAAAGAGAGGTTACAATATTCCAACTAGGAATATAAGAGAAAAGTAGATCAACATAGAAGAGAGATCCAGTTCGAAGTGGGAGATTTGGTCTTAACGCATCTACCAAAGGAAATATTCTCAAGGGGAATGTATAATAAACTGAAAATGAAAAAGATAGGACTGTGTAAAATTCTGAGAAACTTTGAGACAAATGCTTATGAGATAGAATTGCCAGATGGGGTAGGAATATCCCCCATATTCAATGTAGTTGATCTGTATCCTTACATAAAATATGAAACAGAGGGATCAGAGGATCAGAAAGAAGTTCAATGGGTCAGACAGATGCATGTAGCTGAAAAGTCGTAGATGGAAAAGGTCATTGATCAGAGAGTTATCAAAAAGACCCAGAGAAAGACATATTTTGAGTATTTGGTCAAATGGAAGGGACACCCGATTGAGAATGACAGTTGGGAAAGTGAAGAGAATATCCTGAAACATGGACAGACGGTGCAAGAGGTCATCTATTTTTCATCCAGAGGAGTATGATACAGGAGCATCGTCGGCAAGCAAGCATGCGCAAGTGGAGGACAGCTGGATATGCACCAACACACATTTTGAAGGAATTTTGAATTTGAAAAGATGAAACATGAATGTAATAGCTGGAGGGACGTAATTTCCCTTAAAAAAATTTCGGGTTGTAATGCAGATATTGAGCGTATCTCTCATATGTCAGTTGGAGGCATTTATTGTAATAAATGTAAAGTAGTTGTAGAGTTTATTTTGATTTGATAGCTTAAGAGTTGTAGGAGGGAAAACTCTAAAAACCTCCCTCACATGTATTGTATGAGAATATTATTCTCATTGTAAGAATTAGAGTTGTAGAGAAAGAGAATAGGAGAACAGAGAATAATATAGATGGTAGAAGATTGTATAAGAAGATAGTTGTCGCTATCAAACCCATGTACAAAGAACTTGATTTAATATATGAGAAGGCTTTAATTCAATTTCATGGTGTTGTGGTAATGAATGTTTGCATCTCTTAATGGTATGTTTACAGTTTTCTTATATGATCTATTATGCATGTGTTTCAATTCTTTATTTATTTGTGATTTCACGTGAATGTATGATGTCTGTTGGAGGGAGAGAATGAGTTTCAATTGTTTCCCATCCTAAGAATTCCTGCAAGGAGTGTAGTGAAAGTCTGCAAAGAGTGCATTGACAAGTTTCTAAGTTTTATCTCAGAGAAGCTCAGGAGAGATACCATTGTTCTCATATCAATAGAAGGAATTATAGAATAGATTCATTCAAGGAGTGCGCAAGACGATTGAAGTCTTAGACTTTTCCAACCCAAGCTAGCGGTGGAAGGATTTATGTTGAAAGGAGTGCACAGAAGAGGAAGACATCAACTAATTAGTGATTATCGTGAAATCCAAAAAGAGTGCGCGCAAGGATCCCTTGGAATCCTTGAGTTTGCAGCGAGAACCAATATCAAGAGGGATAGAGACCTTGAAGGATTCGAAGGAAAGGTTAGAGGCGAAGTTGACTCGTAGAATCAAGTCCAGGAGAAAGGATGCCAAGTTATTTGTGTAGGAGTTATCAAGAAATTGAATAGACAATTGAAGTTTCTCGGAGGGAGAACTATCGATTTCCTATGGACCATTGGATCTCCCAGATCAACGAAAGGGTTAAGGAGAGAGCCTTTATTCATTCGAAATATCAAGAGGGAGAACAACCATCATATATCGATCAACAAGAGTTGTTAATATCGTGATTGAATTCCGTCATTTCAGAATTAAGGAGTGTGGAGAGAATTGTGACAAGGAGGCAAGAATTGCAAAATCCTGATTCCTGAAATCCCAATAGGATCTGGACCATCAGGTCATGGAAGGATCTGGACTGTCGATCTACAGTAAAGAAGTCACGAGTTTGGACTTCGAGGAAAAGGAGGAGCCCCATATCGTGAACTCCCACGTTGTGAAATTCCAACATACTCGAAGGTTGCGCCCAAATTTATGGCAGAGAGTCACATAAGAAGGACCTAAGGGAGGAGCTAGAAGTGTGTTAGCCCATTTCAATGTTTCAGGATCTAAAGGAGTCAGGGAACTCAAAAATAGGAATCAAGAAGTTGCAAAACTTGATGTGCCCTTTTCAGGAGAAGGTTGTGGTCACATCGGTTGGTCACTTGGGTAAGAGTTCGCACCTAGTGCCTGTTCACACACGTGTAACTCCTAAGAAGGACTTGTGGTTACAAGTGTGAAGATTCTAGCTGGGAATCAAAGAGTGATTTCGTCTCAAGGGAGATTAAGAACGATACTTAGATTGGGAGGTCAAAAAGAACCTGTTGAGGTAGGGGTGCAGTGTCATTTCTCTCACACGGTCTTTCTTTCCAAGGCACTCAGCCACCTTGAAATTTCTCCCTGAGTCTGTGAATTAATCTACTATAACCTCCTAGAAGTTTCTCTTCTGACTCCACTGATTTCAGACACGCACTCTTTGCATCAGCTTACAGATTTTCCCCTCTCTGTCACACACTCCTTTCACTTATCCTAGAGAACCAGACTTAACTCAACACAATCTCGGATATAAAATTGTATCTCTATCCCTGCAGACTATTTCTAACATTCATCTACAATTCGCCAACATGTAAATGAAATTCATAACACAACATCCATGAAATAAAAATTTAATAAAGGAAAAATTGTCTTTTCTATTAATGGTGGAACATCGATTTACAATGGTGGAGTCTGAGCTTTAAATGAGTCTTGGTTCTCTGTGTTTCTCTCCCTACAACCTGGCCAAGCCTCTTCTTGGCATCAATACAAATATTTATACAAGAGGGGCTCAATGAGATTCCCTCGCAAGATAAACTAGTGGTGTCAAATCACCATTCCTAATGCCTATAGAAAGGGAAAATTAAAATGATGGAAATCTTCTCCAAATCGGATGTAGATCCATTTTTTCGTCAACCACTTAATGGCGACCTTATCTCCATATTGTGTGAATGCACGATTCGACTCATCCAGCTTATCATCAATAAATGCCTAGATCATGCTTTGGATTCTTGAGGAAAAATGAGAGGGCGACACCTATCCTGCCTATAATGCACACCACATGTGTTAATGAGCTAGTGCATTCTAAGGTGGAGCGATGCTCCTACATCATTTTTGGAGTTAAACTCCATGGAAAATAGGGTTTGTGGCTAGTCCTAAAACTAGTATAAATTAGGTGTTTCGGGTAAAGATGTCATAAATTCTTCATAACAAATCCAAATTATGTAATACAAAATGTGTTGGTTAGAGTACAGTATGTAGTATTCTATGTAAAATTTTCAGATCCATACAACAAATATTCTGTGAGGAGCACACTCTACAATTCCGCTCTCTAGAATATGAAAGAATTCAACAAGGTATGCCATTTTTGCTATAACTCATTTTCTGAGAGGTTCCAAGTAGTGACACCTAGAGGAATTGCATAAAACACATTGAAGAACATTTTTTACTATTTTCATATATTTATTCATTACATATATATAGTTATGATTATTTCAAGTTAGGGTTGTTGACTAATCCAAAACTAGTCATGTGAGACTAAATTAAAGTTTGATGAAAATGCTAGTCTCTTTTTGTTAAAGTTAAGGAATGTTTGCAGGTATGTGATCATATACACCAGGTCTATTACATAGTTACAAATCCGATTTGGATGATGAAATTGATGAGGGATTTGGGTTGAGGGACATGTTGGATACATGGTTCAGACAAATAGTTGATTAGTTGGCACATACATGAGGTGTATGGTTGATGATGTCGGTACATCTTGATGAGTCGTAGTTGATGAGTAGTTGATACATTATTGGTAAATACTTGGTAAATGGTTGGAGGCACTTGTTAGTAGTATTGTTGACACATGGTTTATGGATGATGTAGAATACTTGTATTGGTATATTATTAGAAGAGCATATTTATCTTGGTGATGATTATGAGTTTTTTTTATTGTTTGGTTGATGCACATCTTTGAGAGTTGTCTTGTTGATTGATATTGGTGAGTAGATATGATTTGGTTGACAAGATTGATGACACAGGTTGTTGTGATAGGTTGTTTGGACATGTTGTTGTAACATGTTATTTGTACATGTTTGGTGCATGGTTGATGCACCTTTTCATGGTACAAGTTGGTGCATGGTTTATGCACTTATTTACGGTACATGTTGATTATAGGTTGTTTGGTACAAGATGGTGCATGTTTGATGCACTTTTTTATGGTACAGGTTGATGCATGGTTGATGCATGGTTCAGGTTATTGGCACAGGTTGTTTGGCGCAGGTTGATTGGTACAGGTTGGTGCATGGTTGATGCACTTGTTTATGGTACAGATTGATTACAGTTTGAGGTATAGGTTGATGCATGGTTGATGCATGGTTCGGGTTATTGGTACAGGTTATTTGGAACAGGTTGATTGGTACAGTTTCTTACAGTGGTATATCTCATAGTGATAGTGTGATAGTGGTTCCATCATTCTACTTCTTCATCAGGTAGGTTGGAAAGGGAAAGGACAGGTGGTTGTAGCCACCTTCTAGTTGTATCCAAAGAACATAGGGGGTTGTAGCCTCCTTCTTGTTGTGGCCAGAGAATTAGGGAGTTGGAGCTTCCCTCAAGTTGTAGCCTAAGAAACTAGGGGGTTGGATCCTCCTTCCAATTGCATTTGGAAAACAAAGGAAGTGTTGAGGGGTCCTAAATCCTTTTAACTCAACAGTAGGAACCAAACCCACCACTGAGGCCCAATTAGACTCTGTAGCATTTAATAGTGGAATAATTCCCCAGATCTTGCGATCTGCACAAATAATCGGTAGGCTTTATGTTTTCTTGTGGAGGCTTCTCCTTCAGTTCAGACGTTCTATTTTTTGTATTTTCTCTTATAGGTGGGACCGATACAAGATAAAAGTCGGTATAAAACAACTAGGTAACAAAGAGGGAAAAAATATTAACTACTAGAGGAGGTTTAGCTTGGGATAACCCTTTCACTCTAGCATGTAGACAACAAATCTCCACCACAAGCCAAGTAATAATACATTAACCTACTAGTGTTCCAAGTATTGACTAAGGTGTGATTATCAGAAGAAAACACATATGCAATAAACGATGGCAAGAAAAATAATTCTCTTAACTCTAATCATCAGTCACATAATAACACAATGATTTAATTTTCATCATAAAAGACAAGAACTGTAAAACATTGAATCTAATAACTTATCAATATATTTATAATCTCTTACTCGTTACAGCATCCATTCATGAGATGAAATAAAAAATAATTCATCTCCACATCCAATCATACATGATTTTGATGAAAAAAACACAAACTTGTCTTTGTTCCTAACCAAGACTTCTTAATTAAGGCAACTCTAAAATAGTTCTTTACAAAATCCAAAAATGAGGGTCTTTGCAACAACCATCGACCCTTTGCTAATAGGTCGACTCTCCTACTTATAACATACTATTAACTAAAAATAACTATTGAAGTGTAGCTAAGTAAAACAAAAATTCTCCATATGGTGCTTTCTTCTATCATTATTCAAAGAGTCATCAAATGATCTCACTTAAGTGGATGAGTCTTCTTGTACTTCGACCACTTGATGAAGAGTTCATCACATGTGTTAGCATATGAGAATCTATGTTGTTCCATTGGGGATGAAAGAATCTCTCTTATTTCTACTACTTGTGCCCGATAATTGACTATTCTGGCACTTAACTATTACAACATGGCTCGAGATTTGATTGGGTGCTCCATGAATTGTTGCACCTGTCCTGGCACCATGCCTTCCACCTTTTCTATTTTGGCAACCCATGATGAGTCTTGTTCGGCATGTGATTTGACTATGTCACACAAGTCGACAAAGTCATTGGGTGTTCTGAATTCGGGGAGACCGATTTCTCTCATTTCCCGGTTGATATTGGTCCATATTTTCTTGCACTCAGCCCATTTCTCTTGGATTTACCGATGATGTTCTTGAGCCATTCTTACCCAATATTTGGTCGATTTCATTATGCGGTTGATGCTAGTTTTGTTTAGCACCCGGATGTTGTGCTCTTCGATGTATTGGCCTTGTTGCACCGTGTTGATATAGTCGATCCTTTCCACCCCTTGGTGTGCTTTCTCATACCACCTCTCCATATCCTTTCACATTGCCAGTGCCATGAGGGTGTCTTCTTGAAGATCAACTATCCTTGCAGTGAATAGGTTTCGTTCATCTGTAAATTTTCTATAGGCCTCCTTGAATTCACTCCTTAGGAACACCGCGACATGTGTGGTGTCCTGGTAATATTTCTCCAAGTGGAAAAAATGTTCCAATTCTTTCAAAGAAACATCCAACTCCTCTTCATCCCTTTTTTCTCTATGCAGCGTGGCATCTATGATTTCCATCCCTACGCTGATAAGTTCGGATGTCTTGGAATGATTTTTTTTTATCATATTTTCCTCTGTGGTGATGAGGATGGAGCGATCTAGAGTGATCCTCCTCTTCTCGGTAGTTCTCTACATGAAATATTTCCTTTTCCAATCATAAGAGATGGCAATTATGTCAGCGACTTCATCCATGGCTTAGGGAATTTGTTTATCTCCCCAAGTGATAATATTTCCCAAGTTTCCGTTGGTATATACTTGTTCAAGACTAGGTTCTTGAACTTCCTCCATGTGTTCGAAAGGTCTAGATTCTATTTGTCGCTCATTGAGAAGTTGAGTACTGATTGAAATTGGGGAGTCGGGGGTGTAATCAGTACTTACTTGATACTCGACCGTCGAGACTCTGATTTCTTATCGTGGAGATTCTTCCTTTTGTTTGTACGACATTGGCTCATCCTTCAGACTATCTGCTTAGGTCTCCGGTGCATCAGGTGGATTAGTGTCTAAGACACTCTCGACCTCTTGTTCGTTCTTTGGAAGGCCACGAATTTGAGCATCAGGAAATGGGGAATATGTCTTCTTTGGATCCTTTTCCTCTATGATCTTTACAGGGGTCACCAGGGATACCTCTGGGCTCTCTTCATCATCATAGATGTTTATTAATTCGCGGAAGGGGTTTGGTGCACTTTCTCTCCCTAATGTTTTGACTGTCTCCAACTGAGATGAAATAACCCTCGGTGATCCGTCTTGTGGTGTTGTGATTTCAAGGTTATCTAACCCAGTCATTTAATCAATGTATATTAGTTCAGAGATGTTTGGGCCTGTTTGGATTTCATCTGGGATGTCGGTAGGGGACCCTCTCATTCCTGTGAGGTCCAGGTCATCTTGCAGTTCATAAATTATTTGTTGTGCTTGTTCTATAATGAGAAAACACCTTTCCCACACGTCCTACGTCATAGGAAAACCTCTCTCCTACACCAGAGCTACCAGGAGAACCTCTATTTCTTCTGTCGCTATCATTTCTTCCCTGGCTCTGAGGGCCTCTTGAGATGATTTCTCTACGGTTGTTTCCTATTCATCTAGGATAATGGCCCTAAACCTGGCCATTTTAGGGTTGGCCATCCTTTCCACCACCTCGTCCCAGTATTGGGAATTTTCTATGAAGACTTCATATTCAAATTTGTTGTGGGCGTATGGCCAGCAGGACGACACTTATGAAGCATGTTTCAAGACCAGACCCTTTGGATCATGCTTGTGAAATTGGCCTATCTGAAATATAAACTCTAGTTGGATCAACCCTTCTTGTTTGGTTTGACTCATGTCCTTCACCATGTAGAAACCTACATGGAAACCATAAGGTATGAATGCATGCTTCTTGTCCTTGACCAGGGTGGCATTGTAACCTTGCAGGATGGTCTGTTAGCATATGTCTCCCACTACAAGTCAGTCAGGGACATGCCCTGGTAGTAGATGTGGTTCTCCAGTGGCCCCGAACACCCTGATGTAGGTGTCGCGCTCATCCAAGTACCAGTGGCATGCTTTTGATATCATCTTCTTGGCTACAACCGACAGTATTAGGCATTATTTATTAAAAATAATGAAATAAATACGTGCGATGAATTCATCGCAGATAAGAGAGTAAGATTTATTGTACCTGTTCTCCCATAGGATGCTTAAATATATGTGGATTGGGAGCTCTGTGACATGCCAGCTATGTGCATGCCGGTGAAAATGTTTCTGGCACACATGACATCAAGTAAATATGAAGCCATGTAGAAGGCTGGTGTCTCTCCTTCCTTCGGTGTCTAAGCCTATTGGATGCATATGCTCAGTTTCTTAGAAATGATCACTCCCCATTTGAAATCGCTCTCAGAAATTTCCACTGTGTAAGCTAAGGGCATCCATGCCTCTGAAAATATGGAGCAGTCCTTCTCTCCATATAATCTTCATATGAGAGCCATCAAGTACATGTATGGCTCCCTTAAGTTGGTCGTCTAGTACCATCCAGTGCTCCAGTTGGTGTATTTTGTATATTCCCTCCACCATGAGGCCATCACCCGGCTGGTGTCATGGCGCTCGTAGAACTTAATGATGAAATTTTTATTCAACCACTCCTCGGGGTCTTGGAGTTTGTAGTATTTCTGGATCTCTACCAGAAAGAACACCTCAACACACTCACCATTTTATTCATTGATCAAACACTTATGTGTATCTGTGTGGTTGATGAGCCACTTCAAAATTTCTGTACAGGGAAAAATAGGGGTTATTATTGCCACCATATGTAGGTACAACCGTTGGATATTCGGGAATACCTCGTCATAAAGCACTCTCACATCTGGGTCACTCTGTGGGATATATTCCGGGTATTAATCTTGGCTGATATTTTTAAAGAGCTCTCCCCAATGTGGGAGTGCCTCCTTGGTCCCCGTTCTTTCCTCTGTATCTCCAAAGGCCAGAGGTTGGATGAAAGACTTCTTCATCGATTTTTTTATGAAGGGCATCGATCTTGGCATGTATTCCAATTGTCTTGTAACCCCTAGAGAGGGCCCTTAACTTAACTTTGGTTCTTTCAGCTTCGACGCCCTTGGCAATCGTCTAGTGGTTGGCTTTCTAGGAGGAATTGTTCCTGCAATAAAAATAAAACTTTAGAGACTGTGTAAAGAAAAAAAACGGATAAAAAATATATGAAGTTTAAGAATTTAAAATCCACATACTTGGATACATAGTTGTAATATTGCTAAACCTGGTTATTTGTTACTCACGGGATCTCTGCAGATTTCGAATTGCTCGTCTCATTTCTCTAGATGCTCTAAATTTCCTTGTGCGCAAAATGATTCTTCTTACAAAGGCTCAAGATAATTTAAACCAGTGAAGAACTTATCGTGTTGCATTATACATTCAATTCGGGTGATGAGTGCCATTTAAACAAATCTATCGCCGAATATTTGCAACTTAAATTCATCGTGGGTTGACGGTGGAGGCGCGGGGTGATGTGTTCTATCGGTGATTTTAATCAGCCTTATTGTTTGGCACACGAGGTAGCAAATAATGAGGGATTTGGTATTAATTACCCCTTAAATGCCCAAAATCTAATCGTATTCAACATTAAAATGTCCCATCGTGTTGCTTTCTCAATGGGTGGATCGGGGATCGGGGATGTGCTATGAACATTTTCGTTGATGTCCCTCACAAAAGATATGATGCCGATCAATATGATCGTACAATATTGTCATGGGAAATATGACTCAGAGGTGTGACTTGGACATATCGAACCAAGAATGACTCAGGGTAAAACTAGACTGTACGGTTCTCCAATATGGATAAGACATGTGGCCTTAAAGACCGATGACCCAATTCGCATGTATTAATTGGATTTGGGATTTTCATTAAGCTATTCATTTTAAAACATACCTCAGCTTGTCGATGCCGAAGAGTATCTAGGTTTGGTGATCGGTGATAAACCTATCACGTCTTTTTCTATGGATTAGCTTCCTCTAAGAAGTCCTGATGTCGAAATGCATCGGGGATCGGGGATTGGGAGAAATTTTAAGCATGGTTAGGATGTTTGTTATGATCCTTTTAGGTATTCCCTGATTTTGATAAGCGCACTAGGTATCAGCTATCGATGATATCATTCATTTCTTTGTCAACGACTATTCCCCTCTTCTTTTACCGATGTCAAAGAGGAATCATCTATCGACGATATCCTTTTGTAAAACATTGGCACAAACAAAACTTAATTTTTACTGATGCCAATGAAGATTGGTGCTCAACGACTGAGGTTTCCTGAGTGGCTCTTTTCCTTCTTTGAATTCCTTCCGATGTTGAATCTGAGTGTGTTGGGTGAAGTGTTTTGGCTTTTGATTCTTTATTTAGGTGTTAAGGCTCTTTTTTTTATCAAGTCATGGGTTTTCATAAGTTCAAACAGACCTGAAAAGATAATGAGAGTCAATATAACAAACAAATCCAAACATCTCTCAAAATTAAGTTGAATCAGATAGTGCAAAAATGAAATGGTACCAAAAAAGTTGAAAAAATTACATAGGATATTTAGGGTCTATTGAGTGCTCAACAAATGGAGACTTACTGGGCGAATGTAGAATATTTTTTCCTCCTTTGGGCTTGGCTAATGCAAATTATGGTTAAGGACTTAATTGATTTTTAATAAGAGCCTCTTTTTTCGTTGCATTTGAAATTCCCCGTTTGATGTGTTTGGGCCTACCTATGGGGTTTCAACCTTTAATCCACCTTTGTTTCCTGTAACCCTGACTCACTTCCCTTTTGACAAGATTCTAGTAAATAATTCACTGGAACTAAGCCTTTAGTTACCCTTCTTCACTTGCTACGGTGATCATCCGCTGCCAGCAAGCATCCATAGCCTCGACGAAGTCACCCCGACATCACAGACCTTGCTTTGTTTCCAATGAGCATCCATAGCCCTGACAGAGTTATCTGCATACCCTCTCCTACTATGCACTCATTTGATATAGTTTATTTTTATTTTGGCAGAATTCCCTAAGTGAGTGGGAGAGGAGGACGTCTGTTGTTTGCAAAATGAAATGGTTAAGAAACTTGTTAGCTCTATCTCTGAGGTACATGTAGTCCTTTCCATATTACCCTCTTTCCCTTAAGGTTTCACCATACCACCAGGTAGACACTTCTGCATTTCTCCAAATTTGTTCGTTTGGGTAGGTTAAATAGAGAACCCCTCGAAACAATTGCAGGTTCCCCAATATTTCTTATGTTGTATGTGAGTGATGAGTTAGGAACAGAGTTTGTCATATCACATGATTTGAGGTCAACCATTATCTTGCTAAACACAATCTTCAAAAGTGTAAAAGTACAAATAGAAAAAGATAAAACAAAAAATGCATTTTGCAATCGACGTATCTAAAATAAACATCGTGAAAACATAAAAACATAAAATCTTTTTTTTAATGGGAATATTGTTTTACGGATTGGGAATTCATTGGGAGGGCATCAGGTTCCCACATCAGATTCTGCATTCGATACGTGCCTAACCCAATCTTCTCGACCACCTGGAAAGGTCCAAGCCATAGATTCTAAAACTTAGAATGTTTTCCTTTAGGCTCATTTTCTCTATCCCACATTAGGACTATGTCTCCTACTTCAAAATTCTTCTCTTTAGCCTTATGCTTATCAAACAACCTTTTAACTATTTGATGGTGATCTATGATTTTTTATTTTTATTTCTCTCATTCTTCTTCCAACGTGAGGAGGGTATCAATTATTTGTTGTATGACTGATGAGGGTTTTCCTCTAGAATCCTGAGCAAGTTGAAGAGATGGAAGATATAGCCCGTTCGAGAGAATGGCTTCATGTTCGTATATGAGAAAGTATAGGGAATTTCCTATAGCTTCCTTGGGTGTAACTCTATCATCCCATAAAGCATTATTAAGTGAACTATGTCAATTCCTATGGTTGTTGGCAACTGTTTTCCTCAATATCCTCACTAGTTTCTTATGAGTTTATTATGCCACTTTGTTCCCCTATGGGTAGTAGTTTGTAGAGTATCTGATTATAATTCCTTTGTCTAGGGATAACTCTATTAATAAGGTAGAATAAAATTAAGATTCATTATCAAAAACAAGGATGGAGGCCACACTGAACCTTGTGATCAGTTGTTCTATGAATTGGATAACCACCTTTTTGTTTACATGAGTCAGAGGGATGGATTATGCCCATTTCGTGAAACAATATGTGGTAGTCAGTATGTACCTATGTTTTTTTGAAGAACTAGGTGTAATTTCTCCTATGATATCTAACCCCCATTACTCAAATGGAATAGAAACGAGCATCGGTTGGAGTGGGACATCTTCTCTCTTCTCCCTCCCGACGCTTATCTGATAATTCTTACAGTTTCTAGCGTATGTGTGAGTGTCTCTGAACAGAATAGGCCAATAGTGGTTGGCTCTCAGTATTTTATGAGCGGTGGTGTTTCCTACGAAATACCCACCGGAAATACCATCATGGATCTCTTTCATAACTTTGTCTGCATATTCATGTTCAAGACATCTTAAAAGTACCCCATCATAATTATGTAAGAGTACCAAATTTATGAGGCGATATTGTGCAGATTTTAACCTGAGAGCTCTACTTTCCCTAAGGTTTTGGTTTTCTGGGCAAGTCCCATGATGCAGGAGATAATTTATTTTCTCGTACCAAGACTCTTCCCCTGGGGAGACGTATGAAGCTTTTCCACACCATAATCCCAATTCATTCTCCCATCTGGGGTCACCATTTACTTGGTCCTGGGATTCAACTGCCAGTTTGCATAACCCTTGTCCCTTAACTAGTTTAGTAGGTTTTATATCTAGATCAAATTCTTGGACTAATTCCATCCAATTTCCTCATCTTTCCCCCATATCTTGTTGAGTGAATAGGGATCATACTTTAGGGTGAGGCACTATGAGTTTGGTATGATTCTTAAGGATGTAATATCCAAAGTGTTTCACTTCCTTGTATACCACATAAGCCTCCTTCTCTATAGTGGGGTAATTTAGTTCGACCCCTTGGAGATTAGTGTTTATGAATGATACTAGGGCTTCATTGCTAAGATCATACTTCTGAGTCAATACAACAGCTAATGATTGGTCAGAGGAAAAAGTGTAGAGAAATAAATCTTTGCTGAAATCGAGACTTCGTAACAATGGATCCTGAGATATTGCATACTTAATATTGTTGAAAGCCCTCTTTGGTTCATCATCCCATTTAAGCTCAACATATTTACGAATAATGTTTTGTAAGGTTTTGATGGTTTCAACGAAATTGGGGGTGCATTTCCTCACAAAATTGATTTTCCCAAAGAATCATTGCATAGCCTTTTTGTAGTGAGGTAATAGAAGCTGAGCTATATCTTTAATCCTTTCTGGGTCTATGCGAATGCTTTCTTGAGATATAATGTGTCCTAACAACTTACCTTCCTTGGCATGAAAAATAGTTTTCTTAAGGTTTAATGATATACCATATTTCCTACACCTTTTGAAAATCTGGGTTAAGTGTTGTATGTGATATTCTATGTTCTTTGAATACACAGTTACGTCATCCAAGTAGACTACCACACATTTGTTGATTAGTCCCCGAAATTCCACGTCCATGGTCCTCTGGAATTTTTTCCCTGCATTGATTAACTCAAAGGGCATACATTTATAAGCAAAGGTTCTCCACTTGGTTTAGAAGGTAGTTTTCAAGCGGTATTCTTCTAAAACTAGGACCTGGTTGTAACATGAGAAACCATCTAGTAGGGAGAAAATCTCAGAGCCAGACACGGTCTGTAATATTTTCTCCATTGATGGGACTGAATATTTGTCCTTCTCTGAAGCTCTATTGAAATTTCTAAAATCTACACATAGGAGGATCTCCCCAGACTTTTTCCTTACATGAACCAAATTTTCTACCCATGCAGAGTGTCTGAATTGGAAGATAATTTTGGCATCTAATAGTTTCTTTAACTCCTAACACATGAGAGGCTCCAGGGATGGGTGGTACTTCTAGAGCTTTTGTTAGAAGGGTTTTACTTCTAGTTTTAAATGGATAGTGTGTTGCATGATACAAGAATCATAAGTTTTCAGATATCGGTAGGACCATGGAAAGACATTTTGATATTGTCTGAAAAGTTTGAGATAGGCCTTAGTTTCCTATTTAGTTACTGTCTTGCCGAGATTTATGTTTTTTGGGTTTTCTGGGGTCCCGATATTTATAGTTTCATGCATGGGACATGAACTACCTGTCTTTGCATTCTTTGACCCTTTAAATCTTCCCCTTAGGACAAATAGGTTTTCTAAATTGGTTATTCCCATTGGTATTATGTGAGGCCTTGGTTTTTCATTCGGTTGATCTGTCTAAGGAAATTTTTCTGTCGATTCGTCCTGGAATATTTCATTGTCAATAGCCAAGTCTTTAAAATTATCCTGATTGTTCAAAAAGTTTATAATTTTTTCATCTCCTTCAAAGACCTTCCAATTAGAAATATTGTTAGGCACCGACAGTTTGTAGAGTAGCTCCACAGTGAACCGGGAAGCTTCATAATATTATAGAGGTGATAGCCTTGAGGTAGTGGTGGCCAGAGAATCAACGAGAATGTTCTTTGTTCTGGGGATTGTTGTAATGTTGAAGGCTTGAAAATTTTCTATTAGCCCGTGCACTTCCTATTAGTAATTCTTCAGGTGTGGAGAGTTGCAATGTATAATATTCCTTACTTTTCTAATGATGATTTCAGAATCTATGAAAACCTTCAATTCTTTGACGTTTAAGTCTATGTCTTTCTTTATCCCCTGTACTAGAGCTTCATACTCGGTGGTGTTGTTTGTGCATTCGAACTCTAGTGTACAGGAAAGGAAATGTCATTTAACTTTTGCATCAATGAGGATGGACCCTGCCCTTGACCCTTCTTGCAATTTGGGTCCATCAAAGTATAAGGTAAAAAATTGTGGGAAAAACCTATCAGCTTCCTATTTCTTGTCACTTTCCTCTTCACCTCCCATTTGTTCCATTATTTCTAACGCAGGTTCTTGACATAAGATGATTTCTTTTGTCATTGTCAACAATTTCTCTTGAAAAATCATTTCGGAGTTCTAGGTAAGAGGGACATCAGATGAGACAGGGGAGAAATTCCTGAAATCTGAGTCACATGAATAATTTCCTAGCATGCGAAAATATTTCGAAGAGGGTTCATTGAGGATTTCCAAGTCGGTGATGGTATGTTTTATATATCTTTCCCTAGCGATCCTGATCATTTTTGTGTGCCCCTTTAATGGAAGCCAAAGGTGAGCCCAATTTCTACTAAAGTATTCATTTCACTTCTTAGACCAATCTCAACTTAATAACAACCCATAAGCTTATGGGATGTTTACTATGATGATGTCAATTACTTGCACAAATTTAGGGTGTGTCGTTATTCTGATCATCACATCTTTGAGCTCTCCCATAACCTTCACCTGGGTTCTGTCTAGTTGTATAACATGCTTATCGCTTTTGAGAGGGACTGCATTCAATTTTTTGTAGATAGATAATGCAATGACATTAGAGGATTCTCCCAGGTCAACTAAACAATTATGGAGATTTATGTTGAAGAGTTCAAAAGTCAACAGGAACAAAGGGACAAAATGTTTTCCCTTATTATATCCAGAGCAAGTGTTCACAATTGGTTTATTCCTTAGATCTATTGGAGTTATATTTCCTCCTTGGTCGGTGCCTGTCGTAGGGTTTTCTGCTGACCTTAAAGCTTGTAATAGAAAGTCTTTTTGTTGAGGGATTCTACACATGTCCATGACCGATATGTTTGCCTTCAACTTCTTCAAATCTTCTACTATGTTGTAGTCTAGCATGGGATATTCTCGTGTGTGGATGTTTATAGGGTTTCTTCGGGGAGACAAAGGTGGTTTCAAGTGATTGGGAGCTGGTTTTCCTCCCAAAATTTGGGTAGTAGTAAGATCGTTTGAGATAGGTTGACCCCTACTTCGTGTTTCACCGCCAAGACTTCTGCGGGTGGTTCTTGAAATAGGTCATTGGAAGGCATAGGTAAATCAGGGTCCCATATCAACATGGTTGTTTCTTCTGGTGGATCACCCTCTTCCTGATCAACAATATTTATAGTTGAGCCGCTTGATTGTTCGGTTAGGGAGACTTCATCTAGAAACCTATTGGCCATCAAATGCATGGCATGCACCCATTGAGGGAAGTCTCTTTCAGAGTAATTTTCTTGATGATAGGTATAAAAAGAGTCGGATGCTACATTTCCCAGATCAATGTTTAAGTTGGATGGGGAGGTTCAATTTCTTTGAAAGGTGGATTCCTTTTAAATAAAGTCTTATTGGGCCTCTGGACTTGGTTTCCCTCCCCTGCATTTATCTTCATGTCTATGATTTTGTTTGACAACTTCTTGACCATGCATTGTATGTCCTCTATGTCCTCACTTCCCTTTTCGGGACCTTGTTCTATTTTTTTCCCTGGGGGCCTAGTCAACAGTAGTCCTCTCTTGAGAGGAGGTTGAACTTATTTTTTAACTAATGAGACCTAGCCCTCTTTACATCCCTTCATTTGTAATTCTATCATTTTGGCTTCTTCAAAATTCTCAGCTAAGGTTGGTTTGGAATTCCTTTTCACAAACATGGAAATAAAAGTTGGGAGAGCATTAGCATATACTTCGATTTGCAACTCCTGAGTAGGTTTAGATTTAGGTTGGATTTTGTTTAAGATAGTGGTAAATATTTGATTAAATTCTTTAACCTTCTCCTTTTAACCCATGGTGGTGGAAAACAACTCAGCAATCAAAGCTGTTGTACTAGTTTATTCTGCAAATTTATCTAGACAATCCTTTTGAAACTTCATCCAACTAGTTATGGATCCTAAAGGTAAGTTAAAATACCATGTGGAGGCCAAATTCTCAAAATTGTAGGGGAAAATGATGCATATTACATCTTCATGTTCAACATTCATCAGTTTGATAATCAATATGAACTTTTTTATATGGTCTTCAGGCAGTCATGAGGTTTCAAGATCAAATTTAGGGAGTAACTTTTCTGTATGTCGGGGTAGGTTGTGTACTCGTCCAAAGATGGCCAAATCATCTCTGTCCAACCAAGGTTAATTATTCTGAGGTGGTTTTCCCCTTTCTTCATCATGGTCATTGTTATCTTCCATTTCTTCAAATCGTTATGAGTTAAACCCTTCCTCTTCAGAAAATTCATCAGTCTAGGAGTAGTTGTCAACTGGTGTTTCAGGGATTAGATTAAGAGGATGTTCAATTTTTGTGAGGGAGAAATATATTAGGTCTTCTATTGTGTGCATGAAAACCTAGTCGGGGGATTCGACCACTAGTCTTCTTATTTTTTTTCTTTGAGGAAGTAATGGAGCTAACGGTAGTGCACCGATCTGTCGGGCGTAATATCTTGTGATTATTCTGAATTGGTTCAATTCCTCATAAGGAAGAGCATAGGATATATCAGCGAAAAAAGTTTCTTCCTCATGCTAGGGTGATTTAATCATTTTAGAAGTATTCAGTGTGTGTGGGTTGTCTTGGGAATGACTATCCATGAATGTGGGCTATTTTGAATCTACAGGTTGTGAAAAATATTTTGTAAATAATATTGTCAGCCATTCATTCACAGGCCCTCCTTCTAGCGCTAGTTATTTTGAGGGGTCATAAATCCATTTAACTCAACAGTAGGAACCAAACCCGCCACCAAGGCCCAATTAGACTCTGCAGTGTTTAATAGTGGAATGGTTCTCCAGATCTTGCGATCTGACCAAATAATCAATGGGATTTATGTTTTCCTATGGAGGCTTCTCCTTCGGTTCGGACATTCTCTTTTTTGTATTTTCTCTTATAGGTGGGACCGATACAAGATAAAAGTCGGTATAAACCAACTAGGTAACAAAGAGGGAAAAAATATTAAATAACGGAGGAGGTTGCGCTTGGGATAACCCTTTCACTCTAGCATGCAGACAACAAATCTCCACCACAATCCTAGTAATAATACATTAACCTGTTGGTGTTCCAATTATAGACTAAGGTGAGATTATCGGAAGAAAACACATACGCAATAAACGATTGCAAGAAAAATAATTCTCTTAACTCTAATCATCAATCACATAATAACACAATGATTTAATTTTCATCATAAAGACAAGAACTGTAAAACATTGAATCATATAACTTATCAATAGATTTATAAGCTCTTACTCGTTACAACATCCATTCATGAAATGAAATAAAAAATAATTTGTCTCCACATCCAATCATACACGCTTCTCATGAAAAAAACACAAAATTTTCTTTGGTACTAAAAATGACTTCTCAATTAAGGAAGCTTCTAAATAGTTCTTTACAAAATACAAAACTGAGGGCCTTTGCAACAACCATCGACCCTTTTCTAACAGGTCGATTGTCCTACTTATAACATACTATTAACTAAAAATAATTATTAAAGTGTAACTAAGTAAAACAAAAATTCTCCATATGGCGCTTTCTTCTATCAGTCTTCAAAGAGTCATAAAATCATTTCACTTAAGTGGATGACCCTTCTCGTACTCCAACCACTTTATGAAGATATCCTCACATGTGTTAGCATACAGGAATCTATGTTGTTCCATTAGGGTCGAAAGAATCTCTCTTATCTCTACTGCTCATGCTTGATACTTGACTTTTCTGGCACTTAACTATTGCAACATGGCTCAAGATTTGATCGAGTGCTCCATAATATGTTGCACCTATCCTGGCACCATGCCTGGAACCTTTACTATTTTGGCAGCCCATGATGAGTCTTGTTCGACATGTGATTCGACTATGTCCCGCAATTCGACAAAGTCATCAAGTGTGTCGAATTCGGGGAGGTCGATGTCTCTCATTTCCCAGTTGATCTTGGTCCATCATTTCTCGCACTCAACTCATTTATCTTGGATTTCCCAATGAGGTTCCTGACCTATTCTTACCCAATATTCATTTGATTTCCTTATGCGGTCGATGCTACTTTCGTTTAGCACCCAGATGATGTTCTCTTTGATGTCTCGGCCTTGTTGCATCACGCTGATATAGTTGATCCTTTCCACGTCCTAGTGTGCTTTCTCGTACCACCTCTCCATATCCTTGCATGTCGCAAATTCCATGAGGGTGTCTTCTTGAAGCTCGGATATACTTGTAGTGAATAGGTTTCATTCATCTGTAAATTTTCTATATGCCTCCTTGAATTCACTTCTTAGGAACACTGCAGCCTGTGTGGTGTCTTGGTAATATTTTTCCAAGTGGTGCAAATGTTCCAATTCTTTCAAAGCAGTAGCCAACTCCTCTTCGTCCCTTTATTCTCTCTCCAGGGTGGCATCTATGATTTCCATCACTGCGTCGATAAGTTTGGATGTCTTAGCATTCTCTATGTTGATCAAATTTTCCTCCATGGTGATGAGGATGGAGCGATCTAGAGTGATCCTCCTCTTATTCTTGGTTCTCTGCATGATAGATTTCCTTTTCTGGTCATAAGCGATGGCATGTATGTCATCGACTTCATCCATGGTTTCGGGAATTTGTTGATCTTCACAAGTGAGCATATTTCCCAGGTTCATGATGGTATATATTTGTTCAAGACTGGGTTCTTGAAATTCTTCCATGTGTTCAGAAGGTTCGACTTCTCTTTGTCACTCATAGATAAGTTGAGTACTGATTGAAATTGGGGAATCAGGGGTGTGCTTGGTACTTACTTGATAATAGATCGTTGAGACATCGATCTCTTATTGTGGATCTTATTCCTTGTGTTCTTCCACCCTTGGCTCATCCTTCAGACTATCTGCTTGTGTCTCTGGTGCATCGGGTTGACCAATGTCTAAGACACTCTCGACCTCTTGGTAATTCTATGGAAGGCCTCAAATTTGAGCATTGAAAGCTGGGGAAGATGTCTTCTCTGGCTCATTTAGCTCTATTATCTGTATAGGGGTCACTAGGGATACCTCGAGGATCTCTTCATCATCATAGATGTTTATTAATTCACGGAGGGGGTTTGGTGCACTTACTCTCCCTAATGTTCTGATTGTTTCTGTTTAGGCTGAAAAAACCCCTGGTGATTCATCTTGTGGTGTTGTGATTTTAGGGTTATCTAACTCGACGATTTCATCAATGTCTAATAGTTCAGGGTTGCTTGGGCCTGTCTATCTTTCATTTGGCATGTCGAAAGGGGACCTTGTCATTCCTGTGAGGTATGGGTCATATTATAGATGATAAATTATTCATTGCACCTGTTATATAATGAGAAACCCCCTTTCCCGTGCATATTTCATCATAGGGAAACCTCTCTTTTTCACCGGAGCTACCAGGGGAACCTCTGTTTCTTCTACCGCTATCATTTCTTCCTTGGATCTCAAGGCCTCTTGAGCCGATTTCTCTATGGTTGTCTCTTGTTCATCCCAGTTCATGGCCCTGAGCCTAGTCATTTTAGGGTCGGCCATCCTTGCCACCACCTCGTCCCAGTCTTGGGAATTTTCTGTGAAGACTTCATCTCCAAATTGGTCATGGGCGTATGGCTAGTAGGATGACACTTGTGAAGCATGTTTCAATACCAGAACCTTTGGATCGTGCTTGTGGAATCAACCTATCTGAAATCTGAACTCTATTTGGCTCAACCCTTCTTGCTTGGCTTGAGCCGTGTCCTTCACCATGTAGAAACATACATGGAAACCATAAGGTATAAATGCTCGCTTCTTGTCCTTGACCAGGGTGTCATTGTAACCTTGCAGGATGGTGTATTAGCATATCTCTCCCACTATAAGCTAGTTAGGGACATGCGCTGGTAGGAGATTTGGTGCTCTGGTGGCCTTGAACACCTATATGTAGGTGTCACACTTGCCCAAGTACCAATGGCCTACCTTTTATATCATATTTTTGGTTGTAGCCTCCAATCTCGGGCATTATTTCTTAAAAAGAATGAAATAAATATGTGTGATTAATTCATTGCAGATAAGGGAGTAATATTTCTTGTACCTGTTCTCCCATAGGATGGAAATAAACGTGGACCGAGAGGTTTGCGATGTGCCAACTTAGGTTCATGCCGACGAAAATGTTTCTGGCACACATGAAATAAAGTAAATTTGAATCCATGTAGAAGGTTGGTGTCTCTTCTTCCTTCGGTGTTTGATCCTGTTGGATGCATATACTCAGTTGCTTAGAAATGATCGCTCCCCAGTTGTAGCTGCTCCCAAAAATTTTCATTGTGTAAGATAAGGGTATCCATGCCTTTAAAAATCTAGAGTAGTCCTTATCTACATATAATCAACATATGATATCCGTCAACTAGATGTATGGCTCTCGTAATTTGGTTGTTTGGTACCAACTAGTTCTCTAGTTGGGGTATTTATTATCTTCCCTCCACCATGAGGCCATCACCTGGTTGGTGTCATGGCACTCATAGAACTTAAAAATGAAATCTATATTCAACCTCTCCTCGGGTTCTCAAAGTTTGTAGTATTTATGGACCTCTACCGGAAGGAACACCCTGACACACCCACCATTTTAATCACTGATAAAAAACTTATATGTATCTGTGTGGTCAATGAGCCACTTCAAAAGTTCTATACATGGAAAAACTGGGGTACTTCTTGCCACCATATGTAGGTATGACCGTTGGATATATGGGAATACCTCGTCATCAAGCTCTCTCACATATGGGTCACTATGTGGGATATATTCTAAGTATTCCTCCCAACTGATCTTTTCAAGGAGCTCTCCCCAATGTGGGAGTGTCACCTTGGTCCTTGTGTTTGCCTCTATATCTCCAAAGGTCGGAGGCTAGATGAAATCCTTCTTCATCGATGTTTTGATGACAAGAACCAGTCTTGGCATGTATTCCAATTGTCTTGTGACCCCTAGAGAGGAGCCTTCACCTAACTCCAGTTATTCCAACTTCAGTGCCCTCAACGATTGTCTAGTGGTTGGTTTTCTTGGACGCATTGTTCCTACAATCAAAATAAACCTTCAATGGCTTTGTAAAAAACAAAACCAGATAAAAAATATATGAATTGTAAACATGTAAAATCCACAGACTTGGATACATACCTATAAGCTTTCTAAACCTGGTTATTTGATACTCACGACATCTCTGGAGCTTTCGAATTTATCGTCTTGCTTCTCCGGATGCTTTGAATTTCCTTGCACGCAGAATGATTTTTCTTACAATGGATCAAGAGAATTTAAACCAATGAAGAACTTACGATGTCGCATCAACCATTCAATTCGGGTGATGAGTTCCATTTAAACAAATCTGTCCCCAAACTCTACAACTTAAATTCATCGTGGGTTGATGGCAGAGGCGCGGGGTGATGTGGTCTATCGGTGATTTTAAACGGTCGTTTTGATTGGTGCACAAGGTAGAAACTAATGATGGATTTGGTATTAATTATCCCCTTAAATGCTCAAAATCTAATTGTATCCAATGTTAAAATGTCTCATCGTATCGATTTCCCAGTGGGTGGATTGGGGATGCACTATGAAATTTTTTGTTGATGTCCCTCGCAAAATATTCGATGTTGATCAATCTCATAGTACAATGATGTTATGGAAAAGCTTACTCAAAAGTGTG
The DNA here is from genome assembly GCA_009831015.1 of Picea engelmannii. Classification (NCBI taxonomy): domain Eukaryota; kingdom Viridiplantae; phylum Streptophyta; class Pinopsida; order Pinales; family Pinaceae; genus Picea; species Picea engelmannii. Next base: position 615,481 of record ML780535.1, on the reverse strand, counting down.
AATTGGACCTAAGGAACTAAGAATGACTCTGGGTAAAACTAGATCGTACAGTTCTCCAATCTGGCAAAGACACGTGGCATTAAATATTGATGACCTAATTCACGTGTATTAATCGGATTCAGGGTTTTCATCAAGTTATTTTTTTTAAAACATACCTCATATTTTTTATGTTTAAGAGTATCTAGGGTCGACAATTGGTGATAAACTTATCACATGTTTTTCTACGGATTAGCTTCCTTGAAGAAGTCCCGATGTGGAAATGCATCAGGGATCGACAATCGGTAGACATTTTTAGCGTGGTCAGGATGTTCGGTGTGATCCTTTTAGGTCTTCCCCGATTCTGATAAGCACGCTGGGTATCGACTATCAGTGATATATTTTCTTTCTTTGTCAATGACTATTCCCCTCGTCTTTTACCGATGGCGAAGAGGAATCAGTTATCGGTGATATCCTTTTGCAAAACATTGGCACAAACAAAAATTACTTTTTTCCGATGTTGATGAATATTTGCGCTCGGTGACTAATGTTTCCCAAGTGGCTCTTTTCCTTCTTTGAATTCCTTCTGATGTTGAATCTAAGTGTGTCGGGTGAAGTTTTTTGGCTTAAGATTCTTTATTCAGGTGTTAAGGCTATTTTTTTTTTTTTAAGTAATGGGTTTTCATAAGTTTAAACAGACCTGAAAAGCTAATGAGAGTCAATATAATAAGAAAATCCACACTTCTCTCAAAATGAAGTCGAATCAGATAGTGCAAAGATCAAGTGGTACCCAAAAAGGGAAAAATTTTACATAGGCTTTTTAGGGTGTGTTGAGTGCTCAAAAAATGGTTACTTATTGGGAGAAAGTCGAATCTCTGTGCCTCCCTTAGGCTCAGATGATGCAAAATACGGTTAAGTAATTAATTGGTTTTCAATAGGAGCCTCTTCTATCCTTGAATTTGAAATTCCCTAGTTTTTTTGTTTGGGCCTGGATGTGGGGTTTTCAACCTTTAATCCAACTTTGTTTCTTGTAACCCTGACTCACTTCCCCTTTGACAAGATTCTAGTAAATAATTCACTGGAACTAAGCCTTTAGTTTCCCTTCTTCACTTGCTACGGTGTTGCTTCACTGCTAGTGAGTGTCCATAGCCCCAACAGAGTCACCCCGACATCACAGACCTTGCTCCACTGCCAGCGAGCATCCATAGCCTCAGAGAAGTTATTTTCCTACCGTCTCCTACTGTGCACTCATTTTATATACTTTATTTTTATTTCGGAATAATTCCCTGAGCGAGTGGGAGAGGAGGAAGTTTGTTGTTTGAAAAATTAAATGGTTAAGAAACTTGCTAGCTCTGTCTGTAAGGTACATGTAGTCCTTTCCATCTTACCCTCTTTCCCTTAAGATTTCACCATACCACCAGGCAGAAACTTCTGCATTTTTCCAAAGTTGTTTTTCTGTGTAGGTTAGATAGAGAACCCCTCAAAACAACCACAGGTTCCCCAATGTTTCTTGTGTTGTATGTGAGCGATGAGTTACGAACATAGTTCATCATATCGCATGATTTGAGATCAACCATTGTCTTGCTAAACACAATATTCAAAAGCACAAAAGTACAAATAGCAAAATCTAAAACAAAAAATGCATTTCACAATCGACGTATCTAAAATAAACATCGTGAAAACATAAACACAGTTTTTTTTATTTATTTTTAATGGAAATATTGTTTTAGGGCTTGGCCATTCACCGGGAGGGCGTCAGGTCCCCCCCTCAGATTATGCAATCAATACGTGCCTAACCCAATCTTATCGACCACCTGGAAAGGTATGAGCCATAGATTCTAAAACTTATAATTTTTTCCTTTAGGCTTGTTTGCTCTGTCCCACTTTAGGACTAAGTTTCCTACTTCAAAATTCTTCTCTTTAGCCTTATGCTTATCAAAACACCTTTTAACTATCTACTGGTGAGCTATAAATTTTGAATTTTCTTTCTCCCATTCTTCTTCCAGCATGAGTAGGGTATCAATTATGTGTTTTATGAATAATGAGGGTTGTCCTCTGTAATCCTAAGCAAGTTGAAGAGATGGAATATATAGTCCGTTCGGGAGAATGGATTCATGTCTGTATACCAGAAAGTATGGGGAATTCCCTATAGCTTCCTTGAGTGTAACTTTATCAGCCTATAAAGCATTATGAAGTGAACTATGCCAATTCCTCTGGTTTTTTGCAACTGTTTTCTTCAATATCCTCACTAGGTCCACTTAATTTATTGGTCGGAGGCAAAAGTGTAGAGAAAGAAATCTTTGCTGAAATCGGGACTTCGTAAGACTGGAGCCTGAGATATTGAAATATTAATATTGATGAAAACCCTCTTTCTTTCATCATCCCATTTAGACTCATCATCTTTACGAATCATTTTTTGTAATGGTTTGATGGTTTCATCGAAATCGGGGGTGAATTTCCTCACAAACTTGAGTTTCCCAAAGAATGATTACATAGCCTTTTTGTTCTGAGGTAATGGAAGATGAGTTATAGCCTTAATCCTTTTTGGGTCTATGTGAATCTCTTCTTGAGATATAATGTGGCCTAACAACTTACCTTTCTCGACACCGAAAATAGTTTTCTTAGGGTTTGAGGATATACCATATTTCCTAAACCTTTCAAAAATCTAGGTTAAGTGATGGATGTGATCTTATTTATTCTTTGAATACACAGTTACATCATCCAAGTAGACTACCACACATTTGTTGATTAGTCCCCGAAATTCTATGTCCATGGCCCTCTGGAAGGTTTCCCCTACATTGATTAACCCAAAGGGCATACATTTATAATCAAAGGTTCCCCACTTGGTTGGGAAAGTAGTTTTCAAGAGGTCTTCTTCTGAAACTAGAACCTAGTTGTAACTGAGAAATCGTCTAGTAGGGAGAAAATATCAGAGCCAGACACAGTCTACAAGAGTTGCTCCATTGGTGGGACTGGATAGTTGTCCTTCTTTGAAGCACAGTTGAGATTTCTAAAATCTACGCATAGGCGGATCTCCCCATACTTTTTCCTTACAGGAACCAAATTTGCTACCCATGCAGAGTGTCTGACCTGCAACATAATTTTGGCATCTAATAGTTTCTTTAACTCCTGACACATGAGAGGCTCCAAGGATGGGTGGTACTTCCAGAGCGTCTGTTGGAAAGTTTTTACTTTAGCTTTTAAAGGGATAGTGTGTTGAATGATATGAGTATCATAAGTTTTCATATATCGGTAGCACCATGCAAAGACATATTGATATTGTATGAAAAGTTTGAGATAGTGATGCAGCCCCTCCTCAACCCGCGGATCGAAAGGTTCACGCCAACACAGGATCTTTCTCCCTTCACTGGCCCGAAGAACTCTAAACGGTTCTTCTATTTCCCTTTCGGGAAATCTGCACCCATAGAAAATTCTCTCAAGATCCCCCCTTTACACCTAGGAGATCGGATTTCACGCTTTCCCGAATCCCAAGGTCATGCACTCAATCCTTGAATCCCCGAAACCCGACAACAGTCAACACTGACCTGCTCACGCTCCTTTTTGGGACTTTCTCTATCCGATTTCGCCGATCGCGACATCGAGCAACTCGCTTCTTCAACTCCTGAGTCTCGATATGCTGAAACGCCGATGCGCTTGTGCCGTTGACTTTTCAACACCCCTACTTCATTGGGATATCAAACTTCGCGGTATCGCGAATCCTGATGCTATGTGTTCGAGACTTCGCTCCACGAGATCCTAAAACGGTCAACACCTTTGACTTTCACGGCAACGGTCTTCCACCTGTCGGCCTCGCTACTCCTCTGGACCCCACACTATCCTTTCTACTATCGGGACTTCACGTTTCACGATTTCGCGGTTCCCGTTGCAAAGTTATGGGACTTCAACCCATGAAACCTCGAAATAGAATGTCACGGGTAAATCCAACGGCCCTCGCTGCCTTGGATCGACGGTTTTATCCCTCCTGAGCTTAGAACCTCTGGAAATCACCACCATATCACCCCTTCTCTTCCGCGAGATCTAACGGCTCACGAGATTTTGCGAATCCTCCTCAGAGAATTCTGACCATCCATTCCTCCTTTGTGGATCTGCGCATGAACAAAGCGTTCCTCCACAAACTTGTCCAACCACGGTCGCAAACTCATGATGCTTCATGAACACTTCTAGTCGCAACTTCCCTGCACTGTCCTTTAATGGATTTGAAGGTCTTATCCTTCCTGAGGTTTCCTCGGATTCCAAATCCTCAGAATAAACCTTTGCACGCACTCCTTGCGGCAACTTTCAAACACTCCCAAGTGTTGAACTCCTTCGACCCTGCGCACACCTGTAGTAGCAGTCTTTCAAATACTTTCTCAGAATCACAACTCTGAGACTTTCCCTCGGCCTGCACACTCCTTGCACGGCTCCTGCGTCTAACATGCAATTCTTTGTAAATGAGAACAAAGGTTAACTATCTGAACCCTTTGTCAACGCACTCCTTGCAGACAATTCAACTGCACTCCTTGCAGGAATCTCTCACTCAGATAGAAAAACAATTGAATCTCATTTTACTTCCTCTCAGACTTCAAATTCAAACATGAAATCATATACACAGCATATAAAGCAAATGTATAATAGGAAGTAAACATTCATGAGCATATTAATCAACATACATACACAGAGAACAACACGATACCATGAATCTGAATCAACTTTTTCTATTAATCCAAATATCTGTACATGGGTGTTCTTACACAACTCTCTGCATGCTCTCTCCTCTCTTGCTCATAATCTTAATGTTACAATAATACAATGAGGGTGTCTATATCCCGTTTCCCTCGTTCTTTCTAAAAATGTCTAATCTACTCATTAATTCCTATCTACTTGCATTAACTATTTTAAATGCCTTCATCTACTTAAGGACGAGAGCGAATCGCTCAAGGTTCGTTACATCATACAAGTGCGCCTTCATTTAATTGCCACATTTAAGGTTTGGCGCATCAACTTCAAGGGAAATATTTCAAAAATTTTGGCTGGCTTGTCCAGCTGTCCGGTATCTCCACGCTGGCTCACTTGATGTTGGCGATGCTCATGCATCATACTCCCTCGCTTGAAAATTTTCATGGGCTCCTGTCCATGAGCTCGCACACGGTCTATCCATGCCTCTGTATCTCTGCTTCATTTTCCCAACTGATGTCTTCAACTGGATGGCCTTTCCACTTGACCAGATACTCAAAGTATTCTTTCCTTCTTGTCTTCTTGCTCACTCTTTTGTCCAGTATGCCCTCCATCTGCGGCTTTTCTGCTACTGGCATCTGCTTTCGCCACTGAATCTCTGGCTGCTCATTTTCTGCTCCTGCTTCCTCAAGTTTATATGGGTACAAATATGAGATGTTGAATATCGGAGAAATTCCGATCCCATCGGGTAATTCAATCTCGTAAGCATTTGCCCCAAATTTCCTCAAGACCCTACATGGTTCGATCTTCTTCATCTTCAATTTGTTATATGTTCCCCTCGAGAACCTTTCCTTTCTCAGATGTGCCAGAATCAAGTCACCAACTTCAAACCGAAGTTGTCTTTTGTGTTGATCTTCTCTGCGCTTATACTCCTGACTTGAACTCTGCAATCGGTCCTTCACCTGGCTGTGAAGTTCCTTCATCGCTTCTGCAAAATCTTTTGCACTCGCACTCCGAGTTCCATTCAGTTCTGAATCTCTCAGTTTAGAAATCCCTCTTGGCTGCATGCCATAAATAATTTGAAATGGACTCCGCCCTGTGCTTCGATTCACTGATTCGTTATAAGCAAACTCTACCTGTGGTAATATATTGTCCCACTGGCTGTGGTGTTCTGTCACCAAGCTCCTCATCAAGTCTCCCAGACTCCTGTTCACCGCTTCTGTCTGTCCATCCGTCTGAGGATGATAAGCAGAACTAAACACCAAGTTAGTTCCTAGCTTCTTCCACAATGTCCTCCAGAAGTGTCCTATGAACTTCGTATCTCTATCCGAAACTATGCTTATGGGTAAGCCATGAAGTCGAATGACTTCTTTGAAGAACAGGTTCGCAATGTGAGTTGTGTCACTGGTTTTCAGACAGGGGATAAAGTGTGCCATTTTGGAAAATCTATCTACCACCACAAATATTGAATCAAATCCTCTTTGTGTCCTTGGCAACCCCAATATGAAATCCATGCTGATTTCATCCCACGGCTTCTCAGGTATAGTCAACGGTTCATAAAACCCTGCATTCTGCCTCTTTCCCTTCGAATACTGACAAATTCTTCATCTGTCCACGAATCTCTTGACCTCTGATTGCATCCCTAGCCAAAAATATGACTCATTCAGCTTCATGAATGTCTTGTCATGACTGAAGTATCCAGCCAATCCTCCACTGTGTTTTTCCTTCAGAAGATTCTCCCTCATGGAGCATTTCGGAATACACAGTCGATTGCCCTTGAACAACAATCCTTCCTGGATCATGTATTCGGCCCATTGGCTTCTATCTCTGAGAAATGGATTCTCAGTTGCTTCATATGCTTCCTTAAAATATGGATCATCTGCGTACATGTTCCTGAGATCATCAAAACCTAACGTTTTGACTTTGAACTCCTGCAACAAAAAAAATTTCCTGCTCAAAGCATCAGCCACTTTGTTAGCAGTACCAGAAATATGTTTAATCACAAATGTGAAATTCTGCATATAGTCAACCCATTTTACATGTCTCTGATTCAACTTTTCCTATTGATTCACAAATTGTAACTCATAGTTATCACTGTATAAGACAAATTCTTTTGGAATCAAGTAGTGCCTCCACTTCTTCAATGCCTGAACAATGGCATAGAACTCCTTATCATATGTGGAGTACTTCACCTTTTCTTCATTTAGCTTCTCACTGAAGTATGCCACTGGTCTATCTTCTTGAGTCAATACCACTTTGATTGCAAAACCGCTTGCATCACATTTCATCTGAAATGTTTTTCGAAAATCTGGCAACACCAGAACCGGTTGTTCCGTGATCTTCCGTTTCAACAGATTGAAACTCTTCTCAGCCTCTTCTGTCCAGTGAAAAGATTTATGTCTTTTCTTCACTGTGTCCATCATCACTGCACTAATTCCACTAAAATTCTTAATGAACTTTCAGTAGAAACTAGCCAATCCGTGAAAACTTCTCACCTCAAGTATGTTCTTCGGTGATGGCCAATTCTTGATCACTTCCACCTTATTTGGATCCATCTTCAATTTAGCTGCAGATATAACAAATCCCAAATAAATGAGCTCTGTCTTCATAAATGAATATTTCTTCATATTTATCAACAACTTCTCCTACTATATCCTCTTCATCACTGTAGCTAAATGCTTCAGGTGTTCAGACACTGTCCTGCTGAAAATCAGTATGTCATCCAAATACACAATGACAAATTTTCCAATGAACTCCCTCAGGACTTCGTTCATCAACCTCATGAAGGTACTCGACGCATTTGCTAATCCAAATGGCATAACTATCCATTCATACAACCCTTCATTGGTTTTGAATGTTGTCTTCCATTCATCACCTTCTCTCATGCGAATCTGATGATATCCACTTTTCAAATCAATCTTTGAAAAATATTTTGCTCCACTCCAACAATCCATCAAATCATCCATCCTCGGAAATGGAAATCTATACCTGATGGTTATCTTGTTGATCGCTCTCGAGTCAGTACACATCCTCCAGCCTCCGTCTTTCTTCAGACTGAGCACTGTTGGAACATCACATGGACTCAAGCTTTCTCTGGCCAACCCTTTGTCCAACAAATCTTGGACTTGTCTCCTAACCTCATCATTCTCTTGCGGCGTCAATCTGTAAGTGGATGTTTTTGGTAAACTGGCTCCTGGTATGAGATCAATATGATGACTCACACTTCTGATCGGTGGTAATGAACGAGGTAATTCATCCACTACTATATCAACGAACTCTTCCAGCAGTTCCTGAATTTCTTCTAGTAAATCATCAACTCTTGTGCTAGTCAAAACAATCCTCGGTTTCCTGACCACAATGAATTGCGGTTCTTCTTTCTTCTTTACCTCAGTAAGAAGTTCCTTCCCACTCATGAGAAGTACAGTGTTGCTTACTTCAGGTTTCACTTCCTTATCCTTGATTGGAAGCAACATGTGAGTTCTCCCATTCTTCTCTAGGGTGTATGTGTTCATTCTCCCGTCATGAATCACATTCCTGTCATATTTCCATGGTCTACCCAGCAATAGATGAAAAACATCCATAGGAATAACATCACACAAGATCTTATCATTATATCCTCCTAGTTTCAATTCAACTAAACATTGTTTAGTGACAGTTACCTGATGTCCTTTTTGTAACCAGGAAATTCTATATGGGCTCAGATGATCAGTCATCTCCAGCTCCAAATTTTCTACCATATCAGTTGAAATGAGATTATCAGTGCTTCCACTATCTACAATGACCTTGCATACCCTGTCCCTGGTCTTGCAAGCAGTCCGGAAAAGCCTGCTCCTTTGGAATGAACTCTCCACCTCCTTCTCAGGTGTCAAAAGATCTTTCCACATCATCAGCGATCTTCTGCCTTCAGCATCTTCCACCTCAACATCCCGCCTCTATGCCTCGGTGATGTGAGCTTCTCCTCCATATTTATTTTTATCTGGACACTCATAAGACTTGTGCCCATTCTTTCCACACGTGAAGCATTTTATCACTCCACCTCTTCCTCCTCCTCTACCTCTAGTACGAGGAAAAGTGTTGTTATCAGCATAATCTCCTCTTTGTTCGATATGCTGCCCTCTCTGTTCAACATGTTGTCCTCGCTGTGAGGTTCCACCTCTCTCAGTTCGAGTCTGAGGTTTCTTCTAGTCTTCCTTGGGCTTCTGATTTTTATCCTGGGCAACTGACTTTCCTCTGGGCTGACTTCTGCCTCAGCCTCTTTGACCCTGTTTTTGGCTCAGCTTCTCTTCAGCTTTCAGAGCCAATTGATAAGTGTCTTCCACTGTTCGGGTGGTTAACATGCTCATCTCATCCTCGATATCATATCTTAGGCCATTCATGTATCTGGCAACCTTCTCATCGTCGCTCTCCCGATGACCTGCCCTGATGTTCAGTCTGTATAACTCTTCAGTGTATTCTTTCACTGACATCAGCTTCTGTCTCAGGTTCTGCATCCTTCGAAACAAAGTAATCTGATAATCTCTGGGGATGAATTTTTCCTTCATCTTCGCAATCATCCTATCCCAGCTTTTGATCTTCTGCTTGCCCTTGCAGCGTCTGTCAGCTTGTAGTTCATCCCACCATAATGTTGCATGTCCCTTCAATCTTGTGATAGCATGCTTGACCTTCTTGTCCTCTTTGACATCTTCATAGTCAAAGTATGTGTCTAGAGATCTAATCCAATCTAGAAGCTCCTCTGCATCCAAGTTTCCCTCATAAACTGGAATGTCCATTTTCGCTTTTGCACCCATCCTTGCAATAGCTTTGATCAAACATTCATTTGCTGCATCCTCGGCTGCAACTTCTTCTTCTTCATGTCCAGCATCAATTTCATCTTTGGAATCACTAAGATCCCCAGCACCGACTATACGCCTTTGTTTTGTTTCCATGTCTTTGAGTCTAGCTCGTAGATCACACATCTCTCTCTCCATATCTGGATTTTGGATCTGCCTGCCCCTTCTTCTCGACATTTCCGTCTCCTCTGGATTGGGTGATTGCCTATCTCTCCTTCTTGGCGGCATGATGAATTTCTTCCTCTTCTCTGCTACAGAAAGAAAAGAGTCTTTCTGGGCTCTGATACCAAACCTGACGCAGCCCCTCCTCAACCCACGGGTTGGAAGGTTCACGCCAACACATGATCGTTCTCCCTTCACTGGCCCGAAGAACTCTAAACGGTTCTTCTATTTCTTTTAAGCCCTAATGTTGGCTCATTACCCCTTAATTGGGGCATATTAGATTAGTAATGCTATTTTATTTATGTCGGCTTAGGCCATTATTTGTAATTTAGATTAGTAATGTTATTTTAATTATGTCGGCTTTAGGCCATTATTTGTAATTATACCTCCTAGTCTCCTATATATACCAAGGAGACATTTTCATTTTGAATAATCTTGTACTTGAAAATTTAAGTGGGGTAAAAGGAGGTTTCCCCCTCGAAGAGGCTTATTATCTGAAATTATCTCTCTTTTCTTGAGGCTTTTATATGCTATATTGATGTTTGGTTCTTAACATATGGTATCAGAGCTCAAGGTCTTGGGGTTTCGCTGCTACATCTGAGACATCGTGGAATTTTCTCTATAACTTTTTTTCTACAACGTTTCAGAAGGAACAGCTTGGAGGGTATTTATAAGAAAGATCAAGGTACGTTGTGTTCAAAATTCAGCTCCTGAGGCCTTATACTTTCGGAGATATAGCCTGTACAAGATAGGGTTCTGGAATCATCCTGAAATGAGTCTTTGCAGCATTTTCGCTATAAAACATTTTCTGTAACTTTTCAGACCCTGAACTCCGGGGGACATTTACATAAATTAGTTTTCTATCTTTTTTAAAAAGTTCAGATTCTGGGTCATCTTAAATTTATAGATACACCTTGTGTAAGATAGGGTATCTAACTAGTCCTATTGGCTAGTCTCAAGAAGGTGTTCCAGGTAAAACAATCATAACTTCTTCCCCGAGTATCCAAATTGAGTGGGACTGGTTGCATTGGATCTTGCACAGTCTGTAGTAGTTTGGGTGCGAGTTTCAGAATTTTATATCAATTATTTTGTGCGGGGCACACTATACAAGTGAGATCTCCTGGAAAGGCCAAAAATCAGCAAGTTGTGGGGAAGTTATCGTAGATTCCACTTGGCACATCCAATTTTGATCAGA
>ML780535.1:583672-599905 GCA_009831015.1 Picea engelmannii | reverse complement strand
CATCTTGTACTTGAACATTTAAGTGGGGTAAAAGGAGGTTTCCCCCTCGAAGAGGCTTATTATCTGAAATTATCTCTTTTTCAAGGCGTTGAGTACTTTTCTTGAGGTTTTTATATGCTATATTGATGTTTGGTTCTTAACAATTTCCCTTTCGGGAAATCTGCACCCACAACAAATTCTCCCGAGATCCCCCCTTTACACCTAGGACATCAGATTGCGTGCTTTCGCGAATCCCAAGGTCACGCGCTCGATCCTTGAATCCCCGAAACCCCACAACAGTCAACGCTAGCCTGCTCACGCTCCTTTTTGGGACTTTCTCTATTCGATTTTGGCGATCACGACGTCGAGCGACTCGCTTCTTCAACTCTCGAGTCCCGATATGCCGAAACGCCGATGCGCTCGTGCCATTGACTTTTCAACGCCCCTACTCTATCGGTATATCGAACTTCATGGTATCACGAATCCTAATGCTATGTGTTCGGGACTTCGCTCCACAAGATCCTAAAACGGTCAACACCTTTGACTTTCGTAGCTACGGTCTTCCACCTATCCGCCTCGCTACTCCTATAGACCACACACTATCCTTTCTACTATCAGGACTTCGTGTTTCATGATTTCGCGGTTCACGTTGCAAAGTTATGGGACTTCAACCCATGAAACCCCGAAATAGAATGTCACGGGTAAATCCAACGGACCTCGCTGCCTTGGATCGACGGTTCTATCCCTCCTGAGCTTAGAACCTCCGGAAATCACCACTGTATCACCCCTGCTCTTCCGCGAGATCTAACGGCTCACGGGATTTCGTGAATCCTCCTCGGAGAATTCTGACTGTCCATTCCTCCTTTGTGGATCTGTGCATGAACAAAGCATTCCTCCACAAACTTGTCCAACCACGGTCGCAAACTCACGACGCCTCCTAAACACTTCCAGTCGCAACTTCCCTGCGCTGTCCTTTGATAGATTTGAAGGTCTTATCCTTCCTGAGCTTTCCTCAGATTCCAAATCCTCAGAAGAAACCTTTGCACGCACTCCTTGCAGAAACTTTCAAACACTCCCAGGTGTTGAAGTCCTTCGACCCTGCGCACACCTACAACAGTAGTCTTTCAAATACTTGCTCAGAATCACAACTCTGAGACTTTATCTTGGCCTGCGCACTCCTTGCATGGCTCCTGCGTCTAACACGCAATTCTTTGTAAATGATAACAAAGGTTAAATGTCTAAACCCTTTTTCAAGGCACTCCTTGCAGGAATCTCTCACTCAGACATAAAAATAATTGAAACTCATTTTACTTCCTCTCAGACTTCAAATTCAAACATGAAATCATATACACAGCATATAAAGAAAATTCATAACAGGAAGTAAACATTCATGAGCATATTAATCAACATACATACATAGAGAACAACACGACACCATGAATCTGAATCAACTTCTTCTATTAATCCAAATATATGTGCATGGGTGTTCTTACACAGCTCTCTGCATGATCTCTCCTCTCTTGCTCATAATCTTAATGTTACAATAATACAATGAGGGTGTCTATATCTTGTTTCCCTCATTCTTTCTAAAAATGTCTAATCTACTCATTAATTCCTATCTACTTTCATTGACTATTTTAAATGCCTTCATCTACTTAAGGACGAGAGCGAATCGCTCAAGGTCCGTTACATCATACAAGTGCACCTTCATTTAATTTCCACATTTAAGGTTTGGCGCATCAACTTCAAGGGAAATATTTCAAAAATTTTGGCTGGCTTGTCCAGCTGTCCGGTATCTCCACGCTGGCTCGCTTGATGTTGGCGATGCTCCTGCATCAGATAGGCCTCCGTTTCCTCTTTAGATATTCTCTTAGTGAAATTTATGTTTTTGGGGTTTTTCGGGGTCCCGATATTTATAGTTTCATGCATGGTACATGAGCTACCTGTATTCTTTTTCTTTGACACTTTAAATAATTTCATAAGGTCAAAAAGGTTTTCTAAATTGGATATTCCCTTCGGTATTGTGTGAGACCTTGGTTTGCCAGTCGGTTGATCTGTCTGAGGATCCGTTTCTGTCAATTGTTCCTGGAGTATTTCGTCATCAGTAGCCAAGTCTTTAAAATTATCTTGATTATTCAAAAAAAAATTAATATGTTAATCTCCTTCAAAGACCTTCCAATTCGAAATATTGTTAGGCACTGATGATTTGTACAGTAGCTCCATAGTGAACCGGGAGGCTTCATAATATTCTAGAGGTGATAGCCTTGAGGTAGCAGTGGCTAGAGAATCAGCGAGAATGTTCTTTTTTCTGGGGATCTTTGTAATGTTGAAGGCTTCAAAATGTTTTATTGGCCTATGCACTTTCTGTTGGTAATTCTTCAGGTGTGGAGAGTTTCAATGTATAGTATTCCTTACTTTTCTAACGATGATTTCAGAATCTCTAAAAACCTTCAATTCTTTGACATTTAAGTCTATGGCTTTCTTTAGCCCCTGTACTACATCTTCATACTTAGTGGTGTTGTTTGTGCATTCAAATTCTAGTCTACAGGACAAGAAATGTCTCTTACCTTTTGGATCAATGAGGATGCACCATGCCCCTGACCCTTCTTATGATTTGGATCCATCAAAGTATAAGGTCCAAACTTGTGGAAAAAATCTATCAGCTTCCTCTTTCTTGTCACTTTCCTCTTCACCTCTCATTTGTTCTATGATTTCTAATGCAAGTTATTGACAGAAGAGTATTTGTTCTACTGTTGTCAGCAATTTCTCTTGAAAAGTCATTTCGGAGTTATGGGTAAGAGGGACATCAGATGAGAGGGGGGAGAAATTCCTGAAATCGGATTCACGGGGAAATATGTCGAAGAGGGTTCATTGAGGGTTTCTAAGTTGGTGACGGTATGTTTTAGATATCTTTCCCTATCAATCATGATCATGTTTATGTTCCCCCTTAATGACAGCCAAATGTGAGCCCAGTTTGTACTAAAGTATCTGTTTAAATTCTCAGACCAGTCACAACTTAACAACAACCCATAAGCTTCTAGGATGTCTAATATGATTATGTCAATTACTTACACAAATTTAGGGTGTGTCGCTATTATGATCATCACATATTTAAACTCTCTCATAGCCTTCACCTTGGTTTTGTCTACTTGTATAACATGCTTATCTCTTTTGAGAGGGACTGCATTTAATTTTTTGTAGATAGATAATGGCATGACATTAGAGGATGCTCCTAAGTCAACTAAATAATTGTGGATATTTTTGTTGAAGACTTCAAACGTCAATAGGAATGGAGGGGCAAAAGTTTATCAATTCTTATCTTCAGAGCAAGTGTTCACAGTTGGTTTATTCCTTAGATCTATGGGAGTTATATTTTCTCCTTAGTCGATGGTTGTCATAGGGTTTTCTACTAACCTTAGAGCTTGTAATGAAAAGTATTTTTGCTGAGGGATTATACACATGGCCATGACCGATATGTTTTCCTTCCACTTCTTCAAATCTTCTACTATGTTGTAGTCCATATTGGGAGATTGTCATGTGTGGATGTTTATAGGGTTTCTTCAGGGAGAAAAAGGTTCTTATGGGTGATCAGGAGCTAGTTTTCCTCCCGAAGTTTGAGTAGTAGTAATATTGTTTCAAACAGGTTGACCCATACTTCGTGTTTGCACCACCAAGACTTACGTGGGTGGTTTCTGAAATAGGTCATCGAAAGGCATAGGTAAATTAGGGTCCCATATCAACATGGTTGTTTCTTCTGGTGGATCAACCTCGTCCTGATCGACAATATTTATAGTTGAGACGCTTGATTGTTCGGTTAGGGAGACTTCATCTAGAAACCAATTGGCCATCAAATTCATGGCATGCACCCATTTAGGGAAGTCTCTTTCAGAGTGATTTTCTTGATGATATGTATAAAAAGAGTCAGATGCTACATTTCCCAGATCGATGTTTAATTTGGTTGGGGGAGGTTCAATTTATTTGAAAGGAATATTCCTTTTAAATAAAGGATTATAGGGCCTCTGGACTTGGTTTCTCTCCCCTGCGCTTCTCTTCATGTCTATTATTTTTTTTGACAAATTCTTCACCATGCATTGTAGGTCCTCTATGTCCCCACTTCCCTTTTCGGGACCTTGTTCTGTTTGTTTCCCTAGGGGCCTAGTCAGCAGTAGTTCTCTCCTGAGAGGAGGTTGAACTTATTTTTTAACTAATGAGACCTAGCCTTCTTTACATCCCTTCATTTGGAATTCTATCATTTTGGCTTCTTCAAAATTATCAGCTAAGGTTGGTTCTGAAGACCTTTTCACAAACATGGAAATAGAAGTTGGGTGAGCATTAGCGTATAGTTCGATTTGCAACTCATGAGTAGGTTTAGCTTCGGGTTGGAATTTATTTAAGATAGTGGTAAATCTTTAATTGAAGTCTTTAACCTTCTCCTTTGAACCCATGGTGGCGGCGAACAACTCGGCCATCAAATCTCATGTAGTGGTTTCTTCTGCAAATTTATCTACAAAATCTTTTTGAAACTTCATCCAACTAGTTATGGATCCAACAGGTAAGTTAAAATACCAAGTCTAGGCCAAATTCTCGAAAGTGTAGGGGAAAATCCTGCATAAAACGTCTTCATGTTGAACATTCATCAGTCTTATATCCATTATGAACTTTTTGATATGGTCTTCAGGCAATCATGAGGTTTGAGGATCAAATTTAGGGAGTAACTTTTCTGGATGTTGGGGCAGGTTGTGTACTTGTCCAGGGATGGCCAAAGAATATCTGTCCAACCAAGGTTGATTATTCTGAGGTGGATTTCCCCTTTATTCATTATGGTCATTTCTATATTCCATGTCTTTAGATCGTTCTAAGTTAAAATCTTCCTCTTCAGAAACGTCGTCGGGCTCGGAGTAGTTGTCAGCTGGTGTTTCAGGGATTAGATTATGAGGATGTTTGATTTCGGTGAGGGAGAAATCTATTAGGTATTCTACTGTGTGCACAAAAACCTGGTCGGGGGATTTGACCACTGGTCTATTTATTTGTTTTCTTCAATGAAGTAATAGAGCTAAGGGTAGTGCACCGATCTGTCAGGCGTAAGCTCTTGTGATTCTTCTGAATTGGTTTAATTCCTTGTGAGGAAGAGCATAGGGTATATCAGGGAACATATGTTCTTCCTCGTTCTGTGGTGAGTTACTCATTTCAGGAGTACTCAATGTGTGTGGGTCATCCTGGGAATGACTAACCATGCATGTGGGATATTTTGAATCTATAGGTTGTGCAAAAGCTTTTGTAAATAATATTGTCGGCCATTCATTCTGAGGCCCTCCTTCTAGCACCAGTTCTGTTGAGGGGTCTTAAATCCATTTAATGCAATAGTAGGAACCAAACCCATCATTGTGTCCCAATTAGACTCTGCATCATTTAATAGTGGAATGGTTCTCCATATCATGCGATCCCGCCAAATAATCGATGGGATTTACGTTTTATTGTGTAGGCTTCTCCATCAGTTCAGACGTTCTCTTTTTTGTATTTTCTCTTATAGGTGGGACCAATACAAGATAAAATGTGGTATAAACCAACCAAGTAACAAAGAGGGAAAAAATCTTAACTACTGGAGGAGGCTGAGCTTGGGATAACCCTTTCACTCTAGAATGTGGACAACAAATCTCCACCACAATCCTAGTAATAATATATCAACCTGGTAGTGTTTCAATTATTGACTAAGGTGTGATTATCATAAGAAAACACATATGCAATAAACGATGGAAAGAAAAATAATTCTCTTAACTCTAATCATCAATCACATAATAACACAATGATTTAATCTTCATCATAAAAGACAAGAACTGTAAAACATTGAATCATATAACTTATCAATAGATTTAGAATCTCTTACTCGTTACAACATCCATTCATGAGGTGAAATAAAAAATAATTCATCTCCACATCCAATCATACACGCTTTTGATGAAAAAAACACAAAATTGTCTTTTTTCCTAAACATGACTTCTTAATTAAGGCAGCTCTGAAATATTTCTTTACAAAATCCAAAATTGAGTGTATTTGCAACAACCATCAACCCTTTTCTAACAGGTCGAATCTCCTACTTATAACATACTATTAACTAAAAATAACTATTAAAGTGTAGCTAAGTAAAACAAAAATTCGCCATATGGCGCTTTCTTTTATCAATCTTCAAAGAGTCATCAAATGATCTCACTTAAGTGGATGACTCTTCTCATACTCTGACCACTTGATGAAGAGATCCTCGCATGTGTTATCATACAGGAATCTATGTTGTTCTATTGGGGCCGAAATAATCTATCTTGTCTCTATTGCTCGTGCCCGATACTTGATTATTATGGCACTTAACTGTTGCAACATGGCTCGATCTTTGATCAAATGCTCCATGAACTGTTGCACCTATCCTAGCACCATGCCTTCCACCTTTGCTATTTCAGAAGCCGATGATGAGTCTTGTTCACCATGTGATTTGACTATGTCGCACAAGTCAACAAATTCATCGAGTGTGCCGAATTCGGGGAGGTCGATGTCTCTCATTGCCCGGTTGATATTAGTCCATCTTTTCTCGCACTCGGCCCATTTCGCTTGGATTTCCCAATGAGTTTCCTGAGCCATTCTTACCCAATATTTGGCTGATTTCTTTATGTAGTCGATGTTACTTTCGTTTAGCACCCAGATTTCATTCTCTTTGGCGTCTCGGCCTTGTTTCATTGAGCTGATATAATCAATCTTTTCCATGTCTTAGTGTGCTTTCTTGTACCACCTCTCCATATCCTTACACATCGTCAATTCCATGAGGGTGTCTTCTTGAAGCTCGACTATCCCTCTAGTGAATAGGTGTCATTCATATGTAAATTTTCTATAGGCCTCCTTGAATTCGCTCCTTAGGAACATTACTTCTTGTGTGGTGTCCTGGTAATATTTCACCAAGTGGTGCAAATGTTCCAATTCTTTCAAAGTAGCAACCAACTCCTCTTCAACCTTTTTTTCTCTGTCACGAGTGGCATCTTTGATTTCCATCCCTACACCAATAAGTTCAGATGTCTTGGCATGCTCTATGTTGATCAGATTTTCCTCTGTGGTGATGAGCATGGAGCGATATAGAATGATCCTCCTCTTCTTGGTATTTCTCTACACGATAGCTTTCCATTTCCGATCATAAGCGATGGCATTTATGTCAGCGACTTCATCCATGGGTTCGGGAATTTGTTGATCTCTCGAAGTGAGCATATTTCCCAGGTTCTCCATGGTATGTATTTGTTCAAGAATGGGTTCTTGAACTTCCTCCATGTATTTGGAAGGTCCCTTCTTCTATTTGTCGTTGATTCAAAATTTGAGTACTGATCGAAATTGGGGCATTTGAGGTGTGCTCGGTACTTACCTGATAATCATTCGTTGAGACGTTGATTTCTTGTCGTGGAGATTCTTCCTTTTTTTCATTCGACCTTGGATAATCCTTCGAACTGTCTGCTTGGGTCTCCATTGCATTAGGAAGATCAGTGTGTAAGACACTCTCGACCTCTTTTTCATTCTATGGAAGGAACTAAATTTGAGCGTCGATAACTAGGAAATATGTCTTATCTGGCTCCTTTTCCTCTATGATCTATACAGGGGTCACCAAGGATACCTTTGGGCTCTCTTCATCATCATAGATGTTTATTAATTCATGGAGGGGATTTGGTGCACTTTCTCTCCCTGATGTTATGACTCTTTCTGACTAATCTGAAACAACCCTCGATGATATGGCATGTGGCATTGTGATTTTAGGGTTATGTAACTCGATGATTTCATCAATGCCTATTAGTTCAAGGCCGCTTCAGTCCATCTAGATTTCATCTGGGATGTCGGTAGGGGACCCTTTCATTCCTATGAGGTCCAAGTCATCTTGTAGTTGATCAATTATTCTTTGTACATGTTCTATCATGAGAAACCCCCTTTCTTGCGCATCCTGCATCATAGGGAAACCTATCTCTTGCATCAGGGATACCAGGGGAACCTCTATTGCTTCTGTCACTATCATTTATTCCTTGGCTCTAAGGGCCTCTTGAGCCTATTTATCTATGGTCATCTCTTGTTCATCCAGGCTCATGGCCCTAAACCTGGTCATTTTGGGGTCATCCATCCTTGTCACCACCTCATCCCAGTCTTGCAGATTTTCTGTGAAGACTTCATATTCAAATTTTCCGTTGGTGTATGACCAGCAGGATAACACTTGCGAAGAATGTTTCAAGACCATACCCTTTGGATCATTCTTGCAGAATTGTCCTGTCTGAAATCTGAACTCTAGTTGGCTCAGATATTCCTTTTTGGATTGAAACATGTCCTTCACCATGTATAAACCTACATGGAAACCATAAGGTATGACCATCCGCTTCTTGTCCTTGACCAAGGTGGCGTTGTAACCTTGCAGGATGGTCTGGTAGCATATCTCTCCCACTACAAGTCGGTCAGGGAAATGCGTTGGTAGGATATGTGGTGCTTCGGTGGCCCTAAACACCCTGATGTAGGTGTCATTCTCGTCCAAGTACTAGTGGCCTACCTTTGATATCATCTTTTTGGCCGCAGCCAACAGTCTCGAGTGTTCTTTCTTAAAAAGAATGAAATAAATACGTGTGATGAATTCATTGCAAATAAGGGAGTAAGATTTCTTGTACCTATTCTCCCATAGGATATTTAAATATACGTGGATTGGGATCTCTACGACGTGTTATTTTAGGTTTATGTCGAAAATGTTTCTGGCACACATGACATCAAGTAAATATGAATCCATGTAGAAGGATGGTGTATCTCCTTCCTTTGGTATCTAAGCCGGTTGGATGCATATGCTCAGTTTCTTAGAAATGATCTCTACCCAGTTGAAGCCACTCTCGTAAATTTCCACTATGTAAGCTAAGGGCATCCATGCCTTTGAAAATATGGAGTAGTCCTTCTCTCCATATAATTGACATATAAGATCCATCAAGTAGATGGATGACTCCCTTAAGTTGGCCGTCTGCTACCATCCAGTGCTCAGGTTGGTGTATTTCTTATCTTCCCTCCACCATGAGGCCATCACCCGGCTAGTGTCATGGTACTCGTAGAACTCAACAACGAAATTTGTATTTAGTCGCTCCTCGGGGTCTCAGAGTTTGTAGTATTTATGGACGTCTACTGGAAGGAACACCCTAACACACCCACCATTTCCATCGTTGATCAAAAAATTATGTGTATATGTGTGATCAATGAGCCACTTCAAAAGTTCTATACAGGGAAAAATAAGGGTTCTTCTCGCCACCATATGCAGGTACGACCATCAGATATTTGGGAATACCTCATCGTCAAGCGCTCTCACATATGGGTCATTATGTGGGATATATTCAGGGTATTCCTCCTGGCTGATCTTTTTAAAGAGCTCTCCCCAATGTGGAAGTGTCTCCTTGGTCCCCGTGCTTGCCTCTGTATCTCCAAAGGCCGGAGGTTAGATGAAAGACTTCTTCGTCGATGTTTTGATGATGGGAACCATTCTTGGTGTGTATTCCAATTTTCTTGTGAACCCTGGAGAAGAACCTTCACCTAACTCTGGTTCTTTCAGCTTCGGCTCCCTCGATGATCGTCTAGTGGTTGGCTTTCTTGGAGGCATTGTTCCTGCAATAAAAATAAACCTTAAGTGATTGTGTAAAGAACAAAACTAGATAAAAAAGATATGAAGTGTAAACATTTAAAATCCATAGACTTGGATACATACCTGTAATATTGCTAAACCTGGTTATTTGATACTCACGAGATCTATGCATATTTCAAATTGCTCGTCTCGTTTCTCCGGATGCTCTGAATTTCCTTGTGCGCAAAATGATTCTTCTTAAAATGGATCAAGAGAATTTAAACCAGTGAAGAACTTACCATGTTGCAATAACCATTCAATTCAGGTGATGAGTGCCACTTAAAAAAAACTGTCGTCGAATCTCTGCAACTTAAATTCATCGTGGGTTGACAGTAGAGGCGTGGGGTGATGTGGTCTATCAGTGATTTTAAACGGTCATTTTGATTGGCACATGAGGTAGAAACTAATGCGTGATTTGGTATTAATTATCCCCTTAAATGATCAAAATCTAATCGTATCCAATGTTAAAACATCCCATCGTGTCGCTTTCTTAGTGGGTGGATTGGGGATCAGGGATGCTCTATGAATGTTTTCATTGATGTCCCTCGCAAAATCTCTAACACTGATCAATATCATTATACAATGTTGTCATGGAAAAGTTGACTCGGAGGTGTTACTTGGACCTAGGGAACGAATAATGACTTGGGGTAAAACTAGACTATACAGTTCTCCAATATGAAAAAGATACATGGCGTTAAATACCGATGACCTAATTCATGTGTATTAATCAAATTCAGGGTTTTCATTAAGTTATTCATTTTAAAACATACATCAACTTGTCGATCCTGAAGAGTATATAGGTTCGACGATTGGTGATAAACCTATCATGTGTTTTTCTACAGATTAGCTTCCTCGAAGAAGTCCCAATGCCGAAATGAATTGGGGATCGACAATCGAGATAACTTTTTAGCATGGTCAGGATGTTCATTGTGATCCTTTTAGGTCTTCCCTGATTCTGATAAGCGCGTCGGGTATCGGTTATCCATGATATATTTTATTTCTTTGTGAATGACTATTCCCCTCATCTTTTACTGATGTCAGAGAGGGATCAGCTATCGGCGATATCCTTTTGCAAAACATTGGCGCAAAAAAAACTTACTTTTTACCAATTCCGATGAAGATTACCACTTGGCGACTGAGGTTTCCCGAGTGGATCTTTTCCTTCTTTGAATTCCTTTCGATGTCAAATTTGAGTCTGTCGGGTGAAGTGTTTTGGATTTTGATTCTTTATTCAAGCGTTAAGGCTCTTTTTTTTTAAGTCATGGGTTTTCATAAGTTCAAACAGACCTGAAAAGATAATGAGAGTCAATATAATAAGAAAATCCAAATATCTCTCAAAATTAAGTCAAATCAGATAGTTCAAAGATCAAGTGGTACCCAAAAAGTGGAAAAAATTACATAGGATTTTTAGGGTGTGTTGAGTGTTCAACAGGAAGTTGGTGCTTCCAATGAATGTAATTCTTAAAGACATATAAGAAAAATCATTGTGTGGTTTTCTCCCAGTTTGGGTTTCCATGTAAAACACCGGTGTACTGTGTATGTGTGTGATTTCTCATTTTTTTGTTGTTTATTTACTCTGCAACTATTGGATGATAATGCTACATTGATATAACACTTGAATTTTATATAAAAAGGATTATATTTATCTATTACTGATTCAACCCCCCTGTCACTAATCCAACAATTGGTATCAGAGTCGGTTCCTTCAGGAAACAGTTTAACCACTGGAAGGAGATCATGGATTATTCTGAGAATGGAGTCCCAATGTTTAATGGTCATAATGGTTTTAAGTATGATATGTGGAGCATAAGGACCAAAGTATTTTTATAGGAAAATACTGCAGCCAAGAAGGAATTGAATAAGAATAACAAAATAACAATGGATTTCATATGGGAAGGATTACCTAATCCGGTAATAGGAAAGTTTGGTAAATTTTCATCAGTCAAAGAACTTTGGGATAAGTTACATGACATATATTCTTCACCCATCGCAAATTCAGAAAATGCCAAAGAAGATGCAGATACAGAAGAATAAGAAAGATGTTCATCATGTCAGACAAATTCATAAGAGGAAGAGTATGAAGAAGCAAAAGTTGATTACAAAGAAAAATTGATCAATGTAATTGAATATCTAAAGAAATAAAGAGAAGAAAACAAGTCATCCAAGAAATATTTGATGAAGCAAAAGGAAAGTGTTCAAGGTTCCAAAAATGATTAGCAGGCCATCAAGAATTTAAGATCTCAACTAGAAGAGGCCAAAAGAATTGAAGAAACTCTAGAATATCAAAAGAAATGTTTAGAATCCAACATACCATCACAAATGGAAGAAGCAGAAAAGAGAGAAAATATATTGATGGATCATCTCAAGGAAATAACCAATGACTTAAACCAACTTGAGGAAGAATTTGGTCAAGAAGAGAGAAGAAATAATTACATTGAAAATCCAACTTGAATAAGGAAAGAGAACATAAGAGGTCATGAAGTCTCAGATAATGAAGAAAGAAGAAGAGGTTGAGAATATTGAAGAAGAAGTTTTCACAATAATATTCAAAATCATCAAGCTCAACAAGAACATTGAAGAGACAAAAACATCCACATCAGTTGTAGAGAATGAAGAGAAGCACTCTATTTTGCTAGAAAAGAAGAATGAAGAAAATAGAAAGAGTTATGTAGAAGTACTCAAAGGAAGGAATCATGGTCAACCAGAATCTAAGAAAACTAATAAATATACATCTTCAAGAAGACCATCCATGTTCAAGCCACAAAGAAGCTTCAATCATGATCATGATCATTCAAGGCAGAAATTCAGAAGGACTACACCACAAAGAATATCAGTCACTCTCAGGTATTCAATTTTTTTTTATGGTCATTGTTTTTATTGTACTAACTTTGGACATAAGTTTTCATATTGCAAGGACTATAAAATAAATGTTCAAGAAAGAAATTTCCATGTGGCCCCACGCAACATTGAATGTTACAAATGTCATAGCTATGGACAAATAGCTTGTGATTGTAGAAGCATGATCGATACTTTCATGAAAGAGAACACTGACATAAGATATAATAACGTATGGATAAGAAAATAGGAAGAACGGGTGAACAAAGACCAGGTCCCAGATATCGTAAGATTGGAAATAAAATGAGATGAAGAAAAATCTACAGAGAAAAAGAAGGATGTCAGATATAGAAAGTTTTGGACAATAAATGAAAGAAAAGAAGGACAAGTAAATAAGGAACATGTTTAAGAGATTGTACCTTAAGGTACTGTAATGAAATATGAATCCATAGACAGAAAGAAATAAGTCAGAACTTAGAGAGAAGATTAATCTACCAATGAAGATAATGATGAATATACATCAGAGCAGGAATTGTTCTGAGCCATCCGGCTTAGAGAATCCCAAGTAATATGAATATTAGACAGGGGGAGTCTATGAGATAGTTGTGATAGACCAAAGAACCATCCTTCAAGGAGCTTGCACATTTTGAGAAGACATATTCATAGCAGTCAGTTAGCAGAAGTACAGTTTTATAGATTAATCAAGACTTCATGATAGTATAGTGATAAATGGGTCAGCATTATGGATACTTACGCAAGTAGAGTCTTGGACAGTATGGAAAGAGATGGATTTGTAAGAATACTTAGCAGGTTTGTACAGATATATGTAAGTGGATGAGAGCATGGATTCATAGATTGGTTCAGAGAGTGGTTCAAAGATAAAGGAACATTATCGTAATGGATGATAATTACACAGGAAATGGCTCGAACAATGCTAATGGATTCCAAATTGACAGATATTTTTTGGACACATGCAGTGCATACAACATTTCACATTCAAAACAGAGTAATACTCAGAAACAACAATGAAAAAACTACCTACAAACTATGGAAAGGAAGTGCAAACAACAACCTCTACATCAAGGTAACTCAAGGTAGTATTTTATTAATTGAAATTTTTGTTCATGATATTTTTTTGGAGGTACTAATGACAGGTTATGTTAAGAACTAAATATCAATATAGCATAGAAAAACCTCAGAATAAGTACTCAACGCCTTTAAAAAGAGATAATTTTAGATAATAAGCCTCTTCGAGGGGCCAACCTCCTTTTACCCCACATAAATGTTCAAGTACAAGATGATTCCAAATGAAAATGTCTCCTTGGTATATATAGGAGCCTAGGAGGTATAATTACAACTAATGGAATAAAGCCGACATAAATAAAATAACATTACTAATGTAATATTCCCCAATTAAGGGGTAATGAGCCAATATTAGGGCTTAACATACCCCTCCCCTTGAGACAAGTGTTGTCTGCAACACTTGAGTAACTCTGGATGCTTATGTATAAAAGACTCATCTTCCCAAGTGGAATCTTCAGCTGATAGTTTCCTCCATTTAATGAGATACTCTAAAATGGATCTATTCCTTAGCTGGCGAATTCTTGTGTCATTGATGGCTTCATTCTCCAATATGATTTTTCCTTCCTCGTCAAGTTATGGAAATATAGTTTGAACTGGGATATTGTCACCTATAACCTTATTTAATCATGAAACATGGAAAACTGGGTGTACTCGTGAAGATGCAGGCAAATCCAATTTTTATGCCATAGTACCAATATTTTGAAACACCTTATAAGGGCCATAGCACTTTAGTGATAATTTATTATCCTTTTTGGCTTGCTTGAGGGACATCTGTTTGTATGGTTGTAGTCTTAAAAACACCAAAACCCCTACTTCAAAACTTCTTTCACTACGATGTTGATATGCTTATTGTTTCATGCGATTTTGTGCCATGGTCAGGTTGTCCTTTAATATTTGGAGAACTTTTTGTTAATGCTCGATGTGATATTCCACTTCTTGAACCTTAGATTTTTCTTTTAGAGAAGAATTGATGGAAGGAGGATGGTATCCATAGAGTTCCATAAAGGGTGTCATTTTTGCTGCAGTATGAAAGGAAGTGTTCTACCACCATTCTGCTAAGGGTAACCATTTGAACCATTGTGTTTGTTTATCAGAGACAGAGTAACGAAGGTAGCCTTCTAGACATTTGTTCACTATATCGGTTTGTCCATCAGATTGAGGATGATAGGATGAGCTATGAACCAATTGAGTACCCAAACAATAAAATAATTCTATCCAAAAATGTCCAATGAAGATGGGATCTCTATCACTTACAATACTCTTTGGGCTGCCATGTAGCTTTTGAATTGTCTCCATGAATGCAGTGGTAATTGTACTAGCTTTGAAGGGATGAGAGAGTGCACAAAAGTGTGCGTACTTGGTCATTCTATGAATAATCACCACAATGACACTCTTTCCTTTAGACTTTGGTAACCCTGTGATGAAATCCACGGAAACCTCCTCCCAACGCTGACTTGGGATGGATAATGGTTGAAAAAGACCTGGGGTCTTAATTGTTTCCACCTTATTTTCTTGGCAAACCAAAAATTCTTCCACAAACCTTTGAACATCAGTTTTAAGGCCATCCCAAAAAAAATCCTTCTTGACTCTATGGTAGGTTTTCAAAAATATGGAGTGCCCTCCTACTAGAGAGGTGTGCAATTGCAATAGTACCTTTTGTTTGAGTTGGGAGTTCTTACATAAATATAGGCAATCTTTGTACCATAGTGAATCATTTTTCCATGTAAATGTATCTAATGCACTGGAATCATGTTGCAACCTTTGAATGAGAGTCCAAACTTTTTCGTCATTCTTCCATTCATTCCTTGATTCTATTATCCAATCGGGTTGGATGATCGAGATAGGACAGAGAAAGGCCTCAACATCTTCATCCTTTCTTGAGAGTGCATCTACCACAACATTTTTCTTCCCCTTTTTATAGACGATTTCAAAATCATAACCCAATATTTTGGTTACCCATTTTTGTTGTTCTTCTGAAGATAGTCTTTGTTCCAAGAAGTATTTAAGACTATCATGAATTGTTTTGACCTTGAAGTGCCTACCTATTAGGTAAGAATTCCATTTCTTCAATGCATGTAGTATTTCCATAATTTCCTTCTCATAAATGGGTTTTTGTAAGTCCTTACCCTTGAGTGGTCGACTTTCAAAAGCCAAGGGACTTCCTTCTTGCATTAGGACAACACCAATTCCATTTCCTGAGGCATCACAGTCCACAATAAAGGTTTTTGTGAAGTCTGGAGTGGTCAAGAAAGGAGCTTTGCACATCACCTCTTTAAGTTGTTCAAAATATTTAGTTTCCTATGGAGTCCATGAAAATGCATCCTTCTTAGTTAGTGTCATTAAAGGTGTTTTTATTCTTCCATAGTTCTGAACAAACTTGTGGTAGTAACCTGTCAAACCCAAAAATCCTCTAAGATTCTTCAATGTTTTGGGAATCGTCTAGTCCATCCTAGCCTTAATATTGTTAGGGTCTACCTTGACACCTTCATGAGATACAATATGACCCAAATACTCTACCTCCTTCACTCCAAAGAAACATTCGGATGGTTTGGAATATAGTTGTTTCTCCTTTAGTAGTTGTAGCACCTTGTCAACATGTCGCACATGATCCTCCCAAGACTTGATATAGATTAGTATATCATCAAAAAATACTAACACAAATTTTCGAAGGAAGGGCTTGAAAA
>ML780535.1:556548-574731 GCA_009831015.1 Picea engelmannii | reverse complement strand
ATTTTGTACTTGGGTACCTAACATGGCCTCGTTGCCGGGACCCAATATTTATTTTCACCATAGTGATGTTCACGGGGGGTGTTGGTGTTACTTCACACACACCTAGGATTTATTTTTCCTAAGTTTTTTTCATGTTTATTAGTCATAATTAGTCATTATCCGGTATCCTCTAATTTAGGGGAGAATATTCCACCTGGAGAATATTCTCTTTCAGTTGACAATTCAGTTTGACTAGTTGAGTTGAATTTATATGTTGCATTGGTTTTGTCACCATCCAACATTTGGATAATCACCATGCTAATTCAACCTTGAATTGGTATCATCACCAGAGTGGCACATCATCCTTGATTCCCTGAGTTAACTCCTCACTACTCTCTATTCATTTAGTTAATTGAAGACTAGTTGACTAGTTAACTCAACTAGGTGGAAGTTCACTCGCATAACTGCCTGAGAGACTAGACTAGGTGGTAGTTCACTCCCATAACTGTCAGTGTGTGTCCAGATCACTCTAGACCACCAATATGGAACATTGGTTCTCCTCCAGTGCGCATTCATTGAGTTATACAGAGTATATCATGTGTAAATTATTCATTATTCACAACGGTTAATGAGAATTCTTTCATTATTTCTCCCCTTCTTCTTCTTTCTCAAATTCTCTCTGAAAATGTGTGAATTATTGTTTATCTAGATATATTATGTACAGGTTCAACACATTTACATTTATAGGACTCCCCTTGATTCTTGGTTAATCTATTTTTTGACTCTCTGAAAAGAGAAAAGATTGTCGAGTGAACTTGTTTATTTCACTCATTAAATGGATTTGAAAGGACATCTTTTTGGTGTAATTTTAACCCTTTTTTCGACCAAATAGACTACTTATGAAAAAGGAATAATCTAGTCACCATGGGATAGAAGAGTTCTCATGGGTACTATTTTATACTTTTTCAGGCCTAGGGGACTAAATTTACGAAAAAGGAATTCTCTAGTCACCATGGGCTAGAAGAGTTATCATGGGTACTATTTTATACTTTTCCAGGCCTAGGGGACTAAATTTATGAAAAAGGACATTCTTTGGAGTTAAGTTGTAATCTCATTCCATCATCTTGCTTGTAGTATTGAGCCTATTTCTAGTTCCCTCTTTCTCGTTATAAGCCTATTACCTCAACAACTTGCATCACTATCCAAGAAGAGAAATTTTATATCCTTGCAGCTTGACACCATGTACCCTAAGAGGAAACATCCCCCTGAGTGTCCATGCCCTGCATGTATTTCCTTGCATTGAGAATAGGTATGTTCCACTGTTTAGATCTAGTTTCATACTTGTGACACTTATTTCCTCTCATGTATCATAACATTTATTTTCCTGTGAAAAAAAAACAAAACAAATATGGGTGGGAAAAGAATATTATATCATATAGGCAATAGTCATGTCTCCTTTGAACATATCACAAACTTTTGATTCCATTTTCATCCAAATTTTGGGTTTAGCATGACCTTAGGAAGATGAGCTCGTTACTTAGAGTTTACTCCTCCGACTGGATATTCTTCCAGTCCCTATGAAGATTTTGTTGATGCCTCCTGCATCATGAAGTCTTATCATCAAGTCTATGCTTCCTAAGTTATCCATATGTCTCATGCTAGTTTTTAAAGGATGTCTATAATCTTGCTTCATCCATACCTCATAGCTCTTGAATTCGCATGTTGGCCATACCCTCAGTGTATCTCAAAGTCACATGAACCTATAGTCCTATCTTGAACCTTAGTCCTACTTTCATTATAGGTAGGTAACCTTGAACCCATAAGTTGACATTTCCTCATTGGTTGTTGACTCGGGTGGTTTCCCTTGTGTTTGATGGCAAGAAATCTATTCATACATTGAGATTCATGTAGTTTCTTGGATTCCATTATCCGTATTACTGGTTTCCTCTCCTTTTTCGGCAGTAGTCCTTATTGATTGTTATTCAGAGGGTCTCTTTGTTCACTACTTGCATCTGGTGCATGCGAGATACGTAGAAGGTCATTGGTTCATGAAAATCTTATTCGTTCGAGCTCCTCCTAATCATCAAGCTATTTCTTTGTACCTCGTGCTGACCGATGAGAGATTCCCTAATGCTCTCCTTTCAACGGGTCTCCTTCCATCGAATTCAGCTCATGTATTCTGGAAATGATACCTAGAGTCTTATGAGTACCTAGAGGCTTTCATTCATCAGTGGAAGGTTCTCCCACCATCAAAAGTTGGGAATACATCAATGTCTCTTGATCAATGGATTCTTCAAGTGTTTGACCTCAACACCCTTATTCACACTTGTAATAATGTACTCGATGCCTTGATACCTACTTTCATTATTGGTAGGTTGTCTCACATTTTTTAATGATATACCTTAATGAATGGTAATCAAATAAAGTCTCATAGTGCTCGACATCAACTCCTCTATTCACGTGATGTAGACTTGCACCTTCGACGGATAGTGTAGAAGACCTCCAACTTATAGTAGTAGCATTCTTAATCTGTTGTTGTCTTCAATGATCATGGGAGATCTTATTGTACTCCATTTTATACAAATATCTTTAGATTGATTTTTAGACTGGATTCCATTGTTCCTTGTTTGTTACTATGATATCCTATGTCACTTTGTATTTCCTATTCATGGCCATGAGAATATATTTGATATATTTCCACATGGATATGTAGTGTAATTCAGATTTTCAACCATGTGCACAAAATAATTATGGATTATAATATTCTCATGAGTAACTATCACTCCCATATGAGTCTCCATTACTCCACTTCTGAGAATCATAATGTATTTCGGTCATCGTAGATACTCCTCTAACCTCACACATTAGGGGGCCTTTGTTGCAAAAACATTTGCCTCAACCCATTCAACTTGCTTGGATGTCCTTTCCATTTCCCTATGCATACTTGAAGTCCCCTTTTGTACCTTCTAGAGCCAAAAAAGAATATTTTTCCACATATATGTTCCCTATCAGTTAGACAACAAGCGTATACGTAGGTTTCTCCACTACAACCCATGTACATCAGGCTTAGTTCTCAAAATTAAAAATTATGTCGGGTTTCCATGCCATGTCATGAGATCCCAGATCCTTGACCTTCCATATACTAGATAAGCTCTAAATCAGCCATTTAGCTCCATTTGAAGGCTATAAATCCAAGCCTTGAAATATTGAACAATTCAACTTTGAGAGAAAAGACACTCTAGAGAAATTTCACTTCATATTGAGTCTACATCCCTTTATCCTTGAAAGTTTGAAATCCTTGTTCATCCCCCAAGCTCTTCCTTCTGTGTGATGGAAAACCTCATTGTCTCCTTTATATGATCTTTCCTTTGGTGGAGGATTGAAGTGGTGGACGCGCAGCTAGAGGGACTTAGTTTCTTGGTTCCGATGTGTGTCATTACAAAAGTTTGTCACCTATATATTTATTTTGATTATTTTAATATAAATACTCTTTTCTCATCCAATTGATATCTTGCAAATATTTGAATTATTATTCCATGGGCATATTTGTCATGTATGTTAGTTGATTATGATAATCTATATGCTAACATTATATATTATTTCCATAGGATTTCATATATTGGCTTTTAAGGACAAGTTACAGGTATAAATCTTTGAGTTTTTTTCTCAACGGTGGTCTTCATCGAACGTCCAGACGAGGTAGGATGTTGGCCTTATCTTGTTAGCATTTCATTTATAGCATACTTGGAATTAGAGTTGATTTCTATGTGTGATTCCGTCTGTTTTCGTTTACCCCATGCCATAGAGATATTTTCCTTGTAACACCTAGCACATCTAAGTGACCAAGACATGGGGCTGAGGCTTGGATTATCTTTCTACTTGACACCTTGAGGTCACAAGGGAATCCTACCTTGTGTTGGACCTCTCCTTAATTAAATGGGGGAATTATTTTCTTATGTGATAGTGGTAGACACCTCCAATTGTTACACAATATTGGTATCTTATGGAGTATTTTCACAAGTAAAAATCCTATGATAACAGTTCCTAAATATTCTGCGTGGGAGAACAAGGAGATCATGTGGGAGGAGTACCCACCAATTTTTATCAATTTTGAAGAAAACAAAATATAATAATGCAAGACTCTATTTTGGGAAGCTAGAGTTATAGAACCACATATTAGAGATTTAATGGAAAACTTGAATTGGGATCCCTAATAAATAATGTGCAAACTGAGGAAGTATGAGAAGAGAAGGGGTTACAATCCTTAAGTCAATAGGGTTGATAGGAACAAGAGATTATGGTTGGGAACTCCTGCTAGAGTTCTGAAAATTTCATAATTTTATTTTCTTAGATTATGCTATGAAAAATGTATGTACGTATGTATGTATATCGGCATGCTACTATGCACCGAGGATGGTGGAACAATTACATGAGAGGGGGATTGTAACATTTGTGTTATAATCCCTAGTTTAGTCACTTGTAATATGGGTATGATATATGACTGTGGGCCAAGCGATGTAATATTTGAAATTTTATATCCAAAACATTAATAAATAAAATGTGATCCTGGCTATAGATGGACATGTACATATATGGGGGTTGAGTTATCCATGGGAGAAGAGGCGGTCAAAAAGGGGGGGTCTGTACATGATTTTAAATCCCAAATCCTTTTTCCTATTTTTTATGTTTTGAGTGAACCTTTTAATTATCCCCTTGAGTGTAGAAGAGCCCAATCATTGAATACATATAAGAGAGTGGGTGTAAGAGTCACATCCCATAGTTATTGGGAACATGGGGATGAATACAATCCTCCTTAGGAGGAGTGTGAGTCAAGGAAGAAAGAAAGCAAAGGGGAAGGAATTTTTATGGGACAAAGGGAAGAATTAGGGATTCGTGGTTTTTCATGGGAATAAAGAGACGGAAAGAGGAGAGCATTGGAACTTAGGAGCAATAATGGAGAAAAAATTTGGAGTTGTCGAAGACTGAAGAAGTAAGCTATTAGGCTTGTAGAAGAACTAGGTTGTTAGGAATGTAGAGTTAACTCACTGTGGGAGAGTTTTCACTAGTGCAACAAGATTTTTGTTGGTAGTTTTCCTAGAAAATTACATCCTTAGAGTCCTCAGAAGAGAGATTCATGGCCAACCTTTGCTAAAGGCCTTGATAAGAGAATGGTACATCTTGAAGGACTGTGAGTAGTGAAGGTAGTACATTCCTTGGGCTGGGTAGGTTTAGATCTATAGAGTTGGAGGAATTTCCATAATTTTAGGAAGGTTTAATGGGTTATGGGAAAAACTTATTTGTGAGTAGAAAATTGAGAGACACCCTCTTTTGTGGATTCTTAGCCTCAACCTTTGTTGGGTATGTGTTATATTCTTTTCAAAATTGATCCCATGTACTATACACCAATATGGGAGAAAAGGGAGACTAGGGGGTTGCTTATCACCCCCAACTGAGAGGGTTGTGGGGGTTAGGGGGTAGGATCCCCCGATAAAAAAATGTTTTCCATTTTTGGAAGTTTTTTGCATTCATTTTTTGGTGGTTTTCAGCACATGGTTTCTGTCAATGGTTTTTTAATTATAATTAAGGAATTAGGGTTGTTTACTAATTTGAGTCAATGGGTTATGGGATTTTGATGCCATGGGATATTATATATCGTATTGTATTGTAAAAAATGAACATATGATGAATAGAATATTAGATGTGTGATTCTAAATAGGTTGTTGGATTTCCTGGTTTTAAAATATATGTATAATGTGTGTGTGTGCCATTGTATCTTTTTTGTTTTTATTAAGAACACGTCTGTAGTAATTTATTGTACAAGGTCAATTAAAATATACATTTGGTGTCAGAGAAAGTATTGGCTTCCAGAAGACACCCTTTTTGGAAAAGGGTTTGTCTCAGGCCTGTGATAAGCCTTGTTACAATGGGAGATTAGTGATATTGATTCTTCAAGAAAAGGAAACGATGAGAAGTTTGAAAATAGAGATAGATAAATTTAATGGGAAACGTTTTGATCTATGGAAGATAAAGATGGAAGATCTGTTGGTGGAAAAATATTAGTGGATCCTTGTTGACCCATTTACTGCACCTATAGGAACGTCAACAGAATATTGAAAAATTATGGATCAGAAGGTGAAGAGAACAATCCAGTTGTGTCTCTCAGATTCAATATTGTCGACTATTTCAAGGGAAGCTACAAACAAGGAATTATGGGATAAGTTGGGGACTTTGTATGAGTCTAAGTCTCTGTAAACAAATTATTCCTGCAGAAGAAGTTGTATAACCTAAAATTGAAAGATGGAGATTCATTGACAAAGCATCTGAATGTGTTCAATACAGTGGTAAGTCATTTATTATCTATTCATATTAATATTTTTGTTGAAGATAAGTGTATCAATTTATTATGCTCTTTACCAGACTTGTTGGATATTCTAGTTGTGGCTATAGGTAGTAATACAACTACTTTAAGTTTCAATGATGTGGTATCATCCTTATTGTCAAAATATATGAGGCAGAAGAACATGGAAGGACAGATCACAAAAGAATTATTTGCAAGGGGACGCTCCCAGGAAAGAAATAGATCTAATTCCTCAAGTGGGAGATCTAAATATAAGAGTAGATATAAATATTCTAGAATTTATTTAAAGGTATGATGGAGATGTGAAAAAGAAGGGACCTATAAGAAGAAATTTATATCCACAAGTGTTGAGAGTGGGAAGGGATCTGAAGATGCTCCTTCTATAGAAGAAAAAACCTCCAAGGAAGAAAGAGGGGATATGTACTTGGCCTCTTCAAGCACACATGCAGATTATGAGGCATGGATAGTTCAATCAAAAACATTATAATATTCTTGTTTTGAGTCCCTATATTAATCATGTATTTTTTTTATTTGATGAAAGGATAGAGTGCCTAAACAACTAAAAGAGGTAGGAGTGCCTAGGAAATGTAATATTTGAACATTGCAAATAATAAAATACATCGCTAGCTGCAAGACAGACAATAAAAAGAGTTATAGGATTCTATGATTCCATGAGAGAGGGGGATAAAGGGGATGAGTCTTTTTATTATATTTTATTTATCCACCTTGGATTTAATTGAGAAAAGTGGTCATAGGATATTATTGGGGGGAATCCCATGTGGTTCTTAATTTCATGTAATATATAAACACATATTGTGGTTTGTTTGGGGGTTCTTATCCATTCACTCTTTCACTCTTTCATTCATTTTTCTCATTCATTCTTGATCTTGGTCAGGGAATGAAAAATGAATTGTTAGGAAAGAATCCATTGTTTGATGGTCGTATCAATTACTGGTGTATTATAGCCATGAATTAGTGCTTGTATGCTTGAGATTAATTGGAATATGTTAAACATTGATCACATCTACAAATATTGAGAGTCCAAGCATGGAGATTCTTGACTAGATGCACTAGAGCCATAGAAAGAATTGGACAACCTGAGGGATTGCATGGAAATGGACAAAGTTCATTGTTTTTGGGCGATGTAGGATGGAGAGAAGAGAGTTGGTGTACTTTGTATTGTTGTGTGTGGAGAAATGTTAGGAAATGAGACACACTTCCACACTAAACCTAGCAGAAGAGAGGAAGAAATATTTAATAAAGAAATTAAATGACACAACAAGCACACTATACAAAAATATTTTACCTTGGAAACCCAAATTGGCAAAACCATAATTCCTTGATCATTATGCTCCTTGTTGTGTTATTCATTCATAATAAAAGGTTACATGTCTAACCTTGGTCCACACCTAAGGAAAAACCCTGTATGCAATTTGTCTTATGTCTACATGACTGAAAACCTCTATTATTTTGATTAACTCATTGATAAACCTTTATGACCTTACAACATGCCTTCTTTATATGATTTACAGAAAGAAAAACCCTACAGAAAAGGTGCCCAAAAATGGTTACAGATCCATTCATATCATTGGATACAAATCCCATGAATATCAGGATTTTCTTACAATTGACTACCAAGTCAAGTTATCATCAAATACCATTAGACCTTACTTTGTTCTTTAGTCATTCACCACACGCCCACTTTTCAACCTCTTGTTGGTTGACCTCTTCAATTTTTTGTTGATTTCTTTACCATGTCGAACCACCTCAAACTTTGACTTTGACTTTAGCTTATCGAATAACCTCAACCTTCGACTTGTTGTCAATCCACCTTGAATTCATATTTACTCAATCGAACCACCTCGACCTTCGACTTCGAATGTTAGTCTGTCCACCTCAAATTTCACTACAAAGAATATAACAGCCCAACATTCTCCCACTTGTTGTATTCTTTGATTAAACTGAGAGATCATTGAAATTGTTTTTACAAACCCAGGGAAACAATGCCCATTTCCTCTCTGTACCAAGTTAAATTCACAACAGTCACCAACTTGGTCAACGTGTCTTATATGTTTTCTAATGTTTCTACTTTCTCCACCAGCACCTTGTTGTTTTCCACCATGTCTCTCACAAAATGGTATTGTACATCAATGTGCTTAGTCTTCGAATGATAATCTAGGACATTATTTTCCTAAAATA
The DNA here is from genome assembly GCA_009831015.1 of Picea engelmannii. Taxonomy (NCBI): domain Eukaryota; kingdom Viridiplantae; phylum Streptophyta; class Pinopsida; order Pinales; family Pinaceae; genus Picea; species Picea engelmannii. Next base: position 566,195 of record ML780535.1, on the reverse strand, counting down.
TTGCTCTTTGACTATCGCAACTTATCTTCATAGCTCTCTGCTCAAAACCAATTCCTGAACACATCCTTTGTAGCCATACTTATTCTTTTCTTCCATGAGTGCCTTCCATGTATTCAACTTTTTTTTTGACAAGGCTACGATCGCTCGTCGCTTAATCATCTAGATGATTTCTCCACCAAAAATATTGAAAACATATCCACTAGTCAATCTTCATCCATCGATATCTCCATCCCAGTCGACGTCAAAAAATCCATCTACATTTAATTCACTATCACCTCCAGGTTTTCCTTGGTAGAATATAGCATAATCTGTTATGCCACACAAATACTTGAATACTCTCTTGATAGTTGTCCAGTTCTCCTTCCCAGGTGTCGACATGTATATTCTCAACACTCTCATTGCATGGGAAATGTTTGTTCGAGTACATACCATCGCATACATTAGACTGCCAACAACACTTGCATAGGGAACACATGCCATGTCCTCTATTTTTTCCTGTGTCTTTGGACATTTTTTAGTAGTTATCCTTGCTCCCACGGGAATTGGAACCTTCACCGATTTTCAATCCTGTATGTTGAAACATTTCAAAATTGTTTCAATATATTTCATATGATTCAACCATAGCTTTCTAGTTGCTCGATCTCTCTTAATCTCCATTCCCATAATGAATTTAGTTGCACTGAGATGCTTCATGTTGAACTTGGAGGATAGATGCTTCGTCACCTCCTTTATTGAATCCATGTTGTTTCCAATAAACAACACGTCATTGACATACAAATATACATATATGAAACGACCAGCTTCTTCTTTGCAATATATGCAGTGATCAACTTTGCTTCTCACAAATCCCAAACTAAGGATCTATGTGTCAAATGTTTGGTACCACATCCTTGGTGATTTCTTTATACCATAAAGGGATCTTTTCAATTTACAAACCAAATTTTTCTTTCCCTTTAATACAAATCCTTCAGGCTATTTCATCTAGATTTCCTCTTCCAGTTCCCCATGTAGGAACTCTATGTTCACATCCATCTGTTCTATTTCCAGATCAAATGTTGTAGCTAGAGAAATTGGTACTCTAATGGAATTTGATTTTACAATAGGGGAAAAAACTCACCAAAGTCGACTCCTTCGACTTGGGAATATCCTTTCACTACCAATTGAGCTTTGAATTTTTCGACTAGAACTGTTGCATTCATATTATTCTTGAATACCCATTTGCTACTGACAGGATTTCTTCCACTGGGAAACTTGACTAAATCCCATGTCTCATTCATGTGCAAGGATTCCATATCTTTGACCATGGAATCCTTCCATTGTTTTCCCTCTACTGAGTCGACTACCTCCTCAACCAACTTTGGTTCATCGTCAGTGGAATTTAATACAAATGTGGAATGGAATTCAGGTGGACTATACATTTCGACTGATTTTATTACTCCTTCTGACCTCCTTACAATCAGAGTAATTTTTTTCACCTGTTTCTCTAATTCAATCGACTCATCTAAATCATATTCTTCATTATTTAGTTCAAACCAAATCATTTAAAGATTATTCTCGGTTTGAACAATTTCTTTAGGCTCAGTCTTACTTTTGACATCTATGAAGACTGCATCTTGAATGTACATTGTTTTCCTTGATGCAGGATCCCATAGCTTATATCCTTCCATTCCTTCTTTGTATCCAATGAAAATACATTTGACTGCCTTTGTGTCCATATTTCTCCTCTTTTTCTTGGGAACATGTACAAAAGCATCATAGAAAAATACTTTGATATGTGAAACCGAAGGCTTATTACCCAACCATACCTCATTTGGATTCATTTCTTCGATGAAGGAGACATATTGAATAGATATTTTTTAGTGTCGACTGCCTCTGCCCACAATGTTGAAAAGTCAACAATAAACATGTGTCTAATTTACTTTTCCCTTAAATAAATTGGACAATAAATATTAATCTATTATCTCATTTATAACTGAGTGATTTGGAGTTGTGACAGAATTATAAGTGTATTTAAGTGAGTTAATCTCAGTTGTACTAGTTGTAACTCAACTTACACTAGTGAGAGTTCAGTGAACTCACATGCAACTGAAGATTCGCCACGGTTAACTACATGCATGTCAGATCCATTGGAGACCAAATTGAGATAACAGGTGAAAGGGGAAGTTTGGCTATCAGTTGTGATTTGAGTGAAGTGAACTCATGCAATCACACATGCAGTGAATATTCTTATGATCATGTGCAAACTAGGCAATTTGAATTCATTGTAAGAATTCTAATTGCAGGGATTGTGCAGAGGAGGCGGGCTGTCTGGAGACAGAAATTGGCACATGTATTTGTTGATTTTTGTATGACAGTGTGAGATGATTGTATTGTACTGAGATCTCTTGGATTAGAGTTTTGTATGAGATTTTTTCATGATCCATCATATACATAATATATGATAGTGGGGTTTTTATCTTTACGCTTTCCCGGTAAGAACTTATGTGTTATGTGTTCTTGATATTTCACTTTGTGATTGTGGTTTAAATTTCCGCAAGAATATTAGTAGAAGAAATTATGTATTTAACAGTGGCATATAATTGTTAGATCAGGAGAATCGCAGGAGATACTTAATTTGTATTGGAATTTCTACATGGTATCTGAGACACGGAGCTACCAATGTGAGGTGCGAAAATAATAGTATTTTCGTAGGTCCCGTCTCTAGCAGGGTGCAAACCTTAGTACTGAAAAATTCACACATTTCTAAGAGAAGAAATTCTCGCACCCTACTCAAAGGAGAGGTGTGAACTTCCTTAGGATTCTCGCAAGCTGCTTAAAGGAGATGTGTGAACCTCCCTCACCCCACTGTGCATTATAGTGTGAACTCCCTCAAACAGTTCACGAGCTTTACATAGTTGAGGTGTGAACTTCCCTCAGACTAGTAACTGGTCAAGTGCGAACCTCCCAGGGAAAGAAGGATTGCAGCAGTTGAGTTTGTGGTTGGATAAAATTCAAATTTGCAGAAGGAATTTCTTGGTGCGACAGTTGATTCAAGGTCAAAATGGCTTTCAATGTCTTGAGGTTGGAGTATGCACTCGAGGGCAACTTGAACTACATTTCTTGGAAGGATAGGATGGAGGCAGTACTCGATGACAATGGCTTGAAGGAATACATTGACAAATATGTTACTAAGCCAGATGCGACAGACACTGCAAATCTTGATGCATGGAAAAATAAAGTGGCAAAGGCGAGGAGGATATTTGTGGAGGGAGTACAAGACCATATTGTCTCAAGCCTCCATGGGAAAGCCACACCACATGCAATGTAGAAGGTTTTGGTAGATCTATTCCAAAACAACAACGGCCATAAAAAATTGGCGCTCAAAGATAAACTCAAGAAGATTAAGATGGAGAAGGGCGACTCCATTCCAAAATATCTCAGGAATTTTGTCCAATGTTGGGATGACCTTGGAAGTGTGGTAATAAAAGTCGTTGTTGATGATTTGGTGATCTTGTCTCTCCTAGGACTTACCAAGATTTGGCATAGTTATCAAGACTTTGTCAATGGAAGGGAAAAATTTCCAGATTGGGAATGACTATGGTTGGATCTAGTGCAAGAGGAGTTTAGGAGGAACACCAGAGATGGATCTTCATCAAAGCGTGATGATGAAGAGGATTGTGCTTTGAATTCTAAGGCAAGGAAATGTAAAGGGAAGAAATTCAATTCAAAATCCGAGTCTAAAGTCAAGAATCTGGATTTGTCCAAAGTGAAGTGTTTTCAATGTCATGAACATGGGTATATCACTACTAACTATTCACAGAAGAGGAAGAAAAAGACGTTTGTTGGAGTTGCAACTAGTGAGGCTCTTGTCTCACAATTTTAACTTCACTTCTCTTTGATCACATGCATGGCTTCAAGTGCATCAGGATCGGTGTGGTATTTGGATAATGGCGCTTCCTACCACATGACAGGAGATAAAAAGTCTTTCAGTGACTTGGAGGAGAAATATATCAGAATGCATATATATATGGGTGATGATGGATGATACAGTGCGACTGGTATTGGTACCATTACCTTTCATAGGGAGTCAGGTAAATCATTTCAATTGAAAAATGTTATGCATGTTCCAAGTCTGAAGAAAAACTTGGTCTCAGTCGCAATGTTGGAGGACAGAGGCTATGACGTTGTTTTAAGTGATGGAAAATATTTCCTGCGACATAAAGCAACGGGTCAAGTCAAGAAGATAGGGATTCAAGTTAATAATATCTACATGTTGGAGGTAGATGGTTGCGGTGCCATGATGGGCAAGGCAAAAAACGTGGTGAGCTAGGATGAGGGTGAATTATGGCACAGGCGATTGGGCCATCTTCATCATGGAGACTTGAATATCATGCAACAAATATCTACCAGACTTCCAATGGGAACACTTTCTCAGTTAGATCAGTGCAAGGGGTGCACCCTAGGGAAGTATGTAAATTCCACCTTTCATGAAAAGGAGAATCGTGCTTCGGTGGTCCTGGAGAGAATTCACACAGACATGTGTGGACCATTCTTGGTTGCTTCAAAAATAAAACATAGGTATTATGTTATTTTTGTTGATGACTTTTCTCGTAAATGTTGGATATTCTTCATGCAGAAAAAGGATAAAACATTCTCAAAGTTCTATGAGTTTAAAGCATTGGTGGAGAAAGAGTCGGGGAAGAAAGTGAAATCTCTAAGGAGCGATAATGGTGGAGAATACATCTCTAAAAAATTCAAAGACTTCTGTAGAAAAGAAGGAATTCCAATAGAACTCATAGCGCCTCATAGCTCATAGCAAAATGGGGTCGCAAAGAGAAAGAACAAAATGATCGTGGGTGTTGCACGAGTGATGTTGCATGATCAGGTCCTACCAATGCATTTGTGGGAAGATGCATGCAATACTGTGGTTTATGTGAAAAACCATTGTCCTCATAGAGTACTTGGCATGAGTACACCTGAAGAAGCTTTTACTGGTAAGAAACCTGATGTTTCTCATTTTAAAATTTTTGGCTCATCTTTTTTTGTGCATGTGAACAAGGATGCCAGGAAGAAACTGGAACTGACTGCTGAAGTTGGTATATTTGTGGGGTACATAGAAACACCCCATAATTATTGTGTGTATTTTTCGAACAATAAGATGACTATTATGCGACGGGATATAAAATTCGATGAGGGAAAAGACATGCGGTTGTCGCTTGAGAGGGAGCTATACTTGCATGCAGAAGAGGAATTGTTGGTTCCCAAAGATGAGTCTCAATATGTGGATCATCCACATGAGGAGTTTCATGGAGTGGAGGAAACCACTCAAGCAGAACCATCCATCAAAAATGGCAGAAAGAGAACCACTGAAGCTGACAGATTCAGACTAGATGTTGCATAGAATGTAGGAGCCCCTACTTCATAGTGCAGACAAAGACAGTCTCCTGATCGTTTTGTTGTGGATCTCATGAGAAAATGTATTGTGAATGAACCATATTCCTTTCAATAAGAAGTGTAGGATCCCACTTGGGTTGATGTTATGGTAGAGGAGTATGACTCCATTGTCAAAAATAGTGCATGGGAAATTGTCCCAAGACCGGTTGACAAATCAGTGGTAGGTTCGAGATGGATCTACAAGGTAAAGAAAGTTTCTGATGGGAATGTGGAGAAATACAAGGCTAGGCTTGTGGCCTGGGTCTTCTCACAGATCAAGGGGATATATTATTATGAGAACTTTGCACCTGTCGCAAGGTACTCTTCCATAAGATCCATCCTTGCATTCTCAGCACACATGGACTACCGCATTCATCATATGGATGTAAAAATTGTGTTTCTCAATGGGATCATTAAGGAAGAAGTGTACAATGAACAAATAGAAGGTTTTGAGACCTTTTAAAGGGAGTTGCATGTGTGAAGACTCAAGAGAGCACTGTATGGGCTGAAGCAAGAACCTCGTGCTTGGTACACTTGGATAGACAACTATTTCACCAGATTGGGCTTCACCAAAAGTGAAGTGGATGAAAACCTATACCAAATTGTGGTGGAGGGTAAGATTTTAATCATTATGCTTTATGTTGATGATTTAATACTGACTGGTGATGAGCAGTTGATACACTCATGAAAGGATGACCTTGCAAAGGAGTTAGAGATGAAGGATTTGGGCCTTCTTCATTATTTCCTTGGATTGGAAATATGGCAGTGAGATGGTGAACTTTTTGTGTCTCAAGGAAACTATGGAAGGGAGATACTGGGTAAGTTTCACATGGAAGGATGCAAACCCATGGATACTCCTCTTCCAGGAAACTGGAGGAAAGAGGATGCTACTTCTGGAGAGGTAGTGGATGCTATTGTCTATCAACAGTTAGTGGGTTCGCTAATGTATTTAGTGAACACAAGACCTAACATTTGCTATGCAGTTAACCAGCTAAGTCAAGCGATGGTTAATCCTACCAAACTCTTTTGGAAGGCAGGTAAGCATGTCCTGAGATATCTGAAGGGAACATATGAGTATGGATTATGGTACAGATAGATGGATGAGGTGAAGTTGCATGGCTTCACAGATGCAAATTGGGCGAGCAGACCAATGGACAGAAAGAGCACATCAAGGGGGATCTTTAGTATCGGATCTATAGTTTTTTCTTTGTACAGTAGGAAACAGAGATCTGTGGCACTCAGTTTAGCGAAAGCGGAATACATGGTAGCAAGTCAAGTTTCATGTGAGGGTATTTGTATGAGAAAGATATTGGTTGGTTTGTTTGGTTCTCATTTAAATCCGATAGTGATTTATTGTGATAATCAGAGTTGCATTAAACTCTTGATTAATCCTATGTTTCATGACAAATATAAGAATATAGATATCCGGTATCATCATCTCAGAGATTGTGTGCAGCGGAAGATCATGTTGCTTCAATAAATTCCTACGGAAGATCAGGATGCAGACATTCTGACGAAGGCGCTCACCAAAAGAAAATTCGAATATCATAGAGACAATATTGGGGTGAAGGATAATCCCTTTCTTGTTGAGAGGGAGTGTTGAAAAGTCAACAAGAAACATGTGTCTAATTTACTTTTCCCTTAAATAAATTGGACAATAAATATTAATCTATTATCTCATTTATAACTGAGTGATTTGGAGTTGTAACAGAATTATAAGTGTAGTTAAGTGAGTTAAGACTAGTTGTACTAGTTGTAACTGAACTTACACTAGTGAGAGTTTAGTGAATTAATTATTCATTAATTCACAATCAGTGAAATCACATGCAATTGAAGATTCACCACGGTTAACTACATGCATGTCAGATCCATTGGAGACCCAGTTGAGATAACAGGTGAAAGGGACAGTTTGGCTATCAGTTGTGATTTGAGTGAATTTCACTCATACAATCACACATGCAGTGAATATTCTTATGAGCATGTGCAAACTAGGCAATTTGAATTTATTGTGATAATTCTAATTGCAAGGATTATGGAGAGGAGGCAAGCTGTCTGGAGATAGAAATTGGCACATGTATTTGCTAATTTTTGTATGAAAGTGTGAGACGATTGTATTGTATTGAGATCTCTTCGATTAGATTTGTGTATGATATTGTTTCATGATCCATGATATACATAATATATGATAGTCGGGGTTTTAGCTTTACGCTTTCCCAGTAAAAAATGATGTGTTATGTGTTCTTGATATTTCACTTTGTGATCGTGGTTTAATTTTCCGAAAGAATATTAGTAGAAGAGATTATGTATTTAACAGTGGCATATAATTGTTAGATCAAGAGAATCGCAAGAGATACTTAATTTGTATTGAAATTTCTACACACAATTTGTGTGCAGGACTAGCACCACTAAGCATGATCCTTGCCTTGTCAATCAACGTTATGTTCATTCTCTCGACAACTCCATTTTTGGGGGGGGTATATGGTGTGGTATTTTTTCATGTAATGCCACACTGCTTGCAGAACTGATCAAATTACTTTCCACAAAATTCACCATTTTTGCTAGTTCTTAGCACCTTAATCTTCTTATTTGTCTGGTTTTCTACAAGAGATTTAAACTCTTTCAATTTCTCAAAAACCTATTCTTTCTTCCTCGGGAAATATATCCATGTCTTCCTAGAAAAATCATCTATGAAGGAGACATAATACAAGGATCCACTAAGTGAAGGAACTATAATAGGGCCAAAAACACTCTGAACCAACTCTAGAATCCCATTTTCCCTTGTCACTCCAGATGGTAACCGCAGCCAACTGTTTTTTCCATATATACAATGTTCACAAATGTCGAATTCTAAATTACACTTAGGAAATTCTTCCACCATACCTTTATTTTTCATAGCTCGATGTCATTTTTCCCCAATGTGTCCCATCCTCGCATGCCATAGCATGTTCAAGTCGACCTTATGCTAAATTTTCGAGTTAGTTTGAATCGAATGAGCCGAAGTTGAGTCGCGTCGAGTCAAGTTCAAGAACAATGATGATGTTGCATCCAGTCGAGTCGACACTCCCTAGAAACTTGTATATGGTTCCATTACGAACTCCTTTCATTAATACCATTGTGCCTCTGACCATCTTGTACAAATCCTTATGAAATAGAGTGTGCACTCTAGTATCATTCATCTTGCTGAAATATATCAGGTTTCTTTCCAAAAAGAGAATGTGTAACACACCTAGAAGGGTTCTACTCCTCCCATCCTATAGTATCAGTCGAAATCTTCCTCATCCGAAAATTACGATTGTCAAGTCATCCCCCAAGAAAACTTATCCTCATTCATATCATTCATATTCGCATAATCATTCTCTATGTGGTTTCATATGATAGGATTCTCCTGAGTCGATCAACCAAACATCTTGATCCGACTGTGTATTGTTCGACACCAGGTACACATCGCCTCCCTTATCTGGATTCATGATTCTCTTAGTTGACTGCTTCTCGTTGGATACTATACTGAATTCCATTTCCTTCGACTTCTAGCACTACTACATTGGACGCAAATTACGATGAAATATTACAACGGTTTAGAAGTTCGTCGTATTTTTTTTGCATTTATTGTACCAAATTTACCTTTTTTTTGGGGTCCAAATGTTGGTTGCTCTAGCGACCAACATTCTAGGTTGGTCGCTTTAACGATGAATATTGGTCTCTCTAGCGACTAACCACCATTTAGTCGCTCTAGCGACCAACAAGGGCATGTGTGGGAATCAAATAGTCATTCGCGACAAATCAATCATATATATATCCTAGTTACAACAAATTTTCTATAGTTACAACAATAATTTTCTACAGTTGTGAAAATCATTCGGGTGTTCTGATGCAATGGTGTTCTGGTTTTTATGAAATCTTGATTTCAATTCTCTTTCAAGAAGAGAAACATTGAATTGATCAGACTCTACATAGCTGATATTTTGAAGGTCAGTACTTAAATTTTTTCTATGTGATTTAGTAATTTGGTGCTATTGAACTATTTTATGGTTTATTTTCACTCCTTCTAAGGGTTTAGAGGAAGCGGTTATAGGCACTAATTATGGATAAAATATATATGTGTTAAGTGTTAATGGTAATACATACAAATATTTAGGGGTTATAGGGGATAATTATTAGGGGTTATATATGCTAGGGTTTTAGTATTTAAGTGATGAAGACATTATAGGTATTTGGAAATAATGGGTTATAACTAT
>ML780535.1:499184-512554 GCA_009831015.1 Picea engelmannii | reverse complement strand
TACTTGGCTGCATATATGATTTCTTGATTTGTTATTTAGCTTGCGTTTCATTTTGGTTGTTTAAAAAAATTCATTTGTGTGTGACGCAAATCGTGATATGTATTATATCTCAACTGGGACTATCACCTTGATAACTGAGGGACCTTTATATTAAGTACCCCAAAGAAGTGGGATTAGAGCAAGGTCACTTGAACCCTATGGAATTTTATGTTTTTATTTTGTGTAAGTGGGAGATGTTTTATTCTTTTTAAGTGATTTATTTCATTATGTGGAAGGAGAAGTGTTCTATTAACATCGTTCATTAATAATAAGTTGTATACTGCAACTTTCTTTATAAAAATGTAGTTTTCCTTATCCTTTTTTTCCAAGGAAAAAAAAATACTTTTTATTCATAGGAGAATAAAAGGTACATTCTTCTGGTTCTTTTGAATTCTACAAGATAGGCAGGTTGTGTTACCCATCTAGTCGAAGTGTAAGTATATTTAAGAAGCAGGGATCAGGGGATCTTCAATGATTTGAAAAGAGAGCACATATAATTCTTCTCCTAAAAAAAACTATTCTTAAATGGTCACATGCTTCCTACAATTACATTCTAAATAGAAGAACATTAAGAGATCAAAACAAAAATTGCACCATTAATGAAACTAATTCACAATTGTAAACAAAAAAACACATGGGATGTTTTCTATATCACATATCCATGGAATATTCAATGATGTTTCTTGACTTGAATTCTTTTATATTTAAGGTTCCCATTGGTTGAGTCAACCCGATCTTCAATAGTGCATCTGCCTCCCTATTAAGTTCTCAGAATATGTTTGAGAAGATAATATGGTTGAATTTTCTAGATATTACCTTAATATTATCAACTAAAGTCTGCAAGGAAATTCCTCGTATCATGTGTTCTCCCTTCATCCAATTTACAACAAAGGATGAATCACTGAAGAACTAAATTCTTAAATGTGCTTTGTTAGTGTCAACTTCAATAAGGCTTTCAAAGTGAAAAGTTCTACTTTGTTGTTTGTGCCACTACCCACACATGCATAAAATTCTAGTTGGTATCCCTTGTGGATATGTAAGACTCCTCCTATGCCACACTATGAGTCTTCCCCTTGACAAGCGCAATCGTAGAATCCCTAAGGGAAATAATTGTCCCAAACCAGATTTCCAATGATCCACGACCTCTTAGTCACCCCTTATACTATGTAATGTTGTGTTATTCCAACAATATGTGTGGAAACTTGAATTGTTAACAATGGTCAATCATAAAAGAGGATGGATTTTTGTGCCAACTACATACCCCACGGAGTGAGGAATGGTATTGCACGATATTGTTTCTATCTTAGAATTGTTATACCAAATTGCCAATCCCTCCTCAAGAGATAAACAACACCAAAAATTATCAATTCCAATCCATTAGCAAGTATCACTTCATATTTGAAGAGAGTATGGGCCTCTAGTGAAAATGTGAGATACATATTCATCCACATTTATACAAAGGTATCATATACATGGTCCTTGTTTGTTTTTATTTTGTAGATAGTCCCAAGTAGAAATTATATCCATCAGTGCCAACCACATCAGAATATTTGTTTTTTTAGGTGCTTGAAGTTTCTAGATCTTGAGCGACCACCAATGTGCCACCTCATAACCTAATTTTGAATTATATCGACCTTCGTCCTTATTTTGGTTCCATATTAATTCATCTCTTTCACTTCTTAAGTGGACATGGTCGTAGATCAAGGAAGAGATGAAATTGGAAAAATAACCTACAACATCTCCTTCTAAGCCAATATCGATAGCAGAAAACCACCTATGGTGCCATATATTTGTCCATCCGTCATCTGCAATCTGGTTTAGTTTGTTCAAACCTTGATGAAGAATATGTTGAACCAAATCTTCTGGCAGAAAGAAATTATTGTCACAGCCCATCCTTGGAGCCATATATTTTTGATAGATTATGCGCTTCCATAAACCATCAAATTCCAAAGGCTCTAGGCAACAAGTGCTTTTTCGAAGGGTGGTAACTTCTTTAATCCCCATCCTCCTTATTTTTTTGACCTTTCAATTATTTTCCAATGAGCCAAGTGATATCCCATTTTTTCCTTATTTCCCTTCCACATGAACTCAAAGCAAAGCCTTCATATTTTATCTAAAACTTCATTGTGTGTATGGGCCAAAAGCATCACATCCAATACATGGAGATCACCTCTAATGCTTCTTTTACTAATGTCAATCAATTTCCCCTCAACAAAAATTTGTGGCACCAAAAATGTATCCTCCCTTCTATTTTCCCTAGAAGCCATCTCCAATCCTTGATACCATAGCCATAGGGATTTAGTATAAAACCAAAATATTTTAGTTCACTTTGCATCTAGACGACCCTATATTGAAGATGGTGGATTATGTATGTTACTTCATCTTGCAACTCATTTAAACTTATGGAGGATTTTAGGAGATTGACCTCCATACCCGTCACCTTACATAATAGATCCAAAATTTATTTGTACGTATGTATGTTGCTAACAAAACGAAGACCAAATAATAGTGTGTAGTTATTCCTGTGTATATCCCACTCCCTTGTGTATGAATAGACCTCCAAGGAACCCAAATTGTTCCACTGATATAACCTTTGATAAGATTATTTTCAAACATGCAGCAATCACTTTAGAAAGGATATTGTAAATGAAGTTGCACGATGATATCAGACGAAAATCCTCAAAGGAATTCGACTTTTCAACTTTAGGGATAAGTGCAATGAAGGAACTGTGAATGGTCAGATTTGCATAGATCCTGTGTGAATGGATTTTTTTTTTTTTTTTTTTTTTAAATACCCCAATATTGGTCGCTTTAGCGACTAACAGGTTAGTCGTTAGAGCGACCAACCTATTCATCACTAGTATAGAAAATTGGTCGCACACATCAACAGGTTGGTCTCTCTAGTGACTAACCTATTATTCCCTAGAGCGACCAACCTCTTCGTCGCTAGTATAGAAAATTGGTCGCAAACATCAACAAGTTGGTCTCTTTAGCGACTAACTTGTTAGTCACTAGAGCGACCAACCTGTTCGTCATTATTCAATTAGTGACTAACTGATCCTTCTCTTTTTGACCTTTTTAACTAATGGTTTGGTCGTTTGACCGACTAAAATTCGTCACTATATGAACATTTCCCTATTGTGAATAGGCTTATTTTTCCGGTCGCTAGATCGGCGAAGATCCATGTGTGGTCACTAGACTGACGAATTAATTCCGACGAAAAAAAAAATTATCTTGGTCACAAAAATGACTCTATGCCGACGAAAATATGGCTCTACTTCATCGCAAAAACGTTCAAATTTATTAGTGAATTCCCTTTTGTAATGCCCAACTTTATCACATTTCTAGCATCTTCTTGTCGACTAAACTAGGGATTTAGATATACAATTTAACTTAGACTTTCTACAAAAGAACTTGTCTTTATCGTTTTTAATCAATCGACCTCTCACCACTAAAACATATTTGGTCGATCCTTCCATGTTCTTCCTTCTCATTTCTTTGACAATATATATGAAACTACATATTATATTGTTAATGTGGTTGCATTAATCCCTATATCCATGACTAAGATATCCTATGAGTCTGGAAAAGAACATAATAGGCTTATACATTTTTCCTCCTCGGTGATTTTAGTATCCACAAAAAATACTTAGATTATAATGGTATTAAACGCATTTAAATTCTCAGTCACCAAACTACCATCACTCATTCTCAGAAGACACAATTTATTTCTAAGAAACAACTTCTTTACCGGGCATTTCAACTACTACAAGATTCCCAACTTGTCCCACATTTTCTTGGCCAAATCTTTGAGACATTCAACAACACCGAATATGCAAGACAAAGTCGAATCATACTCCTTTCTCTTCTCTTGAGTTTCTCCCATTCTTCCATCGACATACCTGTCGGCATGGTACCTAGATAGAATATTGTCCATCTTTCTCGATCTATAAGGAGATATTAAATTTTAAGCTTCCAAAGCTTAAAACTTTGGACATTGAATTTTTTTATCTCTATTCTCGAACTTCTCTCCATTCTTTAACACAATATTTATTATAATCTTTACATATTTATAACTTATGAATGTTACTGTACCTAGGGTGTATATCATATCCAAGACTATTAATCCTATCTCCGATACCACATGTTAGGAAATGAGACACACTTCCACGCTAAACCTAACAGAAGAGAGGAAGAAAGATTTAATCAAGAAAGTAAATGACACAACAAGAACATTGTACACATATATTTTACCCTAGAAACCCAAAATGGGAAAACCAACACTCCTTGAGCATTATGCTCCTTGTTTTCTTATTAATTAAGAATAAAGGGTTACATGTATAACCTTGGTCCACACCTAAGACACAATTGACATCATACCTTCTTGGTTACTCTAGAAAAAATGTGTAGCCAACTCAGCTTACATCTACATGACCAACAACCTATAAAATTATTGATTGACTCATTGATCAATCTTTACGACCTTACAACATGCCTTATTTATAGGATTTACAACAGGAAACACCCTAAAGAAAAGGCACCCAAAAACAATTACAGATCCATGTTGATCATTGGAGACAAATCTCGTAAATCTCAGGATCTTTTTACAATCGACTACCAAGTTAGGTTACCGTCGAATATCAGTCAACCTTCATTCGGTATTCAGTCGGTCACCACACACCCTCATGTCGACCTCTTTTTCATTGACCTATTTAACTTGTCTTCCATTCCTTTAACATGTCGAACCACCTCGACCTTCGAATTCAACTTCACCCAGTTGACTAACCTCAACCTTCGACTTGTTGTCGATCCACCTCGACTTCATATTTAATCGTTCGAACCACCTTGACCTTAGACTTCGACTGTTATTCAATCCACCTCGAATTTCATTGCAAAGAATAAAACAACCCAACAAGAAAGCTGTGAGATATTTAGTGTTGAATGGTTTGGGAAGTTGAGCGTCACTCTGGAACCCATCCTTGTGGATTCATAGCCCTAGATCAGGGGTGACCTACTGTTGAGACTTGGAACAACAATGTATAAGGTTGGGTGGAACATCCTTCATGTGCAGCCAGTTGGTGATTGATTTTGTTTAAGATAAGTGTTATTTGTTATTTTTTTCTACTATTGTATATTTATTTATGTTGTGTATTAATTATTATCTCGGAGATTCATATTTATAATATGCATTGTTGTTGGTCATTGTTGTGCATGACATGTTTATGAATTATTTTTAATTCTAGCATGAATATTGATCATTGCATGAGTTGTTATGCTTTCTTTCATGCTTCTTTATTAAATAAATTTTATCAAATTTTTAAATTAGTTCTTGAGGTGTGATTTGAAGTAGCGTGGCCCTAAATTGGTGGTTGGGTACATTACAAAGTGGTATAAGAGATTCTGGTTCAAACAACATACCAGTATGGGCCAGGATGAGTGTGAATTTGATAGATTCATTGTCACTGATTTGGTTTGTATGAATTTGGGAAAACAAAGAAATTAAAGAGAAAATCCCCAATTTCATGAGCATATCTGAGTTAAATGATTCAAGAATGTCTAAAAATTTTAATGAATTCGATATTCATAGTTGTAGAACCAAATTCAACTTGGCAGGTCAAAACATTCAAATATTTAATGGCAATTGTAACGCTAGGAAGACTTTAGAGAATCGACATCTAAGATCATGTTCGATCTCCAGATCAACGACCTAGATTCCTACTTGAAGAATTTAAAAATTCTTATGTTTTCAAAGTTTCACAAAGTTACCATATTGATGGGTGAGATTTATTTCAACAGTTGGGAAAATGAGGAAGATCGACAGTCCAATTTTTTTTTGGTCGTTTGGGAAGTTGGAGAAAATCAATGGTCAAGATTATCTTGGTTGGGCGGTCAACGACCTATATTCACCTAAATTTTGGCCGAAATTGTCTAAGTGTTGAATTTTTTTAGTAGAGGTCATCGATGGCCAATGATCAAGGATCGATGAGTTTGGAGAAGTTTTGGAGTTCGCCAAAAAAGATCATTGATGGTTGATGGTCGAGGATTAGCGAGTTTGGAAAAGTGTTGAAGTTCCGCCAAAATACATCTCATATCACCGATGGTCGATGGTTGGGGATTGGTGAGTTTTGGTGAAGTATTGAAGTTCGGCCAAAAAAATCTCATATAACCAATGGTCGATGGTCAGAAATTGGTGACATGTGGTGAATTTTTCATTCATCCAAAGGAAATCTCTAATTGTCGATGATTGATGATTTGGAATCTACATATTTAGTGAGAAGTTAAAATTTATTCTAAGAAAAACTATTTATGGTCGATGGGGAAAATAGGGTGATGATCCATCATGCCACGTCAACATCTATGTATCATGACACATAAACCTAGTTTACACCTTTGGATGGCGTGTCATGCCATGTCAACATCCACCTGTCATGCCATGTCAACATAATTTCCATGTCACTGAAGAGATGGTTGATTTTCGATGGTTGAGGTTCAATAATATTTCTGAGAAACATTTTTTTTCCAAGGTCGATGGTCGATGGTCGATGACCAATGATCGGGCAACGAGGAGATTCATGGGAAACTTTTGGTTCATGAAGAGTAATGACTGATGGTCGATGGTCGATGATTGAGAATCAGGGAGATCTATGTTAAATTTGGTTTATAGAATAAATCAGCGATCACATATAGAGGGCATATCAATTATCCATATCTCTTTTTGTTTTAGATCGGCGATGCAGATTTCCACATAGGCAAGATTGTCCATCAATTTCTAAAAAAAATAACTAAGTTTGGAGCGAGTTTCTTATTTTGGAAATAACTGGAGAATATTAAGTAGGATTGAGATGAAACTTAATTTTTTTTTTCCATAAAGAGGAGATATATAAAATTTCTAGAGAGGGACCTTGTCCAATTCTGCTTGGATTTTTCAGAAATTGCAAAATAGTGGTTTTTAAAGATATGGGTACAAATCATTGTTAGAGATCCAAATGAAGATAAAACTCTTGGAGAGAGTCCAGAAACAAGACATGGAAAAAACCCATGAATGAACTGAATAAATTCTAACTGAATTGGAATGAGGATGTTGAAATAGGCCAAAATCCATTATTTTGGGCCACTTTTCGGGATTTTTGAGATTTTGAGAGGAGGGAAAGTGACCCAAGGAGAGCTGAGGAAACTTAAGCCACCATCCTTTGATTGTGAAAGAAAAATGAAATATGATGTTTAATATTGGCTTCTTGGAGTCAGGAAGTATTTTCAATTGCACAACTACTCTTCTGACCTAGAAGCTAGAATTTTCCAATACCATTTGCATGGAAAAGTTGCTATGTAATGGGATCAGTTGAAACAATTCAAGCACATCAATGAGAGTATGATCACTTGCATGCAGTTCAAGAGTAACTTCTATGACAAGAAGATACAATATTTCTTTGAACTCGGGTTGGGAAGCATGACCATGGTAGAATATGAAAATATGTTCTTTGGTTTGTTGAAGTATGTGGGGTTTATCAAGGATGAAAAGGTAAAGATACAAAGGTTTTTGGGTGGAATTCCATCCTTTTATAAGGAAACTATTTAGTATAATGAGCCTAAGACTTTGAGAGTGACCATTATAAAGGCTAGTTACCTACATGACTAAGGCAAGGGAAGAGAATCCTTATAGAAATTTTGGAAGGATAAGAAGAAGGTGAAATATGATTAGAGGAGGAAGGGATTTGAACCTCCTTTCAACATAAATAGTCCTAATAAAAATAAAAAATATCATACTACTACAAATTAATCCAAGAGAGAATACCCCTTGGGAAAAAAGGGGGAGACCACCAATCAAATGTTGAGGATGCAAATAATATCACATGTACAAGGATTTTCCTCATAGAGAAGACAAAATGAAGACCATGCACAACATCCAAGAGTCTATGATAGTATAATACATGGGAAGAATATATGAAACCTTAGAATATCGACAACTAGATCATTAATCCCATATGATTAAGGTGGAAGGTAATATCATTAATCAACTTGTTTCTATTTTAATTGATTCAAGAGTAATACATTGTTACATTGATCCTAAAATAATTGACAGATTTCATTTGGAGAAAAGTAAGCTTGAAAAGTCAATTTTGGTTCAACTAGCCATTTGAACCAAGAGAAGGATCAATGAAAATTTCATAGGATGTTGAATAAATCTAATTGGAGTAAATACAATTGTTGATATGAACATCATAGCATTGGGATATTATGATATCCTACATGGAATGGATTGGCTGGAAAAACATCATGCTGTCCTATATTTTCATAACAAGGAATTTGCATGTCTTGATGAAGAAGGAAAACAAAGCACTGTGAAAGGAATTCCAAGACCCATTTCTATAATGGATATTTAAGCCTTATAGTTGAAGAGATGTTTCAGAAAAGGATGTCAATTGCATGTGATGCAGACCCCCTATCTTTCCTAAGGGATGAGTGACCTCCCAGTCAGGATCTTTGACTCTGGAGCCGAAATGGCTCTCCTGGATCCAAACGGGAACCTTTAACACTAAATCCACAGGTCCTTGTTTGTGTTTTTCCCATGCAAGCTAGCACTAGGCACGAGCCTCCACTCCACATGACCGCAGGCATGACCACAGACTTAGCCCAAAAGGCGCGTCGCATTTTGCGACTTCGGGGTTTCCAGTGCAACAACTCCTCGACTCCTCCAAGTCCCGAAACCCCAATGAGGGATAACGGAGGTTATCTCCTCCCCTTCCTCTACTCATGTGACCAAACACTCATGACCATAGGATTTATCACAAATATGCATCGTGATTCGCAATGTCGGGACTTTGCGATGCAAGGCGTGTGACTCCTCGAAGTCCCGAAAGATGAAATCGTGATGGTCTGGGATATACAGTCCAGATCTTCCCTTAACCGAATATTGTGATCAAGTCAGTGTTTCATGTTTCACAACTCCATACCTCATGAAGTTCTCTCAGTCATTATCCTGATTGCTGAAATGTCGATATATAGGAGCCCCAATCTGATGGTCCTGATTTTCCCACGATTTGACGGCTCAGATCTCATCTTCACGAATCACAATTTCACGTTTCGGGGTTTTGGAATTCAAGGACCTCTTCCCTTCCAACTCGCAATATCCGATATCATGAAATGAACTAATGGTCCAGATCTTCCTTGGATCGACGAATTCTATCCCTCCTAAGATTTGAGAATTGAATAACTCACGTTGTTATCCTCCACATGGCTTCACTTGTTCCAACGACTTATAGCTATCTTCACTTCCTCCTCAAAGTCTCTCCACTGTCCATTCAGTTCCTCGACTAGTCCTGGCCAAATGTCTTGGCACCGAATATCCTAAGCTTTGATCTTTCAGACTTAGAATATTTTATAAGTCTTCGAAGGTTTCTCCCTTCACTCCTCCTGGGAAATGGGATTCCTGGATCTCGCTAACACTTACCTGAAGTGTTATTCCTTCTGAGATTTGTCTTGTACAGACTTAGATTTCCCGTGCACTCCTTGCGCCTAAGGGATTTCGATAACTCATATCAAAGGGATTTCTTACAGAGAATTTCCTCCTAATCTCTTGGTGTTCCCCTCTGACTCGATGCACACCTTGCAAAGCTTCAAACGAAGAGAAACAATTGAAACTGAAATACTAACATTCAATGTTCCATTCTCTCCTATTGAGATTCATTCACTTCTTCATAAAAATAGAATGACAGGAAATTGCAAACATTGTTCACACACCATGCATTGAATCAATTCTTCTCTGTTATATTCACAAGTGAAAAATGGCTACAAACATATTCAAATTACAATAGCTTTGAAAGATTGAAATCTTCTGCTAACCTGTCATTCTCTTACAACTAACTTCCCTCTGTATTGCAGCTAACCCCATCTGGGAATACCAAACCTCTATTTAACTCACATGGATTTTTAGGGTTTCCCCTGCCTACTTATCTACTCTAAAACTTAATCTATTGGATATCTTACATGTTCCTATCTTCTTCATATTTAACTTGTTATATGTCCCCCTAAGGAACCTTTCCTTCCTGAGATGTTCCAAAACCTACTAAATTTCCCTACGATGTTGATCAGCTCTGTGCTTGTATTTCTGGTTAGAACTCTGCAAGTGTTCTCTGATCTGGCTATGGAGTTTCTGCATTTCAGCAGCAAAATCTTCTGCTCTAGCGCTTCTGATATCACCCTGTTCCAAGTATCTTAAATCAGATACTCCCCTTGGTTGCATTCCATATTGTAGTTGGAATGGTCTCTTCCCAGTGCTCTTGTTTAGTGAGTCATTCTACGCAAATTCTTCTTGTGGTAGAATCTGATCCCACTGATTATGATGCTTAGTGACTAAACTCCTCAATAAATTTCCCAAAATTTTGTTTACCACCTTAGTCTGCCCATCTTTATGAGGGTGATAAGATGAGCTAAAGGAAAAATATGTCCCCATATTCTTCCACAACGTCCTCCAAAATTGACCAACATATTTTGTGTCTCTTTCTGAGACAATGCTCCTAGGTAGGCCATGAAGTCTTACCAGTTCCTTGAAAAATAGATTTGCAACATGTGTTGCATCACTGGTCTTCTGGCATGGGATGAAATGTGCCATCTTTGAAAATTTATCCACCACCACAAATATGCAATCAAATCCTCTTTGTGTTCTTGGCAATCCCAGCACAAAATCCATGCGTATTGCATCCTAAGGCCTCTCTGGTATTGGAAATGGTTGATACAACCCATTGTTCTATCTTTTCCCCTTTGCATGTTGGCATATTCTACATCTGTTCACAAATTTTATCACCTATGTTCTCATACCTAACCAATAGTATTAACTTTTCAACTGTGCAAACATTTTATCATGGCCGAAATGTCCTGCCAATCCTCCACTATGATTTTCTTTCAAAAGGTTATCTATCATTGAGAATTTTGGTATGCACAACTGATTTCCTCTGAACAACAGTCCTTCCTGAATCATGTACTATGTCCACTAACTTATATCTCTCAGCATAGGGTGTGTACATGCTTCATATGCTTCCTTGAAGTTTGTATCATCACAATGCATATCCTTAAGGTGTTCAAACCCCAAGGTCTTCACCTGGAATTCTTGCAGACTCAAACATCTCATGCTTAATGCATCAACAACCTTGTTAGCATTCCCAGCAATATGTTTTATGACAAAAGTAAAATTCTGCATAAACTCAACCCATTTCACATGCCTCTGATTCAATTTTTCCTACCTAGTTATGAATTGTAAGGCTTGGTTATCGTTGTACAAGGAAAATTTATGTGGGACAAGATAATGTCTACACTTATTCAAGGCTTGAATTATGGCATAGAATTATTTAACATACATGGAGTATTTTCTCTTGGTATCATTCAGCTTCTCACTGAAATAGGCAACAGGTTGATTCTCCTAACTCAAAATGGCTCCTATTGCAACTCCACTTGCATCCCATCTTACCTGAAATGTCTTTTCAAAATTTGGCAAGACCATAATCAGTTGTTCTTTTATCTTCTCCTTTAGTATATTGAAGCTCCTCTCAGCTTCCTCTGTCCATTTAAATGACTTGTTCTTCTTCTTCACTATATCCATCATTGGTGCACAAATCCCACTAAAGTCTCTGATGAAATTCCTATAGAAACTTGCTAATCCATGAAAGATCCTTACCTCAAACATGCTTCTTGGTGACGTCCATTCTCTGATCACTTTCACCTTCTATGGATCCATGTTCAATTCATTTGAAAAGATCACAAAACCCAAGTAAATGATCTATGTCTTCATAAAAGAGGACTTCTTCAGATTTATCAACAAATTCTCTTGTTGCAGCCTCCTCATCAATAATGCTAGGTGCCTCAAATGCTCCTCTTTAGTCCTGCTAAATATCAATATATCATCCAAATATACAACTACAAATTTGCCAATGAAATCTTTCATAATTTCATTCATCAGCCTCATAAAAGTGCTTGGGGCATTTGTTAAGCCAAATGGCATAACAAGCCACTCATACAAACCTTCATTTGTCTTAAAGGTTGTATTCCACTCATCACCTTCTCTCATTCTAATCTGGTGATATCCACTTTTCAAATCTATTTTAGAAAATAAATTGGCTCCACTTAAACAATACATTAAATCATCCATTCTTGGTAAAGGAAATCTATACCTGATGATGATCTTGTTAATGGATCTTGAGTCTGTGCACATTCTCCATCCTCCATCTTTCTTTGGGCTCAACACAGTTGGTATTGTGCATGGAATCAAACTCTCTCTGACCAAACCCTTGTCTAGAAACTCTTGGACTTGGCTCTTCACCTCCTCATTCCCTTGAGGTGTTAATCTGTATCCTTCTTTGTTCACCAGACTTTCTCCCGGTATCAAGTCGATATGATGATTGATACTCATGATGGGCGGTAATGAGTTAGGCAGTTCATCCACCACTATATCAGCGAAATTATCTAGCAATTCCTGAACTTCTTCAGAAAAATCATCCATCAATGTACTTGTAAGGATAACTTTGGGTTTCCTTACCACAACAAAATGCATCTCTTGTTCTTCCTTGACTTCTTTCAGGAGTTCCTTCCCACTTGTTATCACCCCGTAAATTATGGGAATCAGTTGATGACTTGGATATTATCTGTATCTGGTGATTTTGTGGACAAATGATATTTCATTCTTCAGATAATTTGTAAAAAGAACAGAAAAAAGAAAAAAGGAAAAAGAAAGGAAAAGAAAAGAGGGAAGAAAGAATTGGAACAAAAAGCCCTATGCAATAACAGTGACTTGGTCATACCGTTCAAGCATGATCAAGTTCTTTTAAATTTTCAATGTTGATAGGTTAGTGAATACATCTGATCAGACCATCTAATCCTAGTCAGATAGCCCCTAGGTTAGAATTAGTGAATGCATCAGATCAAACCATCTAATCCTGGTCAGATATCCCCTAGGAAGAATAATATCTTAACCCAACAGTTTAATCTGGGTTAATTGCCTTGTGAAAGTAGGATAGGATGTAGATTAATTGCTTTGCTTGACTTCCCAAATAAAACCCACCTGAATAAAATGCCATATCAAGTCTCCTTTACCTAAGGATAGATGAAGTGATGTCCCCTTGGTGGTGTCTAAGACAAAATTGAAAAAACCCATTAAAAAGCGCCAATCCTAAGTTTTTCCTACACATGACCTTTTCCGCTCCCAACCTGTGTTTCAGTCACCTTTCAACGGTCCAGATCACTGCTTTAAAATCAACGGCTCATATAGCATTTCGGACCCCACTTAGTGTTATTCTTTTAATGGAAGGGGGGGGGTTCGGAATCGGCGATAATGTTTACGCAAA
>ML780535.1:473624-491279 GCA_009831015.1 Picea engelmannii | reverse complement strand
AAGCATCTCAGGAAGAGCATTCATGGAAGCCCTACAGTTGGATATTAGTATTCAACATGAGGTTAAACACATATTCATCATCAAGCCTACATTTGCTAAATATACAGACATGGATGAAGTATATCGTAGGTTGCTTAAGGTCACAGTGCCAGGTCATATCAGATGGGAGGAGTTGTACGATCTGCTAGATTAGCAGATGAGCTGTCACAATCCAGTCACCTGTCGAGTCAGAAGAAGTTGTGAAGGCACCTCACCAACGGCCTACCCCAGAAGTTCAGCAAACAGTTGTATCGAGTCATCAAAGCAGTTTTGATTAGTTAAGTTAGTTATGCTAAAAATAGAATGAGCATGTCCTGATCAGTTATGACAGGAACGTTTGTATTTTGACTTATAAATACTTCATTGTTCAATGTATTGAGGGTTGTCGATTCACACACCCTGTTGCTATCAAACTGTACTATTTTTGAAGAGATCTGCCATTAATAAAGAAGAGGCACTTTACAGGATTCCTGCGCATGTTCACTGGTGATGTGATTTTCTCAGTTAAATGTTTTCTTGCTCTGTAATCATCTTGTTTTTCGATAACTAATCTTTATGAATAGCGTTATGTTGTAGGATTTATCTTTGATACCCTGTTTCCAATTCTAAAGATTTTAATGTTTATCTTCTAAATATCTTCAATTAAGAAATTCTTAAATGCTTGTTAGTTGGAGTTATTTTCCTTGTCTTTTCTTCTGACCATCATTTTAATTATTAAAGATCCAGTGAGTGTGTTATCTCGCCTTGTGAAGGATTTCTTCAGCGTTTCTGGTTGCATCTCAGATTTTATTAGATACAGACCCCATAGCCCAATGGATGTGTAAACAGTCTCAACCAATCTATAAACCCCTTTTACAACAAAACAAACTTGTACCTTTACCTAGCCTAAAATTTAAACTAAAAACAAAGATAAATCATACAGAGAGATCTCTCTCTGAAGCTGGAAGGGCTAGATCCCAGCTTTAAAAGCGGTTGGTTAAGGTTACCTTTGTAGATTTCTTCTTTTTCGACCTCTAGGAAATTTACCAAGTGCTAACATAAATGGTGACTCCGCTGGGGACGAACTAAAACTGAATACCTCACCTTTCTCTCCCTTAAAGAAAGTTTGACCCTAAGAATAAAGTAATGGTTAGAGGTTGATTAACTCTATACATATTATTTTCAGAATCTCCCATTGAAACTTTTCCCACTCTAAATGTTCCTCTATGACTGTCCCTGCAGCAGTACAACCTAATATCGATCCCGGCTTAGCGAATCAAATGCATATTGCGTCAAACCTTTTCGACATAATCCTCAAAACTGCCAATAGCCGGGAAGAACTCGAACGTTCATGGGCAGCCATTGAACGAGACATAGCTACTCAGGAACAACTGGAAGCTAGACGACATCAGCGTAGAAATCGCCCCTAGTTTTCCTTCACCAGGGAATAAAAATAAAAATATATATATATAAACCAAAAAAGAGTTCTGGCTCCCAAGAAAGTTCACACTCTATCTCATCCTGACCCAGAACCCTCTACAACGATAGATAATCCCAAGCAGTTGTTAAGGCGAAAGGCCTTAGCTACCAGTTCAGCGAGTTATTCTCTCCTTCACAAGTCTCCTTCTTTTTCAGGAGAACCAGATACCTTTCAAAACCTTGATCTTGATCTTTTCCCTCCACGAAACCTTGTTAGAACATGGTCTGAATTTTTTTTGTCTAAGCTCATCTTTGACCCAACTGCGTTGCAACCCCGAACCCTTGAAGTCTTGTCTCCCACGAATAAACTTCAAATCATTACCTCAGTGCTGCCTAGTCCTTTATCAACTTCATCTTCCGTCACTACCTCTCCAACCACCCAGGTCGTCGTCCCACCTCCTCCACCCATCATGGCCGCTCGATATGCCCCTTTGGTGTTAGTCGCACCACTACATGCCATGCCCCAAGACTACCAGACCAGACTTCCACAGTTCGACGCAACCGGAACATTAAACGTGCAACAACACGTGGATAAAATGAACGACTACTTGGATCTGCAAGAAGTTGACGAAGTCGACGTCCAAATGAGACTGTTCACCCAGAGTCTGAGATGAGACGTCAAAAAATGGTTCAAAGCCTTACCCACCGCATCAATCCCTGACCTTGTCGCGTTCCAGAGAAGTTTTCTTGACAGATGGGAGGTAAATAAAAACCCTCTCCAAATATTGTCAGAATACGAAAATATAAAAAGAAACCAAGGTGAGACGATGCAAGATTATTGCACTCATTTTAACAATTTGTATAATGCAATCCCCACTGAAATTAAACCTCCCCAGGGTTTGGCGTTGATTAAATTCCCAGACGAATTGGATGCTGACATGTCTTATCAATTAAGAGAAAGAAATGTTGCCACCCTCGAAGATATGCAAAAGAGTGTTATTAGTGTAGAGGCCAATCTGTTGGAAAAACGGGCACGTCAAAGGACTGAAAGGACAGTCACGATCAAGGAAGAACCTTCCACGTCTAACAACGATTCCAAATTGGATACTGTAGTCAGATCATTGGCATTATTGATAGAAAGATCGAGTATTTCAGACAGAAATCCTCCGAGAGACGACACACCTGCTCCTCAGATTCGGAACCCCAATTTCAGGAGAAACCCTCCTCAGATCAGACAGAGGGATCCAAGAGATCCCAGAGATCAAAGAGAACAGAGAGGCCCCGATCAGCTGATCAGACCTCCTCTGTAGGAAAACTACGCTGATGAAGGGGGAGATGTGATGGAAGAATTGGAGGACACTCACATTAACCTTATGGGCATTCACGATAATGAGGCCATTTTCCTCACTCGAGAAGAAGAGGAAATTTTTCTGCTAAATCAAACAAAGGTAAGTAAGGAAACCGAAGATGATGCGCAACAAGCCCTTGAGAATGCTATTCTGGATGCACGCAGGTGGTATAATCTGCGCGGCAGGAAGACAGAAGGGACCTCATCCAAGAAAACCCCTGAACCTTCTACCGAAGAGACTCCTGATAATGTTCCTGAGAAGAATAAAGCTGACCCTCCGCTGAAGAAAAACATCACCATACTGAAAAGACCTGCACAACCCGAAGTTCCACCCATTGATTCTCCCAGTCCTTCTGAGCGGAAGGATAAGGTGGAACAACCAAAATCAACAAGTTAGACCCGAAATCCTACGCCTTTTAGTCTTGAAGGAGAATTAGAAAAAATAAAGATTTCCATCCCACTAACAGAGTTGATGAATCGAGACGGGTATCGCTCACAGGTACTAAAAGCGTTAGCCATTGAACCAGACATAGGCACCAAGGCCTTGACTATTAGATCAGTGACTCATTTAGACACTGTGAACCTTGCTAATGACCATCTCGAACTCCTTTTCGGACCAGAAGTAAATGGTTGAGATGATACCGGAGATGTAGCTCCCTTTTACATCAGTTTGAACATACACGATTTGATATTGCATAATGCCATGCTGGATTCAGGTGCCTCACATAACCTGATGCCCAAAGTCGTAATGGAAAAACTGGGATTGGAGGTCACCAGGCCCTATAAAGATCTACACTCATTTGACTCCAGCAAAGTCAAATGTATTGGTTTGATTAAAGATTTGTGCATCACCCTGGTTCAGATCCCTTCGAAAAGTATGGTAATGGACGTGGTGGTTGCAGATATCCCGCCAAAATATGGTATGTTGTTGTCCCGATCTTGGGGAGCTAAGCTGAAAGGAACCCTGCAGCTGGATATGTCTTACGCCACTATCCTAGTGTTTGGACAACAAAGGAGGTTATACAGAGAAACACTGATGAAGTATATGGTCAGCAGTCAAGAGAAACCACACAATTACCCCCTTTACTCTACTCATTCCGATTTAGATTCGTTCATCTTGTACAATGATTGTGATAGTGAAGAGACAGATATTCAGCTGGTGGAAGAGGTACCTGGTCTAGATGAAGGTCCAGAGAACGGTGAGGCAGAAAAGATGGAAAATGAAATCACGGAAGATTTCCCCTCTGATTTCTGGAGCATGGATTTCGATGGAGCCGTGAGTAAAGAAGGGGTAGGAGCTGGAGTCTGGTTGCATAATCATCAAAGAAGGTATTCGGAAAATCATTCCTATAAATTGAATTTCCACTGCACTAGCAACGTTGCCGAGTATGAAGCTCTTATGCTCGGTCTAAAGCTGTTGAAAAAGGTTGGTGCTAAGAAAATAATGGTAAGGGGTGACTCTGAATTAATAATTAAACAAATTAAAGGGGAATATGTTGCTAAACACCCGCGCCTCAGAACCTACAGGAATGCTACCCTTGATGCTTTGAAGTGTTTCAGTGAGGTTGACTTGCAGGCAATGCCAAGGGGACAGAACATCCTGGCTGACGGATTAGCTACGTCAGCTGCTTCCTGTAAGATTCCTTTCCGCCAAACTCACTCATACACTGTTGAAGTAAAATGTAGACCAACAGTGCCCGATAATATCAGGTACTGGAAAGTGTTTGGAAATGATGATCAGATAGATGACTTTCTGCAATGCAAGAACGATTTTGAATGTACAAACATAGATTTAGAAAACGCAAAGGAGAATGTAAATAATTTCGGGTTTGAAATAGATAGTGTGAACACTGTAAATATGGTAGATACAGAAGATACCGTAGAGGCAGGAGAGTTAAGATATGACGAGCTAGATGTTGATGTTTTGCCATTGAAAAGCAATGTTTTACCTAGAGGGCTTGTCCCTTTAGAAGATCTGTTTGACAATGATGATGTAGCTAAGAAACAAAAAATAGAAGCCCATGGGCAAGAGGTAGAATACTGCAATATAGGAACTGTAGAGAAGCCTAGGATGGTTAAACTGTCCAGATCTTTACCCCCAGAACAAAAGCTTAAGTACATGGAACTATTTAAAGAATATTCAGATGTTTTTGCCTGGGGATATGAAGATTTGAAAGCCTATGATACCATCATCATACAACATAGGATTCCCATCAAGGAGGACCAGAAACCATTTAGGCAGAAACTTAGGAGGATAAATCCCAAATTGCTTCCCTTGATAGAAAAGGAGATCAAGAAAATGTATGATGCCAAGATCATAGTCCCACTACGTTTCTCTAAGTGGGTTTCTAATTTAGTACCTACACGCAAGAAAACTGGTGAAATCAGACTCTGCATAGATTTCAGAAATCTAAACAAAGCATTCTTGAAGGATAATTACCCCTTGCCTAAAATGGATCATCTCCTGCAAAGTGTGGTCGGGTCCAGTCGAATTTCTCTGTTAGATGGTTTCTCAGGCTACAACCAGGTCCTAGTTCACCCAGACGATCAGGAAAAAACCGCTTTCACCACACCCTGGGGCACTTTCATGTATGTAAAGATGCCTTTTGGTCTGATGAACGCAGGAGCCACCTTCCAGAGGGCAATGGACATCGCCTTCATAGAAGAATCAGGAAAATTTATTTTCATTTATCTAGACGATGTGACTGTGTTTTCCCAATCTGATGGTGAACACCTGTGACACCTAAGACGAGTTTTTGAAAAGTGCAGAAGGTTCGGGATTTCCTTAAATCCCAAGAAATGTCTTTTTGGGTTAGAAGAGGGTAAATTGTTGGGACATATCATCTCTAAAGAGGGAATCAGAATTGATCCCAGCAGGATAGAGGCCATACTGAAGATAGAACACCCCAGAAACCTCAAAGAACTACAGTATTTTATAGGGCAAATTAACTTTCTTCGAAGATTCATTCCTAATCTGGCTGAACTCCTTCGAAACATTACAAACATGATAAAAAAGGACGCTAAGATAAAATGGGACTCTGAGTCCAGATTATCCTTTGAACAAGTCAAACGAGCACTCATAGAAGCCCTAGTTTTGATTAGTCCCAATTTCACTAAAGATTTCTATCTTTTTTCTTTCGCCTCTGAACATACGATAGCAGTTGTATTACTGCAGAAGAACAGTGAAGGGTATGAACAACCCATCACTTTCTTCAGCAAAGATCTGAGAGATGCTGACCTGAACTATAATATTATGGAGAAGCAGGCTTTTTCTTTGGTAAAGGCTATAAAGGACTTCAGGGTCTATATTCTCCATTCACACATCATAGCCTATGTTCCGAACGCGGCAGTAAAAGACATCTTGACACAAGACAACCCTGATGGGAGAAGGGGAAAATGGATTGCAGTTATTCTAGAATATGACATAGAAATTAAGCCCACAAAACTTGTCAAAGGCCAAGGCCTTGCCAAATTGATGGCTGAATCTAACTTTCAAGCTATTGACATAAATTTTCTAGAGGTGGCAGACGAACAGGGTGAGATGGCGACTCCAAACATTAAAGAGGTTTTTCTAAACTCTCCATGGTATGCAGACCTTATTTTTTTTCTACAAAACTTACAAGCTCCCCATGGTTTAACTAAAACTAAAGCTAGATTTTTAAAGTTGAAGGCTTTGAAATTCTGTATTCTAGAAGGAAATTTGTATTGGAAAGACCCTGCTAGTATTCTTTTAAACTGTTTACTGAAAGATGAAGTTGATAAAGTGTTGCAGGAGTTTCATGCAGGAGATTGTGGTGGCCATTTGAACTGGAAGGCTACAGCCAACAAAATACTCAGAGCTGGATTTTACTGGCCAACCTTGTTTGCAGATGTGCATCATAAAGTAATAGCATGTCACCAATGCCAACTGTTTGAGGGTAAAAGGAAACTCCTTCCCTTACCCCTTAAACCAATTTCAGTGGAGGCTCCTTTCCAGCAATGGGGACTCGATTTCATTGGAGAAATACACCCTCAGTCTTCAGGCCAACATCGGTGGATTCTTACTGCCATTGATTATTTTACCAAATGGATCGAGGCTATACTGAGTAGGCAAGCCACTGACTCTGTCATTATCAAATTTCTTGAAAATAATATTTTATCCCATTTTGGTTGTCCTAAGAAGATCATTACTGACAATGCTGCTGCCTTTCGGTCGAAGAAACTCATTGATTTCTGCAGTCATTACCACATTAGCTTGGGGCATTCCACTGCCTACTACCCTCAGGGGAATGGGTTGGCGGAATCCTCAAACAAGACTTTGGTGAATATCTTCAAGAAAACATTGCAGGAGAATAAAAAATCATGGCATGATAAGTTGGTATTTGCTTTATGGGCAGACAGACTGACCACCAAAAGGTCAATTGGTATGTCACCATACCAGCTGGTCTACGGTACTGAGGCTATTTTACCAACGTCTTTGGGAGTCCCTGTCATGAAGTTACTTCAAGAAATGCAAGCTGAGCCAAATGACTCCCAGAGACGAATTAATTAGATGATTCATTTACAACAGACCCAAGAAGATGTTTTCAACAAAACACAGGTCATCCAAGAGAACATCAAGAAAATCTTTGATAAACGAACCAACGAGGATGATTTTGAGCTAGGGGACCTGGTGTTGAGATGGGATTCTAGGAACGAAGACAAGGGAAAGCATGGAAAATTTGATCATCTGTGGACAGGGCCCTACATGATCCAAGCTTTCAGAGGAAACAATGCCTTTTTGCTAAACAATGTCGATGGGTCAGATCTGCCAGGAGCACCTGTGAATGGCAGGATGCTGAAGCATTATCTCCCACCTCCAATCACCAACCGCCACGTTAGTCATCCATATACTTTGGTCATCGTCACCTGCCATATCACCCCAAGTTGCCCGTTGTCCATTAATAACTGGATGATATGCCCGTTGTCATGCTGACCGTATCTCCCGCGCCAAACCGACCCCAATTTTGAATAAAACTATCGTTTTCCCTTTTTATTCGTTATTCATCCATCGTGCTAGAAACCTCCTATTCCTCCATTGCTTCCGCATCGGCCCCACCTACAGTCCAGTTGACCCCACTAACGTATTGTTTGTTGCAGGTACAGTTGTTGAAATGGTGTCAAAGAAAAAACAATCGAAAGAGGAAGAGAGTCCTTTCCTTCCTCCTCCGGTTGACCTGGATAAAATCCCTTTGGTTGATAAAGATCACTTGATAGCTGATACCATATGCAGTTTCGACTTTGCTGATCTTCAGTCATGGCTCCGAGAGGTTTTCCTGGACCAAAGCGACGAAATTGGACTCTGGGAGTCCAATTTGCCTCTGTATCTCTTACCCCAGATTCATCATTTCCGAGAATTCGCCCTTAAGTGTCAAGCCCACTACATCGCTGAACAGAAAGCCATCATTTCTTCATCTGGAGACATCCTTTTCTTCATCACCCCTGAAGATATCGACCAAATGATGCAAGTTACCTGCGCTAAATCTGCATCCCCGTTCAATCTAGAAATCCTCACTGAATTATACCACAAAATGGCATTCCCTCAGAGAGCTCACATCTTCAAGATTTTCCTCCCCACTTCTGCTCCACTCCCGTCAACCAACCCCCCGTACCCTTCTTCCATTTTTTCCACCCAAGGAAATCAAATTATCTCTTCCCTGTGTGCCTTGCTTGGTTACTATTCTGATCAATGGGTAGACGAGCCCATCATGGGTTTTCTGTCCATCTTCTCAAATGATGAACAACCGACCACGCAATTCGACTACAKCACCTTCTTGGCCAATAACATCCATGATCAATTTGTGAATTTCACCACGGAGGGCATGTTCAGGTATTCATCCATTTTGGCCTACATGTTCGTCTATTTCCAAGCCGACAGGTTCAATTTCTCCATGCAGAAGATGGACGCCGACGGAAAGCCCCAACCTATCACAGCATGGACTTCTCTTCTGAGGCGTAACTCAGCCGAATACGACTTCAAATCTTTTATCGATCAATTTTACCATCCGGTGGTTAGCATTCTAAGTGGCAGGCCTGAGCCACGAATAAATGAAGAAGTCCAGAGAATTTTGCAGCTCTCAAACAATGCAAAGACCGACGACTAGTACCTTTACCAGAATTATACCAAAATCAGGGTTTTTGGGTACGAGTTGGCGCCTTACAAGCTGCCAAGATATGTACCGGTAAGAGTTTTTGCATTAGAATATATTAGGTAGATTATGAATTATGATGATATTCAATTTGTTTCACTAAAGAAGAAACAACAGTTGAGGATTAAAGGACAAATAGGTTCCTTTATCTGCAATAGTAGAGGTGCCGGTGAGGAAGCGGACAAAATACTGAAGGAAATGAAATTCTTCAAGAGTTTCGCCTGGCACTACGATCCACATGGGATCATCTCGGAAATGAGGGTGAACAACAAGAACATTTCGTATGCACATGAGCCCAAGCCAGAGATAGAGAAATTTGCGAATCAGACAGAATGGGAGCCCGATACTTTGACTGATGAAGAACAGTATACCGAGGTGGAACAACAGACACCCTCGACAAGTGCGCTCCCCGCTACCACACCTCAGGTTAACAAAGAGAATAGACCCCGACAGGAGTCATCTCCTCCGGTAACAGAAGTGTCATCGGAGGAATTTCACATTCACTCCAAAAAGCCGAAGACAGTTTCAGTGCCTGGCACAACAATAGAACAGGAAGTTGCTACCACCACAATGACTACCACAATGGTCAAGCCAGTCACTCTACCTTTTGGATCGAGTCAACATAAGGGAATAACTCCAGTACTAAAAACTACATATTCTCCCTTAGATACCCCGCCAAGCAAGACTGGGCCCAAGTTGGGAATTTTTGAGAAATATGACTTGATCAAGAAAAAGAACCAGACACTGACTAGCAGCACTTACGCCCAATTCCAGAAGCAGTCTTCCACAGCCCAGCATAGACTTCTTTTGGCATTTGATACAGAAAAAGGTAGGATGCATATGGCTTACCTCCAAGCACAAGTGCCGGATCCCAAGGTTATATCAGATTACAAAAGGGATACCGTTGAGTTCCAGGTCAAGGACGTGCATCCAGCAGACCAGATGGATCTGCATAACCAAACTGGGGAGATGGTTTTCCACACTTTGTCCCACGCTACAACATCTGCATCAAAATTTCGGGTAGCTTTGAGCAATGCCCAGACCCAACTGAAGCTGGAGAAAATTTCATCTTTCACGAAAGACAACAAAATCAAGACGTTGGAGGAGCTGGTCCTCAAGATCGGCTACGATCCTGCGAATGTCAAGGCTGCCGAAGAAATGATCAAAAAGAAAAATGTTGACATCGCGTCATTAAGGAAACAACTAAAGCTCCCTCCAACAGAGGACCCACAGACAAAGGAGATAGCCGAAAAGGATGAGATGTTAAAATTACTCATGGAGCAGAACGCTCAGCTAAAGGAGATGGAGGCTGAGATGGAAAGACTACTAAAAGAGAAAGAGCAGACAAAGACAATGGAAGGCATCCCATTAAGTGCTATCCCAATTGCAGGATTGAGCACAGCAACAATCACAACTATTCCATCTACAACAACAGTGCAGCTACCAGAAGGAACCACAGACCTGGCCAAGTCTATGGAGAGAATGAATTTGCAAGAGTCTGAAATCAGTAGACTGAAGAAAGAAGTGGAAAATCTCCAAGAGCTAAAGACTTCTTTCCAGATAAGCCTAGCCAAGGAGAAACAGGTGAATGAGCAAATTAAGGAGGAGTTACAGCAACTCCACAAGCAGACAATGGCAGGGAAGACCTTGGCTGAGGTCAAAGAGCTTGTGTGGACTGATATTTCCAAGTCCATGAATGAAATCTGGCCAATGGTTCAGATCATGTTTGAACAAAATGAGTTGCTCGAGAGGAGCAAATTGGCTGTGGAGAAAATCAGAATTGAGCTGGGAGACATGCCAGCACAAGCAAATGAAATCATAAGGTTCCTGAATTCCAAGACCATGGAGGAACTTGAAGAATTAAATATTGAGGACAGGACAGAAACTATATTGGAGGTGAAACGGGTTCTAACCAAAAGAGGTCTCATGCTTCAGCTCGAGGAAAAGATTCATGTCATGGATCAAGGAGTGCAGAAGTTTTTCAACAAGATAGATGCCCTTCAAAAGAAGGGCCTGCCTGGTCTGAAGGTCATTAATGACAAATTAATGGCACTCCCTGATTACAAGAAAAGGTTGACTAAAGTGTCTAAGGACAATTCTAAGTTTGCAGGTGTACAGGGAAGCATCTCAGGAAGAGCATTCATGGAAGCCCTACAGTTGGATATTAGTATTCAACATGAGGTTAAACACATATTCATCATCAAGCCTACATTTGCTAAATATACAGACATGGATGAAGTATATCGTAGGTTGCTTAAGGTCATAGTGCCAGGTCATATCAGATGGGAGGAGTTGTACGATCTGCTAGATTAGCAGATGAGCTGTCACGATCCAGTCACCTGTCCAGTCAGAAGAAGTTGTGAAGGCACCTCGCCAACGGCCTACCCCAGAAGTTCAGCAAACAGTTGTATCGAGTCATCAAAGCAGTTTTGATTAGTTAAGTTAGTTATGCTAAAAATAGAATGAGCACATCTTGATCAGTTATGATGGGAACGTTTGTATTTTGACTTATAAATACTTCATTGTTCAATGTATTGAGGGTTGTCGATTCGCACACCCTGTTGCTATCGAACTGTACTATTTTTGAAGAGATCTGCCATTAATAAATAAGAGGCACTTTACAGGATTCCTGCGCATGTTCACTGGTGATGTGATTTTCTCAGTTAAATGTTTTATTGCTCTGTAATCATCTTGTTTTTCGATAACTAATCTTTATGAATAGCGTTATGTTGTAGGATTTATCTTTGATACCCTGTTTCCAATTCTAAAGATTTTAATGTTTATCTTCTAAATATCTTCAATTAAGAAATTCTTAAATGCTTGTTAGTTGGAGTTATTTTCCTTGTCTTTTCTTCTGACCATCATTTTAATTATTAAAGATCCAGTGAGTGTGTTATCTCGCCTTGTGAAGGATTTCTTCAGCGTTTCTGGTTGCATCTCAGATTTTATTAGATACAGACCCCATAGCCCAATGGATGTGTAAACAGTCTCAACCAATCTATAAACCCCTTTTACAACAAAACAAACTTGTACCTTTACCTAGCCTAAAATTTAAACTAAAAACAAATCTAAATCATACAGAGAGATCCCTCTCTGAAGCTGGAAGGGCTAGATCCCAGCTTTAAAAGCGGTTGGTTAAGGTTACCTTTGTAGATTTCTTCTTTTTCGACCTCTAGGAAATTTACCAAGTGCTAACACCACTCATGAGAAGTATGCTTGTGCTGGCTTCTTCTTTCACTCTCTTCTCCTCTATTGGCAGCAACATATGTGTTCTACCATTATTCTCCAATGTATATGTATTTTTCCTCCCATCATGAATGACATTTCTGTCAAACTGCCAGGGTCTTCCCAACAGAATATGGCATACGTCCATGGAAATTACATCACATATGATTTCATCTTTATAACCTCCTATTTTAATTTCAACCAGGAATTGTTTAGTAATCATTACCTTGTCTCCTTTTTGCAACCATGAGACCTTGTATGGATTTGGGTGTGTCGTTGTCTTCAGCTCCAATTTCCCCACCATTTCTGTGGATACTAGGTTGTCATTTCTCCCACTATCAATGATCACGTCGCATACTTTTTCCTTAGTCTTGAAAGTTGTCCTTAAGAGACTGTTTCTCTGCACTGGCTTTTCAATTTCTGCCTCTAGTTTTAAGATAACTTTTCTCAACATCAGAGATTCTCCATCCTCTACTCCTTCTGCTTCAACATATCTTCACTGCACTTCTGAAATGTGAGCTTCTCCTCCTTCCTTATCCTTCTCGGGACATTCCCAATACATGTGCCCTATATTTCCATAGGCATAACACCTTATTCCTCCTCTGCCTCTTCCTCTAGAAGGGTTTCTTCCACCATATTTTCTTCCTATGGAACTTCCTCCTCATTCCAAGTGACTGTGTGGTTTCTCAGCCTCGTCCTTAGACTTGTGCGCTCTTTCATGGGTAACCCCCTTATTTTTGGTTGGGGCTCGACTCTTACCTCTTCCTCAATGGTTTTGTTTTCTGGCCATCTTCTCTTCTGCCTTCAGTGCAAACTAACAAGAATCCTCCATGATTCTGATTGACATCATGATGAGCTTGTCCTGGATTTCATATCTCAATCCATTTATATATATGGAAAAAAATTCTTCATCTCTCTCCCTTTGTCCAGTTCTGATGTTCATCCGGTAGAACTTGCAAGATACCAGATATAATAAATACGCAGAACAAAAATAAAATGCTAGAAATGGCAGAATAACAATAATATAACCAGCATAATCTCCACAATAACACAAAAATAATGCGAGAACAACAACTGAAATAGCACTTTGATTCAGAAAGCAATGTTCACAGGCCTCTTTGAGGGGGAAACCTCCAGTCGAGTAGCGCTCTGTTACAATAATATCCAAGCTAGGGTTTTCATACCCTCGACCCTTATTTATACTAAATATGTCTATTAAGAGAAGCATCTAGAGGAAGATCCTTCTAGAAGCGGAAGCTTCTATTAGGTCTTATTACATCTGCTTTATTCTATTTTATTGAAAGGCCTTATTAATATTGACCTTTATTACATCCGAATACATTGATCTACCTATGTGCGGATTAGGACCTTAACAAAACTCCTTAGTGTACTCCTTAACCGTCATCCCCTTTTGTCTCAGGTTCTGTAACTTCTTGAACAAGTTAAGCTGATATTCCTTCGGTATGAACTTAGCCTTCAAATTGGCTACCATTCTGTCCCAACTCTTTATCCTATGTTTGCATTTAATTCTCCTCTCAACTTGCAGTTCATCCCACCATAATGCTACATGCCCTTTTAGCCTGGTGACTGCCTATTTCACCTTCTTCTCTTCATCGACATCTTCGTATTCAAAATGTTTATCCATGGATCTTATCCAATCCAATAGTTCTTCAACATATAGATTTCCCTCATACATGGGAACCTCTATCTTAGCTACACCTCCCAATCTAGCAACTTCTCTCAACAAGCGTTCTTCAGCAACATCCTCTCCTGCACCTTCTTCAACCTCAATCTCTTCACTTTCTACATCACTGACGTCTCCCGCATCAGGTGCTCTTCTCTGTGCTTCTTCCATTGTTTCTGATCTTGCTCGAAGCTCTCGCATCTCCCTCTCTACAACATAGTTGGCTAAAGGCACCTCTCCTCATCTCCTTGGCAGCATTGTGTTGACTGTCTGTCGCACACAGTACAACTTTGAGTTCTTTGTCTCCCCCTTTTATCTTTTTCTTTCACCTAAAGTCTACAAATTAAGAATTCAGATTTGATACCACCTGATGCAGACCCCCTATCTCTCCTAAGAGTTGTACGACCTCTCGGTCAATATCTTTGGCTCAGGAGTCGAAATGGCTCTCCTGGTTCTAAACTGGAACCTTTAACACTAAATCCACAAATCCTTGTCTGTGTTTTTCCTATGCAAACCAACACTAGGCATGAGCCTCCACTCCACGTGACCGCAGGAACAACCACAGACTTAGCCCAAAAGGCACGTCGAATTTTGTGACTTCGGGGTTTCCGGTGCAAGAATTCCTTGACTCCTCCAAGTCTTGAAACCCCAATGTTGGCTAACGGAGGTTGGATCCTCCCCTTCCTCTACTCATGTGACCATGCACTCATGACCAAAATCTTTATCACAAAGACATGTCGTGATTCACAATGTCGAGACTTTGTGATGCAAGGCATCTAACTCCTCCAAGTCCTAAAAGATGAAATCGTGATGGTTTGGGATCTATGGTCCAGATCTTCCCTTAACCGATGACTACAATCAAGTCAATGTTTCACGTTTCATGACTTCGTACTTCGCAAATTTCTCTCACTCATTCTCCCAATCGCCAAAATGTCAATATATCGGAGCCCCAATCTGACAGTCCTTATTTTCCCATGATCTGACGGCTCAAATCTTATCTTTGTGACTCGCGATTTTGCATTTCTAGGTTTTGGAATTCAAGGACCTCTGTCCTTCCAACCCACGATACTTGATATCATGAAACGGACTAATGGTTCAGATCTCCCTTGGATCGACGACTTCTATCCCTCCTGAGCTTTGAGAATTGAATAACTCAGGTCATTATCCTCCCCATGGCTTCACTTGGTCCAATGTCTTACGGTTATCTGAACTTCCTCCTCGAAGGCTCTCCACCGAACGTTCAAGTCCTCGATTAGTCCTGGACAAATGTCTTGGCACCGACTCTCCTGAGCTTCGATCTTTCATACTTAGAAGATTTTGTAAGTCTCTGAAGTTTTCTCCCTTCCCTCCTCCTGGGAAAAGGGATTCCAGGATCTCGCTAACACTTACCTAAAGTGTTATTCCTTCTGAGATTTGTCTTGTACAGACTTTGATTTCCCACACACTCCTTGCGTCTAAGGGATTTCAATAACTCATATCAAAGGGATTTATTATATATAAATTCCTCCCAATCTCCCGGTGTTCCCCTCTGACTCGATGCACACCTTGCATAGCTTCAAACGAAGAGAAACAATTGAAACTGAAAAACTAACATTCACAGTTCCATTCTCTCCTATTGAGATTCATAAAAATAGAATGACAGGAAATTGCAAACAATTTTCACACACCATGCATTGAATCAATTCTTCTCTATTATATTCACAAGTGAAAAATGGCTACAAACATATTCAAATTACAATAACTTTGAAAGCTTGAAATCTTCTACTAACTTGCAGCTCTCTTACAACTAACTTCCCTCTGTCTTGCAACTAACCTCATCTGGGCATACCAAACCTCTATTTAACTCAGAGGGATTTTTAGGGTTTCCCCTGCATACTTATCTACTCTAAAACTTAATCTACTGGATATCTTAGACCAGTCTCAATCCAGAGCCAATGTTCAAGCATGTCTCAAAGTTTTTTTCGGCACTGAGTTTAGGCATGCCTCGGAAAACCTGTTGGACTTCCAAGGTTGAGGTTATCGAAGAACTCTCACATGTTGAGTGGTCCTGCCTCTGTGTGCTTTCCAACGATGCTCCTGCATTAGTATGCAACTCATGTGGAGGGGATAGAAAAGACAAAAGTAACAAGACTTGAATATTTTTCAGTATTGCAAGAGTTTGAAGATGTATTCCAAGAAATACTAGGATTTCCACAAAAGAGGGAAATAGATTTCTCTATTGATTTAGTACCAGGGGATTCCCCGGTATCAAAAACACCTTATACAATGAGCTCACTAGAATAAAAGGAATTACAAATGCAGTTGGAAGAGTTGTTGAAGAAAGGGTACATACTCCCAAGTGTTTCACCTTGGGGATCACCAACACTCTTTTTCAAAAAGAATGATGGAAAATCGAGGGTGTGCATTGAATTTAGAAAGTTGAATAAAGCCACTAAGAAGAACAAATATCATTTACCCAAAATTGATGACCTCTTCGATCAACTAAGAGGAGAAAAGATATTTTCAAAGATAGACTTGAGATCGAGATACTATTAGGTGAGAATGAAGGAATAATACATCATTAAGACAACCTTTTGAACCATGTATGAACATTATGATTTTGTAGTGGTTCCAATTGGACTGACCAACATAGAATATTTTAGGGGTGAAATTTCTCCATTGGGAAAAATTTAAGGCCCTAAAAGTTTAGGTGGACGAACTTTTTATATTATATTGCTTTATGAAATTTATGAAGTTTAGCCCAAAAAAGTGTATTTAAAGGGAAAATACTTCATCTCTTCACCCACTATATTTATAATTCTTTTAATTCTTTTAAATTTTTATCCCTCTACCATTTGTAGTTCAATTATGCATTTTCCCGATAAGAATTTGACTCTCTCATTTCAAATCCGTATTGGCCTATAAAAATTCAATCATATGAACTCCAAATCCACATTTGTGTATGAACATTTGGGAAATTTAGTGCAGAGAATGTAGCTTGCCCTCATGAATTTTTCATGAACTATAATGGTGCAACTTGCCTTTTGGAAAATATCGAGAAAAACAGTAATGGAGTTTTCCCTCCAAAAAAGTTTGAGAAATGTAGTGCAGGTCATAAAATTGTCCCTTGGACTGGTGAGTTTTCTATGTGAACTTTTCCATTTTAACTTTCCTCAAGCATAGTCAACATGTTCTTATATGATATTATTTGATGACATAGGGAATATTGTAAGGTTTCATTCATTTTTTCCCATTCTTTATTTTTCTATTATTTTAAATCTTTGACATTTATGAGTTTTTCAGATCAAGGTTTCATGAAAAGCTAATGATATGTTGGCTTTAGAAAACATGTGTCCATAGAGTAGAATGTTGTTGGAAAAATAGGATCATGGAACAATAAAATAAAACATAGAAGATACACAATACAATAGAGATACATATATATGTGGTTCACCCAATGTGGGCTATGTCCACCAGAGAAATTTGCAAGTCCTTCCTTTTTATTATCCAGCAAAATGAAGGGATACAACCTACAACACACCCGTTGTAACTTCCTCTTGTTTCTCTCACAATCTCCTCTCTCAGAATACAATATTTGCAATGATTCATAGCCGCAATACATTTCCCTCATAAAAGAGGGTTTCGTTCTAGGGAGAAAAACCTTAACATAACTTCTACCGTTAGATCTACAACCTTATAATGAACGGTCCATATTTACTATGAAATTACAATATACATTTACAAGGAAATATTTCCTTCGAGGGCCTCTTTCCCCCAGACCCTCCAACCGGGGGGATGAGCCCCCCAGACCTTGC
>ML780535.1:438774-460294 GCA_009831015.1 Picea engelmannii | reverse complement strand
GTGGAGGGGTGTACAACCTTCATGGGGTATAAACATGGTTGAAAACAAAGATCTTTGAATCAGGAAGATAATTAGGCTCCACAACCAACAAATGTAATGATGAAGTAAAGTCGTAGGAACCAGAAATGTCCAAGACTAGAACCAATCAAGAGTCAAATCAGTAAGGAACCAAAACCGGCTTGTGAATTGGTCTACTATTAAATAAACAAATATGAAAAAAATAATTTTTTTAGGGTTTGGGAGGGAGTGGGGAGGGGGTTTCTTTTGTTTCAAGTTGTTGTGAATGAGTATAAAATAGATAGTTTAGTGCTTTGGTATGGTGTAACCATTGGTTTGGGGGATAGTTAAGGGTATGGAGTCTGGACTAGTGGTTTGGGTTCAGACTATCTATTTGTGATAAAATTGCTCCCAAGAAATTCTACACATGTCTAATTGAATCACATATACCATCACTTCA
Source organism: Picea engelmannii (assembly GCA_009831015.1). Lineage (NCBI taxonomy): Eukaryota > Viridiplantae > Streptophyta > Pinopsida > Pinales > Pinaceae > Picea > Picea engelmannii. Next base: position 459,837 of record ML780535.1, on the reverse strand, counting down.
TCCACACAGTTTTCATTTGTAAAGTACCCTTATTAAACTATAAATAAAATTATATACTTTGGAATCCTTTTGGAATAATACCAAAGCGATCATGTGTCTTTGTTTTCCCAACGTTTTGATCTAATAACATGTTTACTTCCATCGCAAGTTTCTAGCTGCATGAAAAGATAATGCTTTCAAACAAGTGCCCAAAGTTGTTATTAACTATCACACTCTGACCATTGCACCTTTTGTAGTTCCCATTTTTTTTTATGTCACGGTGATTTTTTGTTTCCCAAACATTGGACGCGGAAGTTATTTTCTAACATTAATCAAACTCTGTGTTCAAAATCAAACTTTTTTAAGGTAGACCTGTTAGAAAACAGGACCGTGGAGCAATAAAATAAAACAAATGTGGAATCAAAACATAGAAGATACACAATACAATAGAGACACAGATTTATGTGGTTCACCCAGTGTGGGCTACGTCCACCAGAGAAATTGTCAGGTCCTTCCTTTATTATTATCCATCATATGAAGGGATACAACCTACAACAAACCCGCTGTAACTTCCTCTTCTTTCTCTCACAGTCTCCTATCTCAGAATACAATATTCACCATCAACCATAGCCGCAATACAATTCCCTCATACAAGAGAGTTGCCTTCTAGAGGAAAAAACCCTATCATAATCTCTATCATTAAATCCACGACCTTATAATAAACGGTCCAAATTTACAATGAAATTACAATATACATTTACAAGGCAATTTTTCCTTCGGGGGCTTCACCCCTGAACCCCTGCTAGGGGCTTGCTTGCCCCCAGCCAAGGGGATATCCCCCCCGGACCCCACAGAGGGGGTACCGCCCCTCTACACTCCCCCACGTGGAAGAGTGTACATAATTCTAGTGTGTAAATACTTCATGGGGTATAAACATGGCTAAAAGTAAAAGACCTCTAAATCAGGAAGATAATCAGGCTCCACAACCAACAATATCCCACTTGGAGACTGATCTCAACAACTCCACCACTGTTGTATATGCTAGACTCTGAACCTTCTTGGACCTGGAAAATTTCTCATCTTCATCTTCATTCTTGAAGACCAACTAAAACTGAGCAAGAGCTCAGTTTCTCCCTGGTTACTCCCTTTCTTAACATGTCTGTAGGATTCTGGCTAGTGTGTATCTTTTCCAACTTCTAATGTCCATATTCAAAGGCAGATCGTATGAAGTGGTACCTCAAATGCATATGCTTAGTCTTCGAATGGAAGGATGAGTTCTTTGCAAGATGAATGTCACTCTCACTGTCATAGTACAACCTGTTATTCTCTTGCTTCTTTCCCAATTCCTCCATAAACATCTGTAACCAAATCATCTCTTTACTAGCCTCTGTAGAAGCAACATATTCTGCCTTTGTTGTTGAAAGTGCAACAACCTTTTGCAGTTTCAAAGTCCAACTTACTATTGTTCCACCTATAGTAAAAACATACCCTGTGGTGCTCCTCCTACTGTCTTTATCACCTGCCATATCTGAATCAACATATCCCTGTAGAAAAGTGTCTGAACCTCCAAAACATAATGCATGAGTAGTAATACCTCTCAAATACCTGAGAATCCACTTTACTGCCTCCCAATGCTCTTTACCTGGATTGTTCATATACCTGCTCACAACTCCCACTGCATGTGCAATATTTGGTCTTGTGCAAACCATTGCATACATCAAGATGCCAATTGTTGATGAATACGGGACCCTGGACATGTATTCTATCTCCTCCTGTGTCTTGGGACACATTTCCTTAGTTAATTTGAAATGGTTGGCCAAAGGTGTACTAACTGGTTTTGCATTCTGCATTCTAAACCTCTCCAACACCTTCTCTATGTACTCACCCTGAGACAATGTCAGTTTGTGATTTTTCCTGTCTCTTGTTATTATCATACCAAGGATTCTCTTTGCATCACCTAAATCCTTCATCGCAAATGAATTGGATAATTTCCTCTTGAGCACATTTATATCCTACATATTAGACCCTGCAACAAGCATGTCATCTACATACAATAGCAAGATAATAAAGCTTCAATTTTCTATCTTTTTAAAATAAACACAGTGATTAGAATGACATCTACTATAACCCTGTTCTATCATAAACCTCTCAAACTTCAGATACCACTGCCTTGGAGCTTGATTTAGGCCATATAAGCTCTTCTTCAACCTGCATACCAAATTCTCCTTCCCTTTGACCTGATACCCCTGTGGCTGGTGCATATAAATCTCTTCCTACAAATCCCCATGGAGAAAATTTGTTTTTACATATAACTGTTCAAGATGCAAATATTCTACTACCACAAGATTTAAAATAGTTCTAATTTAATTCATTTTAACAAAAGGAGAAAATGTTTCATCAAAATCTATACCTTTCTTTTGTGCAAACCTCTTTACAACATGTCTAGCCTTGTACCGCTTTTCTCCTCCATCTTCTTCCTTCAACTTGTAAACCCATTTATTCTGCAATGTTTTTTTTCCTACAGGCAACTAAACCAAGTCCCAAGTATGGTTATTTAACAAGGAATCCATTTCCTCTTTCATGCCTTGCTCCCACTTCCTTTTGGTGTCTACCTGCATTGCCTCTTCATAAGATTCTGGTTCACCAGAATCAATCAATAATAAATAATACAATGAAGGAGAGTAGTGTTCAAGGGGTATACTTAACCTAGTAGAGTTTCTAACAACACTTGTAGGTGTTTGAGGTACCTGCTACTCCTGTTGTTGTACATTTTGATTTTCTGGTTCCTTTGGAATTTCTTTTTCAGTGATCTCATCAAGCACTGTGTATTCTTGTTTTGTTTTTTCCTATTTCTTTCCTTGCAATTGATATTTGTACATGATCTTCTCATTGAATATGACATCTCTACTCCTAATGATTTTGTTATTTTCATAATCCCATAATCAATAACCAAAATCATTAACACCGTATCCAATAAAGATACACTTCTTGGATTTAGACTCAAGCTTTGTTCTATTTTCTTTATCAATATGGACAAATGCTTCACAACCGAAAGTTTTCAAAAAAGAATAGTTTACCTTTTTTCCTGTACATTCCTCCTCTGGAATTCTACCATCCAAAGAGCTTGAAGGTCCTCTATTTATTAAGTAAATAGTAGTATCTACAACATCTACCCAGAACTGTCAGGGAAAACCGGCATGCAATCTCATACTCCTTGTACACTCCATGATTGTCCTGTTCATCCTTTCTGACACACCATTTTCTTGCGGTGTTCTTGGAACTGTCTTCTCTCTACAAATCCCATGGTATGAACAGTAATCATCAAACTCCTTGCTGCAATATTCACCTCCATTATCTGATCTAAGACACTTCAAACTTTTTTCTGTCTCATTTTCAACTAAAGCTTTCCATTTCTTAAAAGTATCAAAAACATCAGATTTTTGTCGAATGCAATAAACCCAAGTTTTTCTAGTTGCATCATCAATAAAAGTAACGTAATAACGAGAGACACCAAGAGATGATACCTGTGCTGGTCCCCATACATCTGTATGCACAAGCTCTAACCTTTCATTCTTCTTTTCTTTTTTGACTCTGAGAAATCTGACTCTCTTTGTTTTCCATAAACACAATGCTCACAGAAGTCCAAATCAATTTGTTTAAGATCTGTCAACAAATTTCTTTTGTGAAGTATATTCATACCCTTCTCACTCATGTGTCCCAGCCTATGATGTCACAGTGTTGTATCCACTCCTGTAGAAGCTAAGGATATAGAAGAGTCAGTATTACCAGTACATAAATACAATGTACCTACCTTCTCTCATTTTGTTATCACCAATGATCCTTTGATGACCTTCCACGTCTTATCTGTAAATATGGATAGACAACTTTCACTTGCCAACTGCCCTGTTGAAATTAGACTTTTCCTTAAATTTGGAACATGTCTTACCTCTTTCAACAACCATTGGTTTCCATTGCGTTGCTTTATTTTTACCTTTCCCATTCCAACAATTTTTCATGGTGCATCATCACCCAAATGAACCTGTCCAAAATCACCTTGAACATAATCTAGAAAATGTTTCCTATGGGGTGTGGCATGAAATGAAGCCCTTGAATCTACTACCCAAGACTCAGAAATATTATCTACAAAAAGAATCAAAGCATCTTGTAACACATCACCTGTTACATTTGCTTCCTGATTTCTCTCCTCCTATCCATCTCTTTGTTTCTTTGGAGCTCTGCAGTCTTTCTTCGGATGTCCTTTCTTTGGAAATATTGAAAGCCATCGACGCTACCAGGCTCAGTTGTATCGTTCCTAGAGCCTTTCTGTCAACAATATCCCATTCTTCGTCCTTCATAGTCGTCGGCTTCTTTGTTATTCCACCCAATGGTAGGAATAGGTCCTTCTGATATAAATAGTCTTCCATCTGCATCTTCCATAACTGGTAGTTTTGGCCGTTAAATTTCTCGACCCTAAACTTTCCATCTTCCAACATTGTTCCCACTCGAACCAGGAACCCTCTTTTCATGCGAGTTACATTTCGCTCTGATACCAGTTGTTAGAAAAAAGGACTGTGGAGCAATAAAATAAAACAAATGAGGAATCAAAACATAGAACATACACAATACAATAGAGACACAGATTTACGTGGTTCACCCAGTGTGGGCTACATCCACCAGAGAAATTGTCAGGTCCTTCCTTTATTATTATCCAGCATATGAAGGGATACAACCTACAACAAACCCGTTGTAACTTCCTCTTCTTTCTCTCACAGTCTCCTATCTCAGAATACAATATTCACCATCAACCATAGCCGCAATACAATTCTCTCATAAAAGAGAGTTGCCTTCTAGGGAAAAAAACCCCAACATAATCTCTATCGTTAGATCTGTGACCTTATAATGAACGGTCCAGATTTACAATGAAATTACAATATACATTTACAAGGCAATTTTTCCTTTGGGGGCTTCGCTCCCGAACCCCCGCTTGCCCCCAGACCCCCCAGCCGAGGGGCTATCCCCCTCGGACCCCGAAGAGGGGGTACCCCCTCTACACTCGTCTATGTGGAAGAGTGTACATACTTCTGGGGTGTAAATACTTCATGGGGTATAAACACGGCTGAAAGTAAAAGACCTCTAAATCAGGAAGATAATCAGGCTCCACAACCAACAAGACCAACAGAGCATAGATTCACTCTTGAGGTTCCATTCGTTTATGGTGTGCCCTACCAGTAAGGCTAGGTAAGGAGAATTTTCATTGAGGCCACTTGTGATCATAATTCCCTGAGATGTTTCAACAAGAAAAAATGTCAATGATCTCAAGAAAAATAGATGATAGATAATTTTTAGTGTACAGGTACAAAGAAAAATCTAATATTTGTTTCCACCAATAAGGAAAATGTAAAAGTATAGAACTAATTACAAAATAAAGAATGTAATATATATTAGTACGATTTCCATAGAAAGTTGATAGTATTGACCCAAATTGATTCTTTCTCTGGTGTTTCTATTATGTTTCTTCTTATCTTTCGCGTAGACTTGCAAAATCTTGCAGATTATCCTGTAATTCAGTCAACTTCTAGAAACGAGATTTCATGTACCCTATTTTTGCAACAAAAAGTAATTGTTGATTCAAATTTGTATTCTATCATATTTGTTACAAACCAGTAATACGTTATCCTTGGCCTCATAATCCCTAGTTCCACATATATTTACCATCTGGTCTTCCTAGGGAACTTCACACAGGGCCAACTTTCTATATTTGTATCTCGATTAGAATGGGCTAGCTTTGTTTTGTGCGAAATGAAATCACAACTATACAAAAATATTAATAAAAAATTATAGTACCAATCTGCTAAGTGCCCATACTTTATTGACATTAGGTTCATCCATTCAATGTACCATAGGTGCTTCAGTCAACACTGAATATGATCTATAGATAGCACAAAGATTAGGAAGGAGAAACCCCTAAAAGTAAAACCCTTAAAGGGATCAGTATCATGATCAATTGCTGGGATTTTTTCCTCATCACTTCAATTATGATGGTGTCCTTCCCCTTACAAAATTTCATCACTTCAACCATGATGGTGTCCTTCCCCTTACCATATTATTTGTAGATTGTTGAAGTCTGTAAAGTGGACATTTTAATATTTTAGTCCTGAAAAACTAGCTCAAATTAGTAAAACACAACACATATTAAATTTGTACTTAGCTTACAACTTGAGGAGATCCAACACAGTGCACAAACTTATGAATGTTTTACATGTATAAATAAATCAAAAATTTTTGAAGAAATTTCAAAACAAATCAAAATAGTAAAACACAACACATATTAAATTTGTACTTAGCTTAGAACTTGAGGAGATCCAACACAATGGAAAAACTTATGAATGTTTTACATGTATAAATAAATCAAAAGGTTTTGAAGAAATTCACCTCCATTGTCTAGTATGAGACACTTGAACCTTTTTTCCTGTCTCATTCTCAACCAAAGCTTTTCATTTCTTAAAAGTATCAAAAACATCATTTTTTTGTCAAATGCAATAAACCCAAGTTTTTCTAGTTGCATCATCAATAGAAGTAACATAATAACGAGAGCCACTAAGAGATGATACCTAAGATGGTCCCCATACATATGTATGCACAAGCTCTAACCTTTCACTCTTCTTTTCTTTTCCAACTCTGAGAAATATGACTCTCTTATGTTTTCCATAAAAATAGTGCTCACAAAAATCCAAATCAATTTGTTTAAGATCTGGCAACAAATTTATTTTGTGAAGTATATGCATCCCCTTCTCACTCATGTGTCCAAGCCTATGATGTCACATTGTTGTATCCACTCATATAGAAGCTAAGGAAATAGAAGATTCAGTATTACTAGTACATAAATGCAATGTACCTACCTTCTCTCCTTTTGCTATCACCAATGATCCTTTGGTGACATTCCACACCTTATCTATAAATATCGATATACAACCTTCACTTTCCAACTGCCGTGTTGAAATTAGATTTTTCCTTATATCTGGAACATGTCTTACCTCTTTCAAAAACCATTGGTTTTCATTCCTTTGCTTTATTTTTACCTTTCCCATTCCAACAATTTTGCATGGTGCATCATCAACCAAATGAACCTGTTCAAAATCACCTTGAACATAATCTAGAAAAATGTTTCCGATGGGGTGTGGCATAAAATGAAGCCCCTGAATCTACTACCCAAGATTCAAAAATATTATCTAGAGAAAGAATCAAAGAATCTTGTAACACATCACCTGTTACATTTGCTTCCTGATTTTTCTCTCGTTGTCCATCTCTTTGTTTCTTTGGATCTCTTTAGTCTTTCTTCATATGTTCTTTCTTCCCACAATTCCAACACTCTATCTTTCCCAGTCTTGATTTTGATCTACCCTTCCTAGAAGTCTTATGGTTCCCTGACCCCTTTCCTCTATCCTTTTGTCTTCCCCTATTCTTCATGTTTAACAAATTACCTAATGTCTCACATTTTTTTTTCCGTCACATTTCCTCACTAAGGATAACACCAACAACATCATCAAATTTTAGAGTGTTTGAACTAGAGACAGAGTTACTTACAAACATGACCCAACAATTCCATATTTTTGGCAATGAGCACAAGATTAGAAGAGCCCTGACCTCATCATCAAAGTCCACTTTTACAGAACTTAGTTGATTAGTAACCGTATTAAATTCATTGAAATGATCTACAATAGACCCACCTTCCGACATCTTCATATTAAATAATATCTTCATTAGAAATACCTTATTGGACGCCGAGGTTTTTTCATACATTTTATCCAATGTGTCCATCATCTCCTTCGTTGTCTTTTCTTTTGAAATATTGAAAGCTACCGATGCTACCAAACTCAGTCGTATTGTTCCTAGTGCATTTATATTAAGAACCTCCCATTCTTCATCATTCATGGTCATTGGCTTCTTTTCTACTTCGTCCAATGGTAGGAATAGATCATTCTGATATAAATAATCTTCCCTCGGCATCTTCCATAACTGGTATTTTTGGCCGTTAAATTTATCGACCCTAAACTTTCCATCTTCCGCCATTGCTCCCACTCGAACCAAGAACCCTATTTTCCTGCAAGTTACCTTTCACTCTGATACTAGTTGTTGGAAAAACAAGATCGTGGAACAATAAAATAAAACAAATGCATAAATAAAAAACATAAGATACACAATACAATATAGACACAGATATACTTGTTTCACCCAGTGTGGGCTACGTCCACCAGAGAAATTGTTAGGTCCTTCCTTTTTATTATCGAACAAAATGAAGGGATACAACCTACAATGCACCCACTATGACTTCATCTTCTTTCTCTCACAATCCCCTCTCTCAAAATACAATATTCACAATGATTCATAGCCACAATACATTTTCCTCATAAAAGAGGATTTGCTTCTAGGTAAAGCCCCCCTCGTGTGGAGGGGTGTACAACCTTCATGAGGTATAAACATGGCTGAAAACAAAGACCTCTAAATCGAGAAGATAATCAGCCTCCACAACCGATAAATGTAACACCGAAATAAAGTTGTAGGAACCAGAAATGTCCAAGACTAGAACCAATCAAGAGTCAAATCAGTAAGGAACCAAAACTGGCCTGTGAACTGGTCTACTATTAAATACACAAATATGAAAAAAAAAAAAATAGGGTTTGGGAGGTAGTTGGGAGGGGGTTTATTTTGTTTCAAGTTGTTGTGAATGAGTATAAAATAGATAGTTTAGTGCTTTGGTATGGTTTAACCATTGGTTTGGGGGATAGTTAAGGGTATGGAGTCTGGACTAATGGTTTGGGTTCAGACTATCTATTTGTGATAACACTGCTCCCAAGAAATTATACACATGTCTAATTGAATCACATATACCATCACTTCATCCACAAAGTTTGCATTTGTAAATTACCCTTATTAAACTATAAATAAAATTACATACTTTGGGATCCTTTTGGAATAATACCAAAGCGATCATGTATCTTTGTTTTCCTAACGTTTTGATCTAATAGCATGTTTACTTCCATTACAAGTTTCTAGCTGCATGAAAAGACAATGCTTTCAAACAAGTGCCCAAAGTTGTTCTTAACTATCACACTCCGACCATTGCACCTTTTGCAGTTCCCATTTTTTTTTTATGTCACAGTGATTTTGTGTTTCCCAAACATTGGACACATAAGTTATTTTCTAACATTAATCAAACTCTGTGTTCAAAATCAAACATTTTTAAGGTAGACCAACATAGCATAGGTTCACTCTTGAGGTTCCATTCTTTTATGGTGTGCCCTACCAATAAGGCTAGGTAAGGAGAATTTTCATTGAGGCCACTTGTGATCATAATTTCCTGAGATGTTTCAACAAAAAAATTTGTCAATGATCTCAAGAAAAATAGAAGATATATAATTTTTAGTGTACAGGTACAAAGAAAACTCTAATATTTGTTTCCACCAATAAGGAAAATGTAAAAGTATAGAACTAATTACAGAATAAAGAATGTAATACATATTAGTGTGATTGCCATAGAAAGTGGATAGTATTGACCCAAATTGATTCTTTCTCTGGTGTTTCTATTATGTTTCTTCTTATCTTTCGCGTAGACTTGAAAAATCTTGCAGATTATCCTGTACTGTTAGATTCATAATGAAGAAAAGAGAAGATATATAATGGAAATAATAGAAGAAATCAAGAAACCATGATGAACGGAGATAACTAAACAATGGCAGAAAAGGCATACTCTATTCATCAATGCTTCTGTAAATAATCATGTACATAGATGTACATATATAATACAAAAGACCATAACTATCATGTAACTGTATAATAGTTAGGTTAACTTAACTAACCAACTAACTTATGATTAGTGTTTTAACATCCCCCCTTAATCATAAGTTCGTTCTTGCCTGAAAAACTGCCACTACTTGACAATCACATGTGTCAAGCGAATATTCAGAGGGCTGGCTGAAGATGCTCTCTGAATTCTGAAAAAAAAATAGCAGAAGTTGATGCCTTCTACTAAATTGGTGGTTTAAGGTTGACCACAAACTCATCTGGTGGTTTCAGGATGACCACAAACCATCTAGTGGTTTCGGGATGACCACAAACCGAATGTCTAGCAAAAGCTGATGTCTTCTACTAAATGGCAAGGTTTTAAGTTGACCATAAACTAACAAGAGCTCAAGTCTCAAAAATCTGAAAATATAACAAGAAGAACTTCATGTCTTCTGCTCAATTGGTGGTTTTAAGATGACCACAAACGATATAAAAAACAATATCATTTGTTCATACGATCCAAATCAAACTTGGAACCTAACTCAAAATCAAACTTGGAACCTGAATCAACTAGATTTCCCCCCTGTCAGGGACAAGTCGTTCCAATTCCCTTGATCGTTATTCACAAGTATGGCCAAGAAGAGATCTAGCACATCAAACTATCTTCAAGAGGAGTCTGAAGACCCGATCTTCAACTCAGAAGACTACATCAATTGGGCTCGATCATACCCTAAATCATCAAATCTTAAAAAACATTCATGTCCATCCACTGTAGAAATATCTCCAATCAAGTACGACTGTACTTGTGTATAAATTTGAAGATAAGACTGCTCCAATAAATTGGCTTCCAAACGCCAATGCCAATTCCCTAACCAATCAAAATGAAGTTGTTTCCGCTTGCGCTTTTGGCACCTTACTGAGGGGTAATTTTCCTTCCCACAAAATTTGCATGGGTGAAGATCAAAACAGTTTGACTTATCATGGCCAAACCGGTGACAGTGTTTGCACTGTATGGGTTCTTTATCCGATCGATTAGCAACATCATCATCAGCTATATCCTGTACCTGTTCCTTACCAATATCCGCAAGCTCTGTCGTCTTATCATCATTCAAAAAACCTCTACTCACAAAGCAAACAAGTTCGCTACAATTAGGAAAATGAAAAAGGTTGTCAGCATCCTGTACATATCCTAGACCATATCGATTTCGTTTAAATCATAATTCTTCCCATGGTCGAACAATACATTTATCCGCAACTTTTTCTGAACATCTTCATCTAACTAATCTTCATGTTTATGACTTTCATCACTAGTCAACTGAGCGTCTTCATTCTCATCCTTGATGTCATTGTGTTTGTTAAAATCACATTGTTGGTGTTGAAGCAAACTTAACTCATCAGGCAACAACTTGTTTTGATGTTTGAACATATCAATTTTCTTGTGCGTTACTTGTAAACAAGTAATCACTGTACTGAGAGTACGCTTGTTTATTGCAATTGTAGATTCCGTAGTTGAGTTAATTAATGTGCGCAATATTGTAAATATTTCTTCCATTCTTGCCATTTGTTTGTATGTTGATGCCACTAAGCTCAATTCTGCATCCTGTTGTGCATGCGAAGAACAATCGTTCCTTGTATGAATTCTGCTAAAAAACTACAGGATCTGTATCATGTTGTGCATGCCAAGAGCAATCATTCGTTGAATTCTGCCAAAAACTACAGAATAACCAATAACTTAGATGCACACAAAGATCCTAAGATAGACCCCCTTATTCAATTTCGGGTAGATCTACAAATAACACCAAATACAATTTGTTGAACCCTTTTTTTTTTTACAACTACCTTATAACTCCATTACAAAAATCATACTGACAAAGTCTCTTAACAATAGTTCTTATAACTCCTCTACGAAAAGAAACCCTTATAACTTCATATACATTTAATTATAATGGAGAAAACTCCTCCATATAAATTGTCACTATTCTTATCCTTTATACTTCCTATAGTAAATTCTTTCTAAATCCTCTCACACCAAGCCTTTTATATTTATCTTTTGTAAAAAGTGATATTTAAAAATTGACTTTGCTTCATTCCAAAAATACCAAAAGATTCGCACATTTTCCACTACTTACTCAATAATGAAATCGCATGCACATGTAGTGAGGTGGTTCTCTACTCTCCAAACTGCAATTAAATCTCCAAATTGCAAGTAGCTTCTCCCATTATTGGCCAGATCGAAACCACATGATCTCGACTTCATTGTGGGTTTAACTCTCCACAACATAACCAACATAATATCAAAAATAAATCACACGCAATTTTTGAAAATTCAAAAATAAAACTTCACTCTTTAATTAAAAGAATGCAGAAACGAAAATCTCCTGTGCTATTTAAAATGTTCAATGGTGCATGGCTATCCAATGGGACATCTCACCATCGTTCCTCTCTTACCATCGTGCCTCTAAAAAGAAACTGATTTTCCCTAAATCCTATCCGAGAAGAAACCCCAGAGCAACACATACCTTGCAACTCCGAGGTCACGGGTTCGAAACTCGGCAGTCATGCAAGCCGCGCAATGTGCAGGTGTCTTCTTGCTCTGGTTCCACAAACCAACAAACGATTCACTTCCTTCACGTGTCACTGCTCTCTTCAGATGAAAGCGCTACTTTCCTTTGGACGAAGATAATTTATGTCCACCATTCTCATGCGGATTGAATAACATTTGACGCGACGGACTGAGATCTTCTGGCGAGCATGGACACCAATAGCGAACCCAAAGCCATGTCTTTCTTCCAATCTCCGAACCGATTAAGAGATTTAAAATAAAAACTAGACTTTTCAAATCATGCACCAAGCTAGATCAGACATCCACTTGAAAAAGCCCTCTTACGCACTGTCGTCCCGTTCTCGGCTCCTCCCAGTCACTAAAACCGTCGGTTCATCAACCATTGTGCACGCACAACGCGGTTCTTTTCCTTGGATACAAGAGGCAATCTTATGGTAAGGTCGTTTGTCAGCGTATTGAAGGGAAACAAAAATCGGTAAAGCAACTCTTCCTTTCACACGCTCCAAGATGCAACGTTCAATGAGCCGCTGGATTAATATTGTTCGTAGCTCCACTTCCACGAACTTCCTTTCTGCACAGAATTCGGATTCCAAACTAAACCCTCGGCGAGCAGTGGGACAACTAATCCCTTCAACAGTTCTTTCTCATGAATTCTGCAAACTAATCCCACGATGGTTCTCTTTCTCCAACATGTTTTTATGAGCTGAACTCCTTCAACTCCTAGAAATCTCCCACAAGCTCATAGGTATCATAAACCTTGCTCTGATACCACTGTTAGATTCATGATACCACTGTTAGATTCATAACGAAGAAAAGAGAAGAAATATAATGGAAATAATAGAAGCAATCAAGAAACCATGATGAACATAGATAAGTAAACAATGGTAGAAAAGGCATACTCTATTCATCAATGCTTCTGTAAATAACCATGTACATAGATGTACATATATAATACAAAAGACCATAATTGTCATGTAACTGTATAACAGTTAGACTAACTTAACTAACTAACTAACTTATAATTAGTGTTTTAACATGTAATTCAATCGACTTCTGGAAACGGGATTTCATGTACCCTATTTATACAACAAAAAGTAATTGTTGATTCAAATTCCTATTCTATCATATTTGTTACAAACCAGTAACACATTATCCTTGGCCTCATAATCCCTAGTTCCGCATATATTTACCATCTGATTTTCCTAAGAAACTTCACACAGGGCCAACTTTCTAGATTTGTATCTCGATTAGAATGGGCCAGCTCTGTTTTGTGCGAAATGAAATCACAACTATACAAAAATATTAATAAAAAATTATAGTACCAATCTGCTAAGTGCCCATACTTTATTGGGAGATTAGGGTCATTCATTCAGTGTACCATAGGTGCTTCAGTCAGCACTGAATATGATCTATAGATAGCACAAAGATTAGGAAGGAGAAACCCCTAAAAGTAAAACCCTTAAAAGGATCAGTATCATGATCAATTGCTGGGATTTATTCCTCATCACTTCAACTATGATGGTGTCCTTCCCCTTACAAAATTTCATCACTTCAACCATGATGGTGTCCTTCCCCTTACCATATTATTTGTAGATTGTTGAAGTCTATAAAGTGGACATTTTAATATTTTAGTCCTGAAAAACTAGCTCAAATTAGTAAAACACAACACATATTAAATTTGTACTTGGCTTAGAACTTGAGGAGATCCAACACAGTGGACAAACTTATGAATGTATTACATGTATAAATAAATCAAAAGGTTTTGAAGAAATTCCAAAAGAAAACCATTTAGGAAAAAAAGTAAAGATCTCCCCTGTATATGGATGGAACCCCTGAAAGTGGCTTTCCATGCATGGAATCATTTACAGGATCTGGATCTTCAGTTGCATCACTTACAACATGAGCAGGCAACAAGGATAGCTAGCTTATATAACCTCAAGTTACAATTAGGGATGTTCCTCCATCTAGTTCAAATATAATCCCCAAACTTTCTTGCTATGGTGAAAATTGTGACAGTCACTATCCTTGCTTTTATATCATTTCCCAAAAGAAAGAAGAAGCTCCTCCACAAAAATATTGGGTTAAGAAGAGTTGTAAATTTATAGAGAGACAAAACTAAATCATCAATCACATTTTTTGCACATGATGATGGAAATTATATGCAAAAACAATACTAAGAAAACAGTCCACTATGTTGTGGTTTGCCTCTGTTTTTCATTTGGTCTCTACTGGCTTGAAACCATCTTGATGCGTTTAAAAGGAGCTATGCTGGTGTTGGACGTAAATTTTATTAGTCTCGTGCTTGCATCTAGGTGGACTACAAATTGAGGAGATCTGTAATTTCATTTGTTCACAAACTCTCAATTATAGCAACAAAAATTAACTCAAATGTGGCAGTTCTTTATTACAGGGGAAAATAGTGAATCCATGGTTCTAAATGCCGCCTTAAATCTACCATCTCTAGTTGTTTGAATCTATTAAAAGACATTAGACCCTATTTTTGATTGTATAATGGAGGAGGCTCATTATAGCATTAATGTAAATTTTAACTTGCACTCTTTAGTGACCCTTAGTTCCATCTCTTGACTCACACATCCAAATGGATAGGGTTGAGGATGATATTGCACCTCCATTCCTAGTCTTTTGACTAGTTGTAATGAAATCAAATTTGACTATGACCTTGGGTCAAATAAATAATTGACCTTGGCCTTGTTCAATCGAATTTGGACGTGAAAGTGTCCAGTCATCTCTCTTTCCTCATTCTGACTGGAAGCCGACTCTTCTTAACCAAAGTATGTGCAACCTTACCTCCCTGGTCAAAATTGCGGCCAAGTTTCTGGTCAATATCCTTGACCAAAAAATTCCTCTTTGGATGGAGCCTTTTAGGACGCATCTTTGGTGAATTTTCCAACAATTATCTTCCTAGTGACCATCAAAATCATAATTATTATAGTGAGGTCTAAGAAGCCTTCGCCTGCTCTCTTCCTGCGACAAGAAAATGCTTCATTTCATCCATGGGTGGGAATAATTGGTAGTGACGTCATCATGAATCTTCTCAACTAATTCCTCATGCAAAGCTTAGCAAGTAAGCAGTTACAGACATCAAATGTGCTTAAAACACACATGTTGGATATATGTGATATAGTGATGGGTGTTTAACCTTTGTAATTTTGCTTCTAGCAGGTGTGTTTTCCTTAGAGATCATATCTAAGAATATGTTTCGTCGATTACCAATGAATTCAATCTTCATCAAGATAACCTCAATTGTTTTAAATAGTTATAATTAAAAATTTCAAGGACAAACTAAAGCCTAAAGAATGTAACTGAAACTTTGTTCCTGGACAGAGTAATCTTTTGATTAGTCATACTGGGATTATAATTCCGTTTATATAGTATAAGTAAAGTCTATTTTTAGGAGAGGTGTGTTCTAAAAATTATGTATGCACTTTCATTTCATTCCTCTGCCCAGTTTTGTTGAGCATCATTGTGGATAATACATTGAACATCAATGCAACATTTTCGTTCTTATTTGGAATTTGGAGCATATAGAGGGCTTGATTCTCTTCATTAAATGCCAATCCCATAACCTCACACATGATATAATCCCAGGAAAATACAAAAGAAATGCAAAATCAACTTCAAATGTAATGGTTTTTGAATTTCTTCTTTCATAATTTTAGAAAGGATTCAGCATCAAGGCTTCTTATATCCAAGGATTTTTGTATTTCATAGAATTAGTTGATGGGAATGACTAAAAACGTTTTCTATCATAGGCAGGTAAAGACATCAATCTCAAAAATGTGAAGCTGCAACTTTTTCTCACATATATTTTGAGTTTTTCTCCTCATAGCTAAAATGGCACAAACCGGTTTATACCCTCAATTTACAAGATGCAAAACTAGTTCAGGATCATTTTGTGAAATGAAACAATTTTCCTCTTCCTTGACTTAGCTCAAAGGAATGTGCATATCTGTGACTGCAAGGTGACATTAGTAGTAGATGGGTATAAAGATGAATGAATAGGTTTTGAAAGGAACCAAGTACATCCTTCTGCATTATATATAAATATTTGTATATGCTGTAAAATTTGATGGCTAATCTTCCATCTAATCCACTCAGTGGGGACCATACAGTGATTCTAGTGGCTTATTTATTATGGTGTATTATAATTAATCGTTTAAAGTTTCCCCTTTCACATATTTTGAGTTTTTCTCCTCATAGCTAAAATGGCACAAACAGGTCTGTATCCCTCAATTTACAAGATGCAAAGCTAGTTTAGGACCATCTTGTGAAATTAAACAATTTTCCTGTTCCCTGACTTAGCTCAAAGGAATGTGCATATCTGTGACTGGAAGGTGACATTAGTAGTGGATGGGTATAAATCTGAATGAAGAGGTTTTGAAGGGAACCAAGTACATATTTTTTCATTATATATAAATATTTGTATATGCTGTAAAATTTGATGGCCAATCATGCATCTAATCCATTTAGTGGGGACGATAGAGTGATTCTAGTGGCTTATTTATTATGGTATATTATAATTAATCATTCAAATTTTCCCCTTTCACATGTTTGGTGAATTATAGGATTTATTTTTATGAGTATGAATATTCTATTGGTCTGTGGCTACAACGCGTGCCTCTTCTATGAGTCCAATCTAGGGAACCACTGTTGTTGAACCAAGCTCCCAAGGTTCTTAATATCAATTGTTCTATTCTTATACTACCATTTTGCAATTCTAGGCATAGTCAGGGCCAAAGACTTATTGCACCAATAACCAGGGTGCTATTACAACCCAGGGTAGGAGATATCCTAGTGGCATGTCATGTACATCATGTGTTTAAGACTAATTAAATGAAATGGAAAAAATAAGAGCCAACATTTTATTTCTTTTAATTACCACAATGCATTGTGTGTCACTTGTAACACTAATTAATTATTACATCAAATGAAAAAGAGATCTGACCTTTTATTTCTTTTAATTATCATCATGTAAAAACTTAAATTAGCATAGATCCATGTTGAACTGAGATTTTTAAGCACTAAGAGGTTTGCACTTCAATTTTTTTTTATCCCTCTTGATTCTTAATATATTTGGGGTTAACATGTATCTATGTTAATTATATTTTACTATAAGACATGTCAGCCAAAAAGACATGTCAGCCATAAAGAGAAATGGAGCTTAGACAAACCCTTCTGAAATTATCTCCTTTTTTACCAAGAAGGGTTGACATTTTTCCCAAGTTCTCCAGATGCTTTTAGTGATGAACAGAATAGACATGTGGACCTTTCTAGGAAAAAGAAACAATGTTCGAAAGAAATTCCTTTCCATCATTTAAATGCAAGAGAGGTCTTGTTTTATTCAAGCTTTCAGAAGCATAGCCTGGGCATGGATGTTGCACATAAATGGGTAGTTAGAAAATTATATAAAAAACACTAATAACAATGATAATGGATAGATCAGAGGTTGTAGTGATAAACCATATGTTTTAGAAGGGGAAGAGACATCCAAAATCCACTGCACTCCATTACACTGTTACTTAAGAGACTGCTTTCATACACGAATTCAATTCACGGAAAACTGTCAAAATTGGAAACTCCAGTGGGGTTCTCTCTAGGAACCCAACGATGGGAAATTGTCTTTAATGGAAGAAAAATGGGGAATGCACTTAATTTAAAAATATGATGAAGAAAATAAACTTACACCATCAGAAAAATGCGACAAGCATTGATAATATATTGAATGCCTTAATGTAATGGATTTTTAAGTGATACAATGACTTCGAATTTCTAATGCAATTGATTTTCTGTGTATAGAAGAAGATCAAATTTTGAAATCACTTTTCAAAAAACTAATGTCAAAACCACATAAACTTGACCTGTGGCATCTGCAAGAAGAAAGAGTTATGAAGATTTGGGTTCAAAAGTATCTGAAAAGGTAAATCGTAAAACTTCGAATGTGAAATTCGAAAATATTGGTTAAAGTATAGGAGTTTTTTCTTTCTTTTGTGCCACATAAATGCTAAATAAACAAGTCTAAGAGTAGACATTGAAGGAATTTCAACCATAGGATATTGTAAGGAAATACAATGTATCAATGGAGGAAAATACATAATGAAAATAACAGTTTACGAGTATTCTATGTTTATCCTCTGTTTATCCTCAACAATGAGGCATCAACTCCATATTATTGTACTTCTGAAAGGAGATAGCTTCATCAAAATCCACATTGAATTTTTGATAAGGATTATTGCCAGGGGTAGCCAAAAGGGGAATATTACATTTCTGAGTTCTTGCAAGATAATGGAAACTGAGGTTGCTGGTGGCTTAGCTGGCATACCCTTACATTCACATAAAGTTGTAAGATCCCCTCTTCTGGTGTGATGGTACAACGTTTTGTTAATCATTTAATGACAGAAAATAGGTAATTTCCTTCGGGTGCGTTTTGCACAACGATTTTGCCATCTAAAAATGTGACTCTGTTGCTGTAGAAATCACCCACGATTTTAGCTATTTAAATCAAAACCTTACTTGCCGGAATGACCACGTTTTTGATAATCAGAAGTTGGCTGCGTTGCTGTAGAAATCACCCACGATTTTAGCCATTTAAATCACAACTTTACTTGCCGGAATGACCACGTTTTTGATAATCAGAAGTTGACTGTGTTGCTGTAGAAATCACCCACGATTTTAGCCATCTAGATCATAACTTTACTTGTTGGAGTGACCACGTTTTGATAATTAGAAATTGACTGTGTTGCCATCTTAATTGACCACGATTTTGCCATGATTTAGATGACTGTTTTTCCTGTTATCCACCCCGAATTCGCCACCAATTGTGGGCTGCGTTTGCTGTTGAAGGGCCTCGAGTTTGCCTCAATGGTTGATTGCTCCTTTAACCTGGAACGACAATAATGGCTACAGCGATGTCTTGGGTCCATTAATTGCCTTGTTTTTGCTAGATTCATTGTTATGTGTTAGTCATATTAAACGCCAGAACAATTATTAGTGCAAAGTTAATGGACGATCGTTTCCTTTCTGTTTATCGCCATGTTAATTGCAATACTAAATGCTATATTACTTGCCTTATTAATAGCCGGAACAATTGCTACAGAAATGTTAATGGTCAGCAGACTCATTCTTATTCATTAAATGCTGCAGCGAGTTAATGGTTAACATTTATGTAAATTGTCTTGTTATGGCGCTATTAATCGTTATGTTAAGTGTCATATAAATTGCCTTGCTAATGTTATATTAACTGTTATGCTAACTAACATGATAGTCGCCTTGTTAGTGCTATATTACTTGTTATGAAAATAGTCATGCAAACTACCATGTTATTGCTAAATTAATTGTTATGTTAATCTTTATGTTAACGCCTTGTTAACTGCTGTAATAAATTGTTATGTAACAGATATGTAATTATCTTGTTGATTTGTTGCAGCAATGTTATTATCTCGCAGTTTCCTCCTCAATGATAATAAACAGCCAGTGTGGTTAGTTCGGTCATTATAGCTAGACTAATGTTGAGATTTAACTGTTCATAAGTGCTAATGGTAGCATTCCACTTTAAGAATGGTAATGTTGTTATTCAAGTTTATGGTTAGTTGGATGGGGATTCAGATTAATATAGAATTGTCCATTTAGGTTGTAATAAATTTTAAAATTAGCATGGTGAGTAAAGACTAGATTGAAACTTTAGACTTGCTAAATTATATATGTAATTGATGTTAGTTGGATTTATAAATATCGCCTAATTGGTAACTCAGACTCGCTAAATTGAGTCGTAATTCATGTTAAGTTCGGTTGGTAACTCGTTGACTAATGGAATTTAGACTGGTTAATTGATTTGTAATTAACACCAATTTAAATCATAGATATTGACCATTTAGCCTTGATTAATGGTTGGGTTGTTGAAGAAGTCATTTTTAGCTTGCGCTTCCCATTGAGGGTGTTGTTGTTCATTTTAATTAAGGTTTGTACTTGGTTTTGTAAACATTTAATGTGCTTGGTTTGCTCACTGTAAGGGTTCTAGTTACTTGTGTAATTAATTTTGGGTGCTTGGGGTTGTTAGGATGATTGTCCTTAGCTTAGTAGGCTCAATATGCTTGTGTCGGGCGGGATGTAGACACCTCCTTGTTCCTCAGAACAGTCACCAGCCTTGAGACCTTAAATGGTCAAAATCGATGGGAACCTAGGCTTGAGCGTTTCTTATGTGTCCTGGAGATCCTAACCATTGCAAGGTAGGACGGGCGGGTAGTCATTCTTATTCTTCATCGGTTGAATGTCGTACATTGCTTCCAGGTGCTTGATGTGTTTTTATGTTAGGTCGTTATGTTGTTGTTTCGTGAGTTGCATGCATTGGGTTTGTCGTCGTGTTGCGATGTTGAGTATAATGTCATTATTACCTTCCTACACACACAAAAAAAAAAAATTAAGGATGCTTTTACCGATTGTACATCGTAGGAGTCATACCGGATGGGGATGTTACATCTGGTATCAGAGTAGGTTCAACCTGCGACTTGGGATCGCTATGGCTTTCGTTGATATGATTTGATTATAAGTGTTGGATTACTGAGAGTGGGGGTGAATCAATAATAACGTAATTATAATCTTTTTTCTTCAAATGTTATATCAATGTAGAATTATTATCCAATAATGAGAAGTAATAAATAAACAATCACACACATGCACAGTACACCAGTGTTTTACGTGGAAACCCAAATCGGGAGAAAACC
>ML780535.1:318648-422041 GCA_009831015.1 Picea engelmannii | reverse complement strand
GATGCAGTAAAGGATACAAAACCATACATTACGATAATTATATGAGTAAGGACAATAAATTACAATGACAACAATTAAGTAATCTAACTATTCATGTTCAACATTACTATAATTTTCCAAAGAACCATAATGTATCACCTAAACAATATTATAGCAATAGTCAAGATGAAAATATAAATAACAATTTAATTTTTCTAATGCCTAAGAATGTAATAACACCACGACATCCAAGGTTAGAAAAATTCAACAATTGAAAACCCACCCAACATCCTACACCTACAAGGTTAGGATCTTCAAGACACATAATCAACGCTCATAGTCCAAGATTCATCCGATCAATTTTGACCATTTAAGGTCTCAGGATTGGTAGTTGTTCTGAGGAACATAAAGATATCTATTGCTCAAACCAATCCTATTATAAATACTAAACCTCATTTAATCCAC
The DNA here is from genome assembly GCA_009831015.1 of Picea engelmannii. Classification (NCBI taxonomy): domain Eukaryota; kingdom Viridiplantae; phylum Streptophyta; class Pinopsida; order Pinales; family Pinaceae; genus Picea; species Picea engelmannii. The sequence goes on along the minus strand of ML780535.1, from coordinate 421,597 downwards.
CATCACAACATTGCACTTAATTCTATAAGTTTCATTGCTCGGAAAACAATTACAATTATGGTTACCAATTCATTGCTATGTTATAATATTTTTTCGAGACCATTATCGTAATTCCAATTAACAATTTTAACTATAAACACTAATTTTTCATGGTGTAAGGGCTAATCATCTTAATTCGAGAACTTCAATTCAGTACTATTATTAAAGTATAACATCTACTAAGTACATTCCATACTATTATTAAAGTATAACATCTACTAAGGACATTCCAATTGAACATAGATAAGTTTCAGTGATAATGAATTCCAAGTGTCTACTTTATTTTAATAATCGCATGCTATAAATATAAACAATTAAAAACGACACCTAAGAATCCAACAAGAAAGATGAACATTCCATTCCAATATAGATTTTATTCTCGAACCCCATGATTTCAAATAATGGTTATTTTTCTACAACTACTATTAGAATTACTTGAGATGATAACTCTAGAATAAAAAATGTTACGATCATCTAGTTGATGTAGGTAACATATTAAATTGCTTAGCTTCCCATAAGTGATTTCAATTTAAGCAACTTCTTACAAATCTAATTTAATATTATTTATCTTCTAAAATTTACAAATTTCTAAACTAAAAGGAAGTTCTGAAAATTGAGACCACCACCTATTTCTAAGAATTGCAATAATAAAATTGAGACCACCCCCTATTTCTGTTTCCTCAAGCCAAATTCCAAGAATCAAGTAATTGGCATAATCATTCAAAGGGTGCCTAGATGTTGACATTCGATTAAAAGTTAGCCTTAAATAGAAAAGGAGTTCTTTCTATCCATGTAAGTTTACTTAGCAATGTATATTTTCTTAAGAGGTCATAGGTTCAAATTTAAAGGGGGTAGGGTATGTATACCTTCGTAGATTTTATTAGTCAAATTGCTAAGCAAAAGGGAATCCCTTGTCCCACAAACAAAGGGGTCTCATACACCAATTTGATGTGCTGGCTTTATCGTGACCTTAAAATAAATTATTATTATTATTATTATTATTATATTGAGCTCTTACTTATAACCACATGAAATAATTACCTGAGAATTAACTTCTTGTTCATTTCTTACTTATAACCACATGAAATAATGACCTGGGAGTTAACTTCTTGTTCATTTCTTATCATCATATTTTGGGTTGTCGTTGAGTTCGTCTTAGGTACGATTTTTGATATAAAGAGAATTTATATCAGTTATTAAAGATAAAAAGTTGCGTTGATTTTGGTGCAGTCGTAGCTTATCACATAATCCTGAGAGCCATCTCATCTAATTCGAACACTTATCGCCAAGTTTCCAGTGAGTACCACACCAATCGCCAAGGGAAAATCCCACAAATCCCTAAATTATGGAGAACGTATCATCTATTCAAATAATAAGTAATATAATAAAAAACAACAATAAGGAACGGCCAGGTATCACATCTCTGAAATCGATTTCTATGGACAGACATTCTTTAATAAACTTCAATAATTTCTACAGGAATGGTGGTGCCCCTCTCATGGGTAGTACTCTACAACTGTGATCGACTCTATCAAACCGATATCTATCAGTGTGAGCATATCTATATCAGAAAACATCTTCTTTCTTTTTTGGGCATCGCATGGGAAACACCGAGGGAAAACTTGTTGTAATTTACATGAACTCATTACTCGAATGAGATAATCTCTATCAATGTACATTGAAGGAAGATATTGCAAGCAATCTGTTGATTACTTTATTAATTTATTGCAAGCAATCTGTTGATTACTTTATTAATTTGTAGCATCTTTAGACCATTATGAAGTATCCTTGGACGATAGTTTTTCCCTGTAACCAATAATCTTGAAGGGTGTATATGTCCCTCTTACAAAAGTTTCTTGGTGTGAGCGAGGAAGTTCATAAGGATATTTGAGTTGCGGTTGCAAGGAGTAAAAAATTGGGGTAGTTTCAAGAGATAGAGATGGTACTTCTGAGGCTCATGGATTTGAATCACTACACAAACGTGTTGGTGCAATTATATGTTCAGTATATTTCAATGATTTAATATGTCAATTCGGTTTTGTAATCAATAGAATTGATGTACTATATGTGTCTATAACAGATAAATTCCTATGTATGATGAATATAACCTATAAGAAAACCAAATACTATGTTTTCACACTTTTTAAATAACACTCTCCACACAGTTCAAAAATCAGAAAGAAAAACTTATAAACAAGCATATGATCTAAAATTACGGCTCAGGCGATGAATCTCTTCATTGGTGGCTCATGAAAGGGAAATATGAACTTTGACTTGATCTCCTGGAGAAACTACACTAACAACAATTTACACTCTGGAGATTTAAAAGAAAACTCAATCAATCCTAGAAGAAATACCAAGCAAAGTAAAGCACTCCATTATAGGTGCATGTTGGGTGAGAAATGGAGGTCTTGATTGTGCGCGAGTTTGAAAGATGTGGTCTAATCAATTCTGAAAAAAAACTCTTAGTGTGGTGGAATACTCCATTATAGGCTCATGTATGGTGAAATATGGAAATCCAACTTGTCCCTAGATTTGCAAAATAAAAACAAATACTAAAGCATTTAGTCTAAACAAACACTAAACAAACACTAAAGCATTTAATCAAATAATTGTCTTCATATACTCACACAAAGATGACAAGTAACTACTTGGAAATCATTTCACTCAAAAATCTCACATTACACACAAAATTCTCACTCGGAATTATCACACATCTATATTGTATGCTATCATGTGTATCACTAGAACAGAATAGGGATAAAGTTAGATGTTATGATCAAATAGAGAATTATTCTATCCACACAGAGAAAACCAGAATTATATTTACAACTAAATACAAAGAGGATTGCCTTGATTGGGTCGATGGGCCCTTGTCATACCAACAAGGAATATCTTAAAATAAAATTACATAAGAGAAGATTTGAACACACACATAGAATCCATGAACTGCAATTATATCATTACTTCATAAAACAGAGGTACAATCCACGGTCTTCAAGAATCAATCTTATAACATAAAAATGCTTAATTATATCTCTGTATATATCTATCATTTACAAGGCTCTCTCTTTAAAGAGAAACAACCATTACAATCAAAGTCCGGAGATAACATCAAATATTTTCACAAATATTACAATTGGTTAGTGTATCGATTTTTAAGGGAACTATTTCATCATCATGAAAAGAAGTGCATGAGTGATGAAATGTATCATGGTCTTCAATGAACAAAGAATGTCTGAACCAAAAAATTCCTTGGACCCATAGAGAACAACCTCGTTCAAAGACCCAAGCCTGCAAATATAGAACATGTACCAGACGTGCACAATTGGAGCAAAAAGACTAGTACCGGACGCACACAATCGCATATATCGGTACCGGACGCACACAGTCATATAAATCGTTACTAGAATAACACAGGAACAAGTACCATATGAGCAAAAAAATAGGTACCAGACGAAATCAACATTGGTACCGGATGACCGCAAAGGTAGGTACCGAAAATGCGTAGAAATAGGTATCGGACGAGATGAGTACCATATGAACATTGAAACGGGTACTGGATGAATAGGAGTTGTTGCAATAAGGTATTCTTAGATCAAAAAATAATTAAAGAGAATTAAACATCAATTATTCAATCCAAATCATTAATAAATCTCATAAATCATGATTAAACACAAGTTACCTCATATGTACACAGTAATTGCTAAAGGACATGTCTATTGAGGAAAATAGGCAAAGAGTGCAGGCAATTGGAGTTGCAAAAAAGGAGGCTCAACAAGACGTTTTCACAGTGGTTAATACTTGTAAGCATACATAATCCAGTTTAGGGATGCACAAAGTGATGGAATTAATACATGTTGATATTAATATCTCTTTTTATACTAAAATCACTTGAGCCATTCGATTTCGGGTTCAAACTTGTAACCCTTATTCTGTAATACACAACGTTAAATTTCTTTTGAGTAATATCTCATGTCACAATATTGGTGGTGACACATTTACACATTACTTATCGGTTAAATATTGCAAATATACATAAGGGATTTTACTACAGCTATACATATATTGAAATTCGAAATTAAAATGAAGATTCGATAATAGCCAGAAGTAAATCCTCAATATTTTGATTTGAATCGATTCTACAATAAATGGGGCTAAGCATGTACATAAATAATAGAGAACGGTAAACATGGCTCAACTAAGACAGTGCGATCAATGAGAAAATGAAACTTCACCGATAAAATAACTGATAGAGTAATTAAAAAACAAATGGTTATATAAATTTGTATTATGTATGAGAAGAAATTCTATAACCTTGAAACCAGAAAAAAGTATTACTATCCAATTATCAACAAAACATATATTTAATATTTTCCAAGAAATGGAAATTACAATCAATCCATATAAATTAATATCCATATTCACATAGCACTATTCTAAAACATGATTTCAGAAAACAAAAATATCGTAAACGAGTATTAGTTGAAGAAGATGTTTGATGATGATCTTGATTCCATAAACTTGTGCCTAGTCCTTCCTTCCATCTATTAATCGAAGACTTCACCGATACCTCTCAACCAACGATAGGTGTACTCTTCTTCCCCTCGAGCCACAAAGGGGCCACAAACATAAAACCAAATTCAATAGCTCCAAGTTTTCCTTACAAGGTAGAGCTTCCACTCTTTCTTCAAGCTTGGTATCCCAACTCTCACTAGTAAAACAATGTCCCCAATATTTTGGGTAGCATAACGTTACTAAGAATAAGTGAGATCCATTTTCCTTCTTCACCATTTGTTTTATAGAAATTTATTCACTGACACATGTCCTCATGCAAAAAATAATTAACTTTTTAGATTAAATTAATTATGATTATTCATCCACACACTTGTCACACTCTCCCCAAGTTGCACAAGTAATTACCATTTTATTTTATTTTATTTAAAAACCAATTTCTCTCACATTCCCCAATGTGTTCGTATTTTCTCTCTTAGTTGTCCCTTTGTTCCCCACGTTCTCATTTAATGACTGTCTCCTAACTAGATCTTAGTTAGAGTTGGAATATGAGACTTCTTCTAGTTAGACTAGTGGTAGCTTGACTCTAGATACTATTCTATGTGTACACCTATTCTCTCATATTTTATTTCTTTCTATTTTAAAAATCCTTTTTTATTATTTTCATGCACACATGTCCAATTTATCCAATCTTTAGATTTTATTCCCATTTTTCCTTGAATTATTCTCCAATATTTTAACTTATGTCATAATTCATTTATCCCCTTAATTAAATTTAGACTTAGAATTAGTTTTAGACTTAGGATTACTTAGACTTTTATTGGGCTTTATAATTAACAAATTCGTTGTTTAATTAATTATTTTAATCCAACAAGGTCTAATCATTTAAATGTTTTCTAAGCCACCTAGATTTATTGACTCAAGTTTTTAATTATGCGATGCACCCTTCAAGACACACATCCATGCTCCAAGGGTGTTGTAAGTTTTAAACCCATGAAGTAAAACAATACATATAGATTCTTAAGAAAAACAAAAATTAATCAATGGCTCATACACATAGTACACAGAGATTTACGCTGGAAACCCTTAACCAGGAGAAAACCAGTCTTCCTTGGTGTTACACTTCTCAACTCTTCATTGTATTAATTTCACCATTCACCATACAATATATAAAATGTTTTAGGTATTCAGTAGCTACCAAAACCCTAATCCATTAATCTGGGATTAATTTAGAAAACCGCTAAAAATAGCTAAAACCTCCCAAAAAACAAATTTTGGGGCGCTACCACGGAGCTGAAAATTTGCCCCAAGTATACATGTTCTCCAAGTCCCACAAGGAGACGAGGTCCCCAATTGGAGCCTATGTTGAAACTAGTTTTAAATATCTTATCAAAAAGTATAAAACCCCCCTTTTTTCAAAGTTTGCCCTTTTTTACAAAACATAACCTCTGCTCTCATTCCTAAAACCCATTTTTTTTAAATACCGATGTATTTTTCTGGTGAATCGCACTAACGAAAACCTTAAAAGAGTCAAGTGAAAAATGTTTAATTTTTCGGGATTCAAGGTTCGCTGATAACAAGTCTTTCAAGATATTTCGATCTTCAAAATCCCGATCTCCAAAATTTCGATCGCCGAAATCTCGACTTTTCATAAAAACTTTTTCATCGTTACTTCGGATTTCGGAGTTCTGCGAGGACATACCTCTCGTCCACAGGACCTCTGAAATCCCATTCGCCGAAATCCTAACTTTTTATAAAACCAGTTTAAAATTCATCGCTACTTTGGATTTCGGGGTTCTGCGAGGACATACCTCTCGTCCACAGGACCTCCGAAATCATGATCGCTGAAATCCCGACCTTTTATAAAACCAGTTTAAAATTCATCGCTACTTCGGATTTCGGGGTTCTGCGAGGACATACCTCTCATCCATAGGACCTCTGAAATCTCGATTGCCGAAATCCTGACTTTTTATAAAACCAATTTAAAATTCATCGCTACTTTGGATTTTGGGGTTCTACAAGGACATACCTCTCGTCCATAGGACCTCCGAAATCCCGATCACCGAAATCCTGACTTTTTATAAAACCAGTTTAAAATTCATCGCTACTTCAGATTTCGGGGTTCTACGAGGACATACCTCTTGTCCACAAGACCTCCGAAATCCTTATATGCAAATTCCCGATTCATAATCTAGTTTTAAAGCATGATTAACACTGTTTAAATAGAACTTAAAATTCTTAACTTTCGTAATATGTCGTGTTTCGATTAAAATGAAATCCTCCGAAATCTAAATTCAAAAAAGAAGAAAAAGGGGCGATATACGACCGTATTAAATACACAGATAAATGTTAATCACTGCAACACTAATGCGTATCCAAGATTATCGTTTGCATTAAAGATTAATCAATTGCAGCCAGCTGCGTTAATGCTTTCACCCTAAAACGAATTTAAAGTGAACTTAAAAGACTGTGTTCCAAAGCTTATTCACTCTGTTTACCTCACACAATTTGTATCTTGCCCAGCTTACATTTCTCTGTTTTGTGACATATTTCTTTTGAACTTACAGCTATGGCACCAAAGAAGGCATCTAAGAAGAGCGAGGCCACAAATGATATAGAAAACATAGACGGACATATAATATCAGACACAACGCTGCACGTTGTCGACTCCATTAAATCATGGAGACAGATTTGTGATCTCCTGGATTATGAAATTAGAACTGCTCCTACCAATTCTAAAAACCACCTTCGGGACATAGCTGAGTTTGAACTTCATAAGATTGCAGCACGTCCACGGCTTATGGCATATAACGACATGATCCACTGGGCCTTGGATAATGTGGATATCACAACGAGGAGCATCCTAAATGATCAAGTAGTTGTGGTTGGCTCATTCAGGCCTGAACATATCCAGGTTATGTATAAGCTTTCTCCCAACCCAAAATATGTTTACAATGCTGATTTCATAGCCGAGTTCCAAAGAAAAGAGTGTATGGAGGTAGACCAAACCTACCCAGATATTATTAAAGGATGGTCGAGAAACCCACCCAAATTTAGGGCAGATTCCCATGGGATTTATGCCACGGCTTATTTAAATGAATATATGATCTATGTGGCCATGATGCTGTGAAGACTCTTTGGTAAAAAGAGTCCCTCCCATTTCCCTGTAGAATGGGTACCCCTATTGGGAGAAGCATCAGACGGAAACGCCTTCAACTGGAACAAAATTCTGTCAGATAGCCTGGCTCAAGAAATTTCAAAATACAAAGTCACAAAATCCATAGGTCAACCAATGGCCTTTTATATGTCAACATACCTCATGGATGTTATATGCTTTCAGACTCCTTTTCCTTTGATGAATTGGAGTTGGAACACAACTTGTAGTGAACCCATTCACGAGTATCACTCTGTGTTATGGGAAGAAAACACAAAGGATTCATTTTATGAAATTTGTCATTTCGTGGTAGTCCCTATGCATAGATTGTTCTATGGCTGTGAACCCCCGCACATTTCTGAGGCAGTGACAGAAAAAATCAAAGCAGTAGCTTATTGGTATATTGATGAAAACTTCTCGTATGTTAGGGTTTATGGGTGCTCCATTCCTCCTCATGCACTCCCAAAATTCCTCCCAGATCGACTGGTGTGCAGGGAGGTAGAATATCAGATTGTGAAAGACGGAATCGGGATAGAGTTAAAGGAAACCCAAAAGAAGTTATGGCCTTCCTTTCCTGTACATATAGGGAATTTTGTATTACAGAACCACGGTCATTCCAAGGTAAAGGCAGAAACACTAGAAGAAGTCAAACTTGTAAATATTGAACATAAAAAGCATGACCCTTACCAACTGGTCAACATACATATGATGCATTGTAGCGTAAAATCTTATGAACATGAAAAGTCCATTTATGATGATATGTTTAAAGATGTAAAAAGCTATGAAGAAGTATTAAATAAGGTGCAGGGCTTATCATCAAATTTACAGGCTGGTTTCAAGTCCTTCCAGAGTCACAGAGGAAGTTGTTTGCCAAAGACTTTGCAAGGCGAATCCACAACCTCCCCTTCAGATCAGGAAGAACCTCCTCTAGGTTTCGAAACAGAGGTCTCACAGACTGAGGAAAAAAAAGTCCCATGGACCGAGGAAACAGAAGTCCCACCAACTGAGGAGATAGAAGTTCTTCGAATGGATGAAACAGAGTCCAGTAAAAGAAAGGAGTTGGAAATACGTTCAGACCTTTTTGAGGATATTCCTCAAAAAGTAGAAGGTACAGTATCCACAGAACTGGGAAGTCCTATTAATTCATTGACCCCTTTGCAGTCAACCTTTGGTAACCCATCGATGGACGTTCTTTATGTTAGCGACCTTGAACCAATTGCCAGAGATGAGATCCCTTCATCTAATTACTTTTTCAGTAAAAAGAGGAAGGTAGTCTTGAAACAAGAAATTCATCCCAGAGGAAATACGATGATTAAGAAGCATAGGATCATCATAGATGGGAGGAAGCTTAAAGACAAAGAGTTTGCTACAGAGATAGAAGGTACAATGGGGGCTTTAGCCTCAACAAATCTATATTATGTTGATAACTTGAGGAACAACCTACAACAAAAAGATGAATTGATAGTTCAGCTGGAAGATAAATTAAAAGAGATTGAAAAGAATATCAGTCAAGAGATAAACAACAAGCTAGAACAAGCCAGGTTCACTGACATACTAGAGATTCAAATGCTAAAGGAAAAATTAAGTGAAGCAAATTTAAAGGCGCAAGATTTTCAAGCACAGTTATTGAATTAGGAAAAATTGAATAGTCAATTACAAGATAGAATTAATTCAATCCAGGATCAAGTGGTTGAACTCGAAATCTTCCAAGCTCAAGTATTGGAAATACATACTGAAATAGAAAAAGAGCAACAGGAAGTATTTTCAAGGTTGGAATGCATCCAAAATTATTTTCAGAATGTTAATAAGACCTTAAATGATATTATTTTGAAAGAAAGGGAAACAAAAGTAGCCAGAACAACCTTTCAAAAGATAGTGGCTCTTTCTGCAAAAGAGGAAAATGATAAGCTTCCAAAGCTAACTGTCTCAGAACAAATCAAAGGAGACATTATACTCAAGTCTTGGGAAGCGAATCTTGTTGAAAACAAGAAGATAACCAAAGAGGTTAGTGATGAATGTCAAGGGATTTTTAACCTTGTGGAAAAAGCATCAATAAATATTGGAAAGGATGATTGCTCAGGTCTGCTGGGAGAAATTAATATTAGTAAACATCAATTGAGTTTCAAGGAGAACCTAAAAGAGATTCAGTTATTAATTCCACATATAAAGATGATCAATGTTACTCAGGTTGATAAATGGATGGTAATGCTGAGTTTGAAGTTACAAACGATCAAGTTTACAAAGAAGATCATCGAAGACCACTTACCTGAAGTACAAAGAAGGTTTTTTCAGTTTAAAGCAAAAGATGTTCCAGAGGCTCCCAGAGCTTTGGTGCAATTTCTAGAAAAATGTATTCATTGTCTGAAAGTGGAAGAAGGAAGTCTCTCAAAGACATGAAGTGTTATTTTGGTAAAGAAGTTAAATTTAGTAAAACTTATAATTTTGTTTAAATTATGTAACCGTTGGTCGAAAGAAGTTGGTTATGTTACCAACTGAAAAGTTTTAGTTATGATGTATAAATATAACTTTTCGAGACTAAGACAAGGCTTTCTGGGTGGCTATTGTATACTGAAGACTTATTTGACAGTGAATATAAGAAAGCTAGAAGAAGATTCCAGATTCTGTTAACTCTGAGTTATGTGTTCCCTGTATTCCTATTCATTATGTTTACTCTTATGCGTTTCATTGATGAAATTGTAAGTATGATCTAACATCTTATTTACGACTGTTTGGGATTTAGTTATTTATCAAATTGTTTACAGTTTTTCCTCTGTGCCTGCTATTAGCAGTTTCAAGACCTGCAAATCCTTTTGATTATACAGTTTTGGTATTTCATCAAACCCTTTGTTTTTATCTCTCTCTGCTGCAAAGTGAGACTCCTCATAATCGATGCCTCATCTTTGTTAGACGGTTCTGTGTTTTCTTTTATCGTCATCACGTTTATTTTCAAGTCTAACTCAGAAACAAGAAACGGCCTTTAACCTGCTAATTATTCGTTTACTTGAAATTTCTTCCTTATAATAGAAGTCAGAAAGCAACACCCTTCATTAAAACAAATTCTAGATCTTTTTTCAAATTTTATCCCTCATGACTATACCAAATTCAAGACAACCTAACATCGAACCTCATCTTTCAGATCAAACCAGCATTGCACTGAATTTATTTAACACCACATTGCAAACAACCCATACTCGGATCGAGTTAGAACGATATTGGGCGGTTATTGAGAGAGATATAAGCATCCAGGAACAAAGAGAAGTAAGACAGAGATAGTTGAGAGATTAGCTCTGCTTACCCTTCACCTTTGACCTTTACCCTTTAACTTTCTTTATTTTTTTTGGATGCCTTGACGGTATACTTTATAGCCTTGAAGTATAAACTCAGGAACAACATATGGTATGAAGTGTTGTACCACCATTCAACAAGTGGCAACAATTGATCCCATTGATTTTGATTTTCTGATGCAAAACACCTAAAATGTTTTTCCAAACACTTGTTGACAACTTCAGTTTGACCATCAGTCTAGGGATGATAAGTTATGCTGAGATGCAATTGGGTGCCTTGTAGCTTAAATAGTTCTTGCAAAAAATTGCCGGTGAAAGTTGGGTCACGATCAGAAACAATAGAATGCATCATGCCATGAAGCTTGAAGACTTGATCCATGAAACATTGAGCCACAGTGGATGTTGTAAATGGGTGTTGAAGAGCACATAAATGAGCATACTTGGAAAGGCGATCAAAGAACACCATGATGACTGATTTATTTCCCGATTTAAGTAATCCTACAATAAAATCCATGGAGATATCCCGCCAAATAGCAGGTGGAATCGGAAGCGGTTTTAGTGTGCCAGGAGATTTGACTGTTTCACCCTTGTTGCATTGAAATTCATCACATTCAACCATAAAATTTTGAATTCCATGTTTCATACCCTCCCAAAAAAAAGAACATTTGACCCTATCATAGGTTTTGGTAAACCCTGAGTGCCCAGCTGTGGGTGTAGCATGAAGCTCATAAAGTACTGTGGATTTAAGTTTTGACTATTTACTTAAATACAAACGACCTTTGTATCAAAGCTCATCATGGAGCCAAGAGTACCCTGGGGAAACTGGAGAATTGGACTGCAATTGTTGTATCAGATGCGAATTTTTGGGATCGTGTAGCCATTCCTGGAGAACGACTTGGAGCCAATCTAGTACAATGAAGGAGAGAGAAAAAAGGGTCCCTTCATCTTCATATTTTCGGGAAAGTTCATCTGCAACCACATTGTCTTTGACTTTCTTGTAAATGATTTCATAATCATATCCAAATATCTTAGTCACCCATTTTTGTTGCTCTGGGGAGTAAATACTTGAGGCTTTGATGATATGTCTTAATTTGGAAGCGTTGCCCCAATAGATAAGGGCGCCAAAGATCAATGACATGCAGAATAGCCAACATTTCCTTTTCATAGATTGATTTGCCCAAATTTCGTTCAGACAGTTGTTTGTTGGTGAAGGCCAAAGGCCGACCTTCTTGCATAATGACAACGCCAATTCCTTTTCCTGAAGCATCACATTCCAGGACAAAGGTCTTTTTGAAATTAGGAAGTATCAGGACTGGAGTGATGCACATGGCCATATTCAAGTTTTGAAAAGCCTAAGAAGCTGCTGGAGTCCAGGTGAAAGAATTATTTTTAAGGAGTGCAGTGAGAGGGGCCACAATCTTTCCATATTTCTTAACAAACTTGCAATAATAACCTGTTAAGACCAGAAATCCAAGCAAGCTTTTGAGAATATTTGGGTGAGGCCAGTCTTGCATAGCTTCAATCTTTTTAGGATCCACCTAGACGATGTGCTTTCCAACAAGAAGTATTCGAATTCTGAGGCGCCAAAAGCACATTTAGATTGTTTCAGGAAAAGTTGGTGTTGAGAGAGTAGATGGATAAATCAATCCGCATGAGAAATATGGTATGTTCATGTTTTTCTATATATGAGGATATCATAAAATAAAACTAAGACAAAATGACGAAGAAAAGGAAAGAAGACATGATTCATGAGGCTTTGGAAAGTGGAGGGAGCATTACACAAACCAAAGGGCATGCCCAGAAACTCATAGTGTCCCTCATGAGTTATAAAGGCAGTCTTAGGAATGTCTGCCTCTTTCATATGGATCTGGTGGTAGCCAGAATGAAGATCAAGTTTAGTAAAGAACTTGGCGCCACTCAATTCATCCAAGAGGTCATCAATGACGGGAATGAGAAATTTGTCTTTAATAGTGAGTTTGTTGAGGGCACAGAAATCAGGACACATGTGCCAAGAAACTTCTTTCTTCATGAACATGACCATAGGAGAAGAGTAGGGGCTCATACTAGGGCGGATGACACCTACATTAAGCAGTTCTTGAACATTTTTCTCAATTTTATGTTTTTGGGAAAAAGAGTGACGATAGGGACGAATATTGGGAGGAAGGATTCCTAGGACAAGGGGAATGGAATGATCATGAACACCATGGGAAGGAGGGAGTCCCTGGGGAGTGGAAAAAACCACTTGATATTTAGAGAGGATGGATTGGAGGTCCTGCGGCACAGAGGGTGTCTCAGTTGCTTGTATGGCATGGAGTTGGGCAATAACGCCTTAATGACCTTTTTTGAGCAGATTTTCCAGGTGATGGGAACTAATGATCTCAGGGGAAATAACAGTGATGCATTGGAACTTATATTGTTGGCCCTCATGGTCAAATTACATGGTTAATTCCTTAAAATCCATGAGAATGGGACCCAAAGTCCTTAACCAGTCTACACCCAACACAATGTCACAACCTCCCATGTCGATAGAAAACATATGAGATTTCAAGTGGTAGTCATCGATTTGGAGATTCACATTTTCACAACTCCCTCCACATTTCATGGACCCGCCATTGGAAATCATGATTTTGAAATTATTGATTGCACATATATAGCAATTAGTTTCTTGGGAAATGTGACAATGAATAAAATTATGGGTGCTTCCACTATCAACAAGAATGATGACCTTCCTATGCTTGATGTAGCCAATTAGTTTGAGGGTTTGGGGAGAAGAGAAGACAGTGAGAGAATTTAGGGAAATGACTAGTTCTACTTTGGAAGGGTCTGAGGGAGGGGAAATGTCACTAGATTCAGGTGACTCAGACACAAGGGGAGCTTCAACATCCTCTTCCGAAACATCCTCCAATATGGCCATAAAAAGATTTTTTTCCTTACACGTGTTTCCCGAAAAATATTTTTCATCACAATTATAACAAAGGCCTTTCAGTTAGCGTTCAACCATTTCAGCCTTGGTCAATTTTTGGATCTTTACTGGAGTAGAAGGAGGAGTGGGGTTTACTGGTTTAGTGCATGGAATAAAGGAGGGTTTCCAGTTTTGAGAAGAGACAACCTATTGTGATTCCTTATCTCGTTTAGTAGCCTCCACCCAACTCTGAGGCTGATCCATGAGGACATGGGCACGAATCTCATCCTTCAGGCCACTAATAAAACATTCTCGAAAAAAAGCATCAGAAATGCCCTTTGTACAAAAATCTAGTCAGTCAAAAGCAGCTATAAAGTATTCCATTGTGCCATATTGTTTCAACTTTGTCAAATGGCCTAAATGGTTGGTGTCAGTGTCAAAGCATTCATAAAGATATGCCACAAATTCTATCTAAGAAACAAACCCTTGACGAGCATTTTTTCTCCATTGTCACCATTGCCAACGTTCTTGATCTAGAAGGAGAACACCATACCAGAGTTTGTCCAAGTCATCTATAATGCCATACAAAGATAAATAATGTTCCATTTGAGTGACCCAACCAATGGGATCCGAGCCATCAAATTTGGTCACATCCACCCGTAGAAGGTGTGGGTCATGCTGAAAGTTATGGGGTTGAAAATTATGGGAATGGGAGGAAGTTTCAACTTCCGTATGAAAAGGTGGGTCAGATAAAGGAGGATCTGCAGGGATATGCAGCTTGGTGCAGATCATCGAAGCGACATATTCAAGATGGGTAGTCATGTCTTGTTTGAGGTCTTCTTTGAGTTCTGCGATTGAGGCAACGATGGAGGAATGCATGTTTTTATTGATGGTGGAAAAATTGGCATTGAGTTGTCTCACTTCTTGTTGGGTCTCTATGAAATTAGATTGTAAGGTATTGAAGCGAACTTCCAAGTCTTGGCTATGGGTATGGTCCATGATGACGAGGGAACCAAAAAGGGGTGGGTGGGGTCAAAATTTTTGCAGAAAAATGATAGGCATGAATGTGAAAAGGGCAAAGAGATAAATCCAATGGAATAGGTATCAAATAATGGTGAAACAATTTCCAGATTTTTTTTTTTACACCTGCGGAGTTATACTCTGGTCTGAAGAATACTGCAGTTATGAAATTCCCAAATGCTTAACCAGGAAGAAATGTGTAGTGATTTGGAAACTCGAACACAGTTGCATAGTAATAGATCTTGTTTGTTTTATTTTTTGTTTCCGTCCCCAAGGGTTAGGTATTCAAGGGTTCTACAGACAAGGGTTTTCCCTGTGCTATAGCTCTCAGATATATGTGTGGGATCCAACAATAGTACTCGGCCCAATATCTCAGGGAACCAACTAAGGAGGCTAGACCTTGCCCTTAGCCGTACTACCCGACTACCTAGGTACTAGAGAGTATCTTCCCGAGTTTTTCTCTTGGTGGTAATATAACAATCATGAAACCGATCGGTTTATCTAAAGAGGGCTTCAAGAAATCTAGGTTGATCTGTATACAGGTGTTGTCTGATGCACTACCACTCGAAGGGGTACCAACATGGGTTACAAGGGTGGCCAACATATGTGTGCTTAAGTACCACTTGTATTTCCTGCATGTATGAATCCATTAACCACGGGTTTATGCGCGTAACAACAAATCTCTGTAGCTTAAAGACGTCAGAATACGTATCTACCCTGAAAAAAAAATTAACCCATAATTTTCTGCCGAGGAAAGTGCTCTGATACCACTTGTAATATTCCATATATAAAAAATATGCAAAACATAAATAAAATTCTAGCAATGGTAGATAAACAACAATATAACTATAAAAACACCATAATAATATGGAAAACATATCATAATAACACTAGAAAGATAACTTTGATTATGAGAGAAATGTTCACTTGCCTCTTTGAGGGGGAAACCTCGAGTTGATGAGAGCTCTATTACAATAATATCCAAGACAACAATTCTCATACCCTCGACTCCTATTTATACTAAATATGTCTATCAAAATAACCATCTAGAGGAAGATACTTCTAGAAGAGGAAGCTTCTATTAGGTCTTATTCCATTCGACTTATTCTTCCTTATTTCTAGGCCTTATTAATATTGACCTTTATTACATCAAAATATATTATTCTACCTACGTGAGGGGTTAGATCCCTAACACCAAGAAATCCATGAACTTGGGAAACTTCACCTTCTCGAGCTCTCTATGTATACTACTACTACTAGCTGAGGCGCATTGTGAACCCTCATTGGGGACATATTTTCTCCCCCCATATTGATCCAGACGGTTGATCTATGCCTCTGACATCCTTTGGAAGGATCGCATCATACCTACCACATCTCCCACATTAACTTGCTCCTGCTCAATGGTCTATTCTTCTCCCTGGGGGTTAGACCCCTCTGCGTGGATATTATTGAAGGTGTCACACCTCTTTGTCCAACACCACGTCATCTACTTCCCCTCCGTCCCTAACCATGATTACTTGCATGTAAAATTTCAAAATTTAATTAGCTATATAATTTTAATCATTCAGTTAACACAGTGGAAGGCATAATGGTCCAATGTTGCAGGGTTGAACCCACTTTGATACCATATGTAATGCCCCTTTCATACACAATACAAATAAAGTAATTACAACTAAGTATATATATTTTTTTATGAACTAAAGGATAAGAAACCACCAATTATGATAATTATATGAGTAAGGAAAATAAATTACAATGACAACAATTAGGTAATCTAATTATTCATACTCAACATTACTATAATTTTCCAAACAATCATAATGTATCACCTAAACAACATTATAGCAATAGTCAAGATGAAAATAAAAATAACAATTTAATTTACCAAACTCCTAACAATGTAATAACACCACGACATCCAAGATTATCAAAATTCAACAATTGAAAACCCACCCGACATCCTACACCTGCAAGGTTAGGATCTTCAAGACACATAATCAACGCTCATAGTACATGATTCATCCGATCAATTTTGACCATTTAAAATCTCAAGACTAGTATCTATTCTGAGGAACATGAAGATATATATTCCCCAAACCAATCCTATTATAAATACTAAACCTCAATTAATCCACCATCACAACATCACACTTAATTCTAAAAGTTTTATTGCTCGAAAAACAATTACAATTATGGATACCAATTGATCGCTATGTTATAATATTTTGTCGCGACCATTATCGTAATTCCAATTAACAATTTTAACTATAAGCACTGATTTTTCATGGTGTAAGGGCTAATCATATTAATTCAAGAACTTCAACTCACTACTATTATTAAAGTATAACATCTACCAAGGGCATTCCAATTGAATGTAGATAAGTTCCAATGATAATGAATTCCAGGTGTCTACTTTATTTTAATAATTGTCTTTTATAAAGATAAACAATTAAAAGCGACACCTAAGAATCCAACAAGAAAGATGAACATTCCATTCCAATATAAATTTTATTCTTCAACCCCATGATTTCAATAATGGTTACTTTTCTACAATTACTATTAGAATTACTTAAGATGATAAGTCTAAAATCAAAATTGTTACGATCATATATTTGATGTAGATAACATATTAAATTGCTTATCTTCCCATAAGTGATTTCAATTTAAGCAACTTCTTACAAATCTAATTTAATATTATTTATCTAATTTAATTTAATATTAGTAAAATGTTGGGGCAGTGTCAAAGATATAGAGATGGTACTTCCGAGGATCATGGATTTGAATCATTGCACAGGAGTTAGCACAGTGGTTAATACTTGTGAACGTACATAATCTAGTTTAGGGACGCGCAAAGCGATGGCATCAATACATGTTAATATTAAAATCTTTTTTTATACTAAAATCACTTGAGCCAATCGATTCTAGGTTTGAACTTGTAACCCTTATTCTGTAATACACAACATTAAATTTTTTTTTAACAATAATCTTGCATGTCGAAAGATCACTGGTGACACATTTACACATTACTTACAGGTTAAATCTTGCAAAGAAACAAAAGGGATTTTACTCTAGCTATATATATTGAAATTCAAAATTACAATAGAGATTCGATACTAGCCAAAAGTGAATCCCCAATATTTTGATGTGAATAGATTCTACCAGAAATGGGGCTAAGAATGTACATAAATAACAGAGAACGATAAACAGGTTCAGTTAAGATAGTGCGATCAGTGAGAAAATGAAACTTCAGCGATAAAATAACTCATAGAATAATTCAAAAACAAACGGTTCTATAAATTTCTATTATGTATGAGAATAAATTCTATAACCTTGAAACCAGAAAAATGTATTACTATCCAGTTATCATCAAAACATATATTTAATATTTTCCAAGGAATGGAAATTACAATCAATCCATATAAATTAGTATCCATACTCGCATAACACTATTCTAAAACATGATTTCAAAAAACAAAAATAACGAAAACAAGTGTTAGTTGAAGAAGATGTTTGATGATGATATTGATTCTAAAAACTTGTTCCTAGTCCTTCCTTCCACCTGCTAATCGAAGACTTCATCGGGACCTCCCATCCAATGCTACAGATACTCTTCTTCCCCCTTAGCCCTCTGAGTCACAAAGGGGCCACACACACAAAACAAAACTCAATAGCTCCAAGCTTGCCTCGCAAGTTAGAGCTTCCACTCTTTCTTCAAGCTTGGTATTCCATCTCTCACAAGTAAAACACAGTCCCCAATAAGTTTGGTAGCATAACCTTACCAAGAATGAGTGAGATCCATTCATCCACACACTTGTCACACTCTCCCTAAGTTGCATAAGTAATTACTTTTTATTTTATTTTATTCAAAAACCAATTTCCCTCACATTCCCCAATGTGTTCCTATTTTCTCTCTTAGTTGCCCTTTTGTTCCCCAGATTCTCATTTAATGAGTGTCTCCTAACTAGATATTAGTTAGAATTGGAATATGAGTCTTCTTCTAGTTAGACTAGTGGTATCTTGACTCTAGATACTATTCTATTTGTACACCTATTCTCTCAAATTTTATTTCTTTTTATTTTAAAAATCATTTTTTACTATTTTCTTGCACACATGTGCAATTTATCCAATCTTTAGATTTTATTCCCCTTTTTCCTTGAGTTTGATTATTCTCCAACATTTTAATTTATTTCATAATTCTTTTAGTCCCTTAACTTAATTTAGACTTAGACTTAGTTTTAGACTTAGGATTAGACTTTTATTGGGCTTTATAATTAACAAATTCATTGTTTAATTAAATATTTTAATCCAACAAAGTCCAATAATTTAAATGTTTTCTAGGCCACCTACATTTATTGAATCAAGTTTTTAATTATGCGACATTCCCTTCAATACGCACCTCCGTGCTCCAAGGATGCTAGTCGTCTTTGACTATTTTTGGAATTTGTCCAACCCTTGGAGTCAACACTCCACTTGACCGACCTTGTGAGAGACTGAGGGCTTCTAAGGAATAAGGAATCTTCCTTATTGCATTCTCTTTAGAAATATTCGTGAGCGACTATCTCAGTCCACCCTCAGGACATCGTGGACCTATCGAACTAGGTAATCATTAACCTACCATTCAAGCCACGACAAGAGTTGTATTAGGTTGTGATAGGGACGCTACCACACCTCTCCCTCAATGTCTATTTTTTGTGCATGGCCCATCTACTCCTTATGTGAGTTGGATTAGCAAGCATCGTCAAGCCTGCATCCAATGATAAAACTCGTGTCAATAATTCATATACATAAATCATACTGTAATCAATCATGTGTCACAAGTGCGTAAATGAAATACGCAATTGAAATAAAACTCACTCTCTGACTCAATCAAGATTCCAAGGAAGTCCATCGATGCCATCAACATCCATAACCTGTCATGTGTCTTGCACACTCGGGAAAACTCATCAATAACATCTCCCAATATATATACATCAAATAACAATAAGTCACAACACATCATCATCATTATCTATAATCCATGATCGAAACAAAATCACAATGTACCATAACTAGATCACTGTTACGAGGAAAATATCTCTATGGCTAGGGTAAACCACAACAAACGAAAATGATTACAGAAATCAACTCTCTTCTTAAGTATGCTATATAAATAAATATGCTAGCAAAACAAGATAAAATTCCTACCTCGTCTAGACGTTCGATGAAGTCCACCGTTGAGCACTCAACCCAAAGAAATATATCTGCAACTAGTCCTCAACAACCAAGAAAAACAAACATATGGTGATATTATATGGTGTTATCACATTAAATAGCACAATCCATTATTAAACATGAAAAATATGCCCATGGAATAATAATTCAAATATTTGCAAAATATCAATTGGATGGGAAAAGAGTATTTATATTAATATATGATTAGCATAAGTGAAAATGTTACAGACTTTTGTGTTGGCATGGTTCGAAACCGAGAAACTAAGTTCCTTCCAGCTGGGCCTCCACCAAAGGAAAGATCATAAAAGAGAAACAATGAGGTTCTCAATCAATAAGGGAAGATCTTAGGGGCTAAACACTATGTTCAGACTTAAAGGACAAAGGGATGCAGACTCAATATGAAGTAAATAATTCCTCGAGAGTAAATTTTCTCTCAAAGTTGAATTATTTCTCCCCTTTCCATAGCTCAGAATTGGCCCATTTATAGCCTTCACAATGAAACTGAAGGGCCAATTCAGAACGTTTCTAGTATATGGAAGGCCAAGGATCATAGATCTCCTGTCGTGACATGGAAACCCGACATTAATTTTCATTTTCTTGCACAAATCCCGATGTACGTGTGTTGTAGTAGAGTAGCCTGCATATACACATGTTGTATAGTAGGAAACATGCGTACATGTGGAAACATATGTATTTTTAGCTCTGGATTTTATAAATAGGGATTATAAGTCTACATAGGGAAATGGAAAAAGTCTTTTTGTGCAAGATTGCACAGGGTGAGGAAAATCTTGCTATAACAAATGCCCCCTAATGTGTGAGGTCATAGGAGTATCTGTGATGGCCTAAATACATTATAAACAACTCAGAAGTGGAGTGATGGGGAACCTACTGCATGAACTAGTTGTTCATTACATTCTGCACTCACTTTGCATACATGGCTGCCAATTGAATTACATTGCAGATCCATGTGAAAATATACCAAACAGGTGTCTGTGGCCATGAATAGGAAAATAAAAATGTGGTTACATGCCAAAATTTATCATAGTCGCGAACAAGGCCTAGTAGAACCAGTCTCAAAATCAGTCTGAAGATATCTATATACAATGCAGTACAATCTGATCTCTCATGATCATTGAAGTCATATAGGTACTGGTCCAATGAAAAGGAAGCAACAACTCAGGAAAGCTGAAACTACATACTAATGTCTTCAAGTCTTCTACACAATCTGCCAAGGGTGCAAGTATACATCATGTGAATAAATGGGTTGAGGTCGAACATAATGATACATTGCTTGATTACCAGTCATTGAGGTACCGTTAACAAATGTGAGACAACCTACCAATAATGAAAGTAGGTAGCAAGGCACCGAGTACATTCTTACAAGTGTGAATAAAGGAGCTAGTATCGAACACCTGAAGAATCCATCGATCAGGAGAGAACCTGCCACTAATGACTGCAAGCCTCAAGGTACTCATAAGACTCTAGGTCTCATTTCCAGAATAAATGAGCTGAAGTCAATGGAAGGAGACCCGTTGAAAGGAGAGCATTAAGGCATCTCTCATCAATCAACATGAGGTACAAAGAAGGATCTTCTTGATTTAGTGGGAATCATACGAAGAACATGTTCACGAACCAACAACACTGTGCATCTTTCACATGTGACAAGTGCAAGAAGTACATGAAAAAGACCCTTTGAATAGAAGCCAATGATGAAAAATGCTGACAAAGGTGAGGAAACCACCAATAAGGCTAACGAAATCTAAGACACTGCACGAATCCTAATGTGTGAATAGATGTATTATTGTCAAACACAAGGGAAACCACCCAGTCAATGACTAATGATGAAATGTCGATTGTTGGGTTCAAGGTTACCTACCAATGATGAAAGTAGGACCAGGGTGCATGATAAGACTACAATATCATGTGATTCTGAGACAAACTAAGGGTTTGGCCGACATGCAGATTCAAGAGTTCTGAGGAGTGGCCGACAAGAAAATTCAAGAGTTCTGAGGAGTGGTTGACATAGGTTGTTAGACTTCCTTTGAAAAAGAGCATGATACATAGGGAAGACTCCAACAACATAGACCCAATGAAGAAACCATGAGATGCAGGAGGCACCAATGAAATTTTCTATAAGGACTGGAAGAGTAACCAGTCGATAGAGAAGACTCTGTAACAAACTCAACTTCCTAAGGCCATGGTAATCCTAAAATTATGATGACAATTGGACTCAATAACTTTGTTCTCTGTTCAAAGGTGAAATGAATGCTGCCAATACAAGATAATACTCCCTTCTCACTCGTCTTTTTTTTTTTTTTCATAGACAAATGAATGTTATGATACAGAGGGGGAAACGAGTGTCGCAAATAAGCAAAACTAGTTCTAGCAGTGGAACATACCTATGCTCAATGAAAGGGGATGCATGCGGGAGATGGACAATCAGGGGAATGTTCCCTCCTAGGTATAGGATGTCAAATTGTGAAGGATATAAACAAGGCTCTTCTTGGTTGAGGATGCAAAAATGTTGAGACAAACGGTTTATAACGCAAAGTGAGAACCGACTATAGGCTTAATACTGCAAGCAAGGGCATGAGATGCAATCACAACTTAAAGACAAAAAATGCCATTTTTTATGTCATTTAGTCTACTTGGTGTGAAAAAGGGATAAACATTTTCCAAATAGACGTCCTTTCAAATCCAATTTACGAGTGTGAAAGAGACAAGTTCACTCAGAAATATTTTCGATTTTTGAAAATGAGTTGGAAAGGAGCTGTTGGCACAGGGGCAGACCCAAGGTTCACTCCAAGAGTGCACCAACAAGCCCTAGCTACTATCCCTTTCGGAAACACCTACGAAGTAGATGCAGTGTCACCCGAAGCAGCGATGAGGGGGTTGCAGGATAGAGATGTCTACAACCAGGGGAATATCAAGTGGATCTTGTATAACACCAATCAAAGCATTCATATATCACTTATTAGCGAGATCTACTATGTGCAACTATAGATATTGATCTAACACAATAATGCAAATAACAATATTATAATGATAGAGATCAAAGAATGAATCACTCACACAACACAAAATCTACGTGGTTCACCCTCTCTCTAGGGCTACGTCCACAAAACTTTGCTTATGATATATTAAGATAAATATTATAGTTCTGATCTGTGCTCTTGGCCAACAGATCCTGTCTCTTGTTCTCTCTTTCTCTCCCCCTTCCTGCGAACCCAACTGCAGGATTTGATCTTCGCACCCAGCTGAAGATATTACAATACCAGAAGGCTCTCACCCTCAACACTTCTCTCTCACAATACAATGACCTCTCACCACAACAATAGAGCTAAATCAATAACAATATCATACCGACCTGACCCAAGTCCTCTTGACCTTTATTTATACATTACAATACCTCACCGATAGCCTTAGGCCGAAACCTAGGTGTCAAAACCCTAATTACCAAAACCCTAGGTGTCTAAAACCCTAGGTCAACTTGATCCACTTTTTCTGGGCTTCACCAGCCTGTCTTTCCTTCCTTCTTGCGCGGTGCTCCAAAGCATCAAACGATGACTTTTTCTATTTTCTTAGTTGTTCTCGATCCCTCTTCCTTACTGATCTGGAATCCTCGATCTCCTCTTCCAACGGTTTGATTTTCCCATCTTCGCTCTGTCTTCTTTGGTCTTTTTCTCACTTCGACCTACTCACAGTCACTGTGTCTCCCACGAAGTTCATTTTTTACCTTTTCTTCCTTGTTCTCCTCTTCCTTCCATAACCAAGGGCCAACAGGCCCCCAAAACTCACATGTGACTTGTCTCGAGGCACTTCAGATCTGATCTTCTTGTTTTACTTCGAATTTGGACTGCGTAGTGCAACCCTTGCTTTTTTCTTTATGCCTCCTTTCCATCCTTGTGCAGACTGTCTTTTCTGTGTCTGGTACCTAATTTCAATTGCACCTGGTACCTAGACCCTTTTCTCCTTTATTATACTGAGAGTTGCAAGCCAGCTGGTTGTCATAGTACAACTTCAGCTGACTCCCATTCACCAAGCCTTCCTTCCAGTCTCCTTTCAATGTCTTCAGCTGCGCAGCTCCTCCTTCTGTAACATAGGAAATCTCATATGGTCTGAGCCAATGCATCTTGAACTTCCCAGGGTGTTTGATAAACTTATTTTCATAAACTAGTACTAAATCACCTTGCTTGAATATCCTCTTCTTGATATGTCTATCATGATAGGCCTTTTCTCGTTCCTTCTGAACTTGTTGATGGAATCCTGCAATGAATCTGTATTCTTCTAGTTCGACCAACTATGCTAGCCTCTCATGAACAACGCCAGTATCATCCATGTCTATAAATTCATCAATTCTTAAGCTCGGTACCAAGTACTCCATCGAGAAAACAACTTCCAGACCATAGACCAACTTGAAGGGGGTTTGCGTTGTTAATTTCTAGCAAGGGCCCAGAGTACTACTGATACTCTTAAATCCCAGTCATCCCTGTTCACACTGCAAATCTTTGTTAATTCTATCTCCAGGATTTTGTTGAATACTTCAATCATTACATTTGCTTTTGGATGGTAAGGTGTGCTCTTCTGATGGTTGACTGCAAATTCTTCAGTCAAGGCTTCAACTGTCTTATTGATTAAGTATGTACCTTGATCACTCATAAGGATATTAGGGCATCCAAAACTGGTTTTTATGTCATCAAATATAAAACACGCAGCTGTAGTTGCACTATAGTCCTTGACTGCTCTTACTTCAGCCCATCTATTCAGGGATTCTGTTGCAGTGATAATATACCTTGCTCCTGTGCACTTTCTTGGTGGGTTTATAGGTCCCATGAAGTCAATGGCCCACTTGTCAAATTATTGTAAAGTCATCTGTGGTGCTAATGGAATTTCATCTCTTCGGGATGGCTTTCCAACTCACTAGAATACATCACATGCTCTGGCATAGTCTTTAGCATCTCTGTGTAAGGTAGGCCACCAAAGGCCAGCTCACAGAACCTTTTGCATAGTTTCTTTCCCTACGTAATGTCCTCCTGCAATGCCTTCATGAGCTTCTTCGAGGATCATAGGGCGCTCTGCCTCCATCACATATCTTCTTAGTATCTCTTCAGTCCCCATTTTGTACAGCTGTCCAGCTATAAGTGAGAAGTCTACAGCTCACACCACTAGCTGTTTCTTCTAAGGAATTCTGTACTCACTTGGAGCCATTCATGCTGACAGGAACTGGACTATGTCTACGAAGTGGTCATAAATCTTTCTAATGGTGAGCATTTGTGCATCCAATAATGTATCCTCCAAACTGGTAGGTTCTTCACCATGTTCCAACCTCGACAAGTGGTATGGGCCCTTATTCATTCTTCTTGGCTTAACTATGATCTCAAAATCATATTCTTGAAATAGCAGAAGCCATATGCATATTCTCCCCCCCTAACACTGGCTTGTTGACTAGGTACTTCGGCGTGGAGTGATCGGTAAAAAATTTAGAGTGTCCCCCAACAAGTAGTGGCTGAATTTTTGTAATGCATACACCATGGCTAATCCTTCTCTTTCTGTACTGGTGTAATTAATTTCAGCTGTCGATAGCTTTCTACTGGAAAATGCTAATGGATGATCAATGTCCCCTTCTCCAGGTTGTGCTAGTACTTCTCCTAATGCAATGGAAGACGCATTAACATGCACATGAAATTCCTTTCTCTAGTCTGGAAAGACTAGAATAGGTGCAGTCACCATCTTTTGTTTCAGTGTGTCGAAGCTCTGCTGGAATTCATCTGTCCAACCAAACTGATAATATTTCTTTAGTAACTTCTCCATCGATGCAGTAATCTAAGCATATCCTTTGATAAATTTCCTATAATAACCAGTATGTCCTAACGCAGTGCGCAGTTGTTTGACTGAGGTGGGAGGTGGCAAATCAACTATAACTGCAATTTTGGATGGATCCACCAACAATCCTTTCTTGCATACAATATGACCTAATAATACTCCAAATGGTGAGAAGAAGATTCACTTATTCAAATTCAAATCAATTTGACACCGCTTGCATTTATCCAGCATTAGCCTTAGACGTTCAATATGATTTTCAATAAATTAAAAACAGTCTAGTCATCAAAGTATGCTTCTAAAAACTTATGCAAAAATTCTTTGAACGCTTCAACCACCACCCTGGAAAATATGGCTGGGGAATTCTTCAATCCAAATGGAATTACTGTATATTGGTAGGATGCCCACTCTGTGGAAAACGTAGTCTTATGATGGTCCTCCTTGGTGATGTAGATCTAATGGTATCCTGAAAACCCATCTGTAAAAGAATATACTTCTTGGCCTTCCACATTATCTAACACTTCGTCTGTGAATGGTGTAGGGAAAGGATCATGTAGACAAGAATCATTCAGCTTCTTGAGATATACATAGATTCTGATCTCACCTGTATTCTTATCTTGCACTACCATGGGGCTAATTCACTCTGACTCTTCGACAGGTTCAATAATCCCTGCTTCCAACATTTTGTCGAGCTCAATCTTCACTTTTTCCTTATATTTCGGGTTCAATATGTAGGGTATTTGTTTGATTGGCTTCACATATGGTTTCAAAGGTATTCTCATCTCTCCCATAGGTCCTTTTACACCCTTCATATCAGTGAACTTGGTCAGGAACAAGTCCTGATACTTGTGCAATAATTCTGTAATTTTGTCAATGGTAGTAGCGTCCAAGTAATCTCTGACATTCGCAAGATTTGGTGTCTCCTCTGTCCAAATATTGACTTTCTTTATCTTTATTGGTTGTCCAATAAATAGCAGTTCAACTCGTGGTCCTTCCACATCTCTTTGGCCTTCTATTTCTTTGATATTCACCTTCCTTGGATCATCGTATTTGTCGGCATTAATGTTGTAGCATATTTGTAGTTTCTAGAGGGGCGCAGTCCATTCGTCCTCTTCTAGCGCCCAAGGGAGGCTAAATGCCTCTTCAAAAACTTTTGTTCTTACAATCTGTAATGCTTGGTCTACTGAAGGGTATTCACTTTCAAATAAAAATGTGATTACAAAATTTTGAGTCATACCTTCCCAGTCTGCAGTGACGAGGCGCAACTCTTCTTGAAGGTACCAGTTAATCGGGATTGTATCCAGCGTATTAACGAATCTGTGTACCCATTGTTCTCTAGAAATGTCACTCCAGACCTCTTCGCAGCTTCGTATATGGTCCTTTGGGCAGCTTCAACCTATGTACCATACTTCGCAGCTTCCTACTTGTGCTGAAAATCGCGTTGTCGTCAAGGTTCGACATTGTGTCTAGTCTGTAATATTTCTTTTATGTTTCCCCCACCATCTTGCTGGTGAGGATTTCAGGGCCTCGTCCATAGCCAACAACCTCTATTGTGATGGTACAATTGCTCCAAATTCCATCAATAAGGATTCTAGGGGATTCAGACCATCAAAGGTAGGTAAGTTACTTATGGTTGTACCAATCCAGCGAAATTATCTGGTCAGTCGAGCACATATTCGTGTGGATACTTCATACATATGGTTCTGCCAGTTCTCCAATTCTTCTCCTGACTCTGATGAACACGCATTGTCACTTCGCCAGCTCAGGTTTCCATTGACAGTAGGGTTGATATAATCCTGTTGTCTGGTTGTTAATTTGTAGATGTATTCCAGTTCAAATGTGTGGTCTTCTTCTCTGAGAGCTTCTCTATATCGTGGGCCCTCATCTGGATCTAAAGGTGCAATGACCCTAAGGCCATCTCTCTCAAATGTCATGCGTCTTTTCTTTAGATCAACCACAGTGGAATTGTCGAAGGCCCAATCGATTTCTAGTAATGCAGGGTAAGGGCAGCTATCATCAACAATTTCAATTACCTCAAAATATGCAAAGGTTCTTACTCCGTCGATGTCCACTGGGACATTCTCTAATCATCCAAATGGGCTGACAACTTGTTGATTCTCCATGCGAATCTCGATACGGGAATATATCAACTTCAGTTTTCCCATCAGTGCCCAAGTTTGCTTCATCATGACATTGACCTCCGGCCCTAAGTTGAGGACCACATAGTCTATCTCATACTCTCCTATCTAAGAATTCAAGTGTAATTCCTTATTTTTCCTTCTCTTCTTACCAATTTGGTGTACGTACCTATTCAATAGGGGGTCTATCTTTCCTAGATCATATTGTTTAACCAGATTTTGCAGGTCGTGTATAACTTTCCCATCTTTAAGAAGGTCTATAAACATATATAAGAAACTAACAAGTTTACTTACCTCTTTCCCCCCTTTGTGCGAAGTAGACTGATCGAATGTGTGAGGCATTTCATATTCTCTTATTTCTGGTTGTGTTTTTGAGGAAGACCCTGGATCTTCTTTGAACTCTTGCCTTGCCTCCTCAAAGATTTGCCTTTCTTTATTTGCATCGAAAATCTAGGTCTTTTCTGCAGCTTTTTTAACTCCTGAGTCTTCTGCAATCTTCTCTTTGGTCGCTCTATCATGTCTCGTAGCAGCGCCTCCTCTTGTAATAACATCGACTCTAGGATCAGCTTCGCGAGGTTCCGCTTTGATTAATTGGATTTGTGGGTTCTATTGAGATCCTCGTCTTTCTTGAAGTTTAGCCAGCAATACAGGGCATTCCTCTATGACATGCTTGAAGGAGTTACAGTAACTACAGGTTGTGCAAGGATTCTAACAATCCCTTTATAAATGTCCTCGCCCTCTGTATCCACCGCGAGGATTGAAGTTTCCTCTCCCTGGAGAGTTTTATTGTTGAGTGTTTCCTTCTTGCTGTACTTCGCCTTGAATCTTGTATATGTCCCTCGACCTTTCACGCATGAGATCATAATCTCTACAATCTCGATCATCATTCCCCACTAATTTACAGAATGTACAATACAAGTTTGTGGGTGTCTGAACATACTTCTTCATGTAGTAGCACTCACCTGGGCGATGCCTATTTCTGCATACATTGCACCAAGGTAGGTTAAATTGCTTCAACGGGCTCGATGCCCCTAAGGCCAAGTACTCAGTAAATAAGGGACATTGTTCCTTATCATGGCCTTCAAATCTGCATCTTACACACCAGATATCTTCCCTTTTTTATTTTCCCTTATCTTTCTTCATATCCTCGACCTGTAAAGGCAAACTAGTCAGCTGGCTCATGATCTGGCTAATACCTTAGCTAGATTCTCCCATCGGTGTTGATTCAAGCTTCATGGCGATCTCCAAATATTCTTCCTAGGATGCAATCTTCTGCTGCATCAGAGGGACTCTGATGTGTGGTAACAACGTTATGATGAACCATTCTTTGTTCTATTCATCAGGGATTTGAAATGTTAATCGACCTGTTAGGGTCTTGAATCTCTAATCGAACTCCCAAACAAGTTCTGCTACCCTTTGTTTAATCTCTTTTAGTTCTGTAATACATTGTGACTCCTAATTAAGTTTCTTAAACTCTACAATCAGTGCATTCTTGATCTCATTCAGGGGCTTAGGTTGTGCCAATCCTTGGACAAGTTTCATGTACCAGCTCAGTGCATGGTCCCTTAGCGTAGTGTTGAATTGGGTTCTCTTGATGGCTTCATCAGTGATACTCTTAATATTCCATACAGATTCACACAGAAACTAATGTTGATCTGGATATTTAGATCCATCTCCTCTAAAGATAGGGAGTCTCATTTCATCTTCCATAGAGCTAACTAGGTTTCTTGTATGAATAGATGTTGAGCTACCAGTAACAGTGCTTTGAGGACTCTGGTGGTTCTGACTATTTTGACTACTAGGTACTATTGGGACAACATGATGATTAAATTTACTTACTTTAGTAGTTCATGCAGTTCCTGAGGTTTCTGTCTCACTTTGGCACAGTTCTTCAGCTTCCCCTTCTTCTGTTCTGGTGGGCTCTGGATGCTCTTTGTTGGTTAGATCTACCACTTCTCCATAGTTTTGCTTAAAAAAGTACTCAAGGTGACCCCCTCGGAATACTTTCCCACTACGCATATGTCCTGCTTCTGTGTCGCTGTCGCTGTCTGAATTTCTGAACATTAGCCTTCTCAGATCCAGTCGATCTACTATATCTTCAGGATGTGGTTTTCATGCAAGAGCATTTTGATTCTTAGCTTCAGAAATTGCAAAAATTTTCCTCTAGGTCCCTTGAAGAAGTATCTCTCATCCTGACTATATGGTTCTCTTCTGTCAACAACAAATTCGGTGATATACCCTCCGATGGTGCTATCAAACTAGATATCTACAGCTCTAGATACAGCGTTGTCGACTCTCTTTACTTTCTGGATCAACACTGGTGTCCAACCCACAGGAGGTCTAGATATGATCTTGAATTGGGTATCGGCTAACCTAGCCAACCACTCAAACAACTCCTGGTGGATTCCTCCAAAGAAGATCTCGTGAATGTCGATGAAGATGTATCTTTGTAGCCAATCTTCAGTACTTAGTTTAGGGTTCTTCTTCTGGGCTTCAACGAAGTTCTTCTCTTGATCCTCTATCCACCCTTTAATCTTTGTCTTTGATGGAAACCACCTTGACATTCCCTTACACAGATTCATGTCCTGACAACATAACCATTTTTTGGCACATGGGCAGACCCAGGGTTCACTCCAAGAGCATACCAACAAGCCCTAGATACTGGCCCTTTTGACAACACCTGCGAAGCATATGCAGTCTCACCTGAAGCAGCGATGAGGGGGTTGAAGGACAAAGATGTCTACAACCAGGGGAATATCAAGTGGATCTTGTATAACAACAATCACAACATTCATATTGTTGTAACAGAGGTCAAAATTGACTGGCTGCCCAAGGCATGAAGAAGGCATTTCGAGGATCTTGTGTATGTGGAAACAGTTGATATATCTGGAGCCATACAAAAGCAAGTAGTATTTACATACTCTGAAAAGGATGGAGAAGTGGAAGGAAATGAGTATGATGGAGTTGTGCCCAACAGTGCGCAACAATTTTGGATTTCATGTGATGTGCATGACAAACTACTTTACATTCTCGCCCTTTTAAAACCAGAATTGGTTCTCCTCTTATACCAACATTTGGTGGCAAAATATCCTGAACTTAAAGTAGGATCTAAAGTGACTGTCATCTCACCATATAAGCAGCAAGTTAAGCTAATACGTGAGCGCCTTCGTGATGTCGTTGGAGTGAAAGCAGCTCGACTCATTGATGTGAATACAATCGATGGTTTCCAGGGAAGGGAAAAGGATGTGGCAATCTTCTCTTGTGTACAAGCAAATGGTTGGGCCAAGCTTGGATCTCTGAGCTGACTAACATGAATCTTAGAATAATAATCTCACTTTCAATTTTCTTGGACTGCAACTTACAAAGGAATAACAAAATCCATGCAGAGTGGTAATGCTCTTAAAGACCCTTATGGATTTGTTCTATTTCACCCTATTGACAGCAAGAATCAACTTTAAAATCGTGGTGTGCCTCCAATGGTTTCTTCGGGAATGTTCAATAGAGTACTTGTGTTGGATGATGTACACAATAGACATACGTTCCTAATTCAACGCTTTGAACCCCGATCACATGTAGCTACAATATAGCATTTATACTGGGTACCTGGCATATATTACAAATGGCGCCATCTGTGAGCTCACAAAGTATCATTAGATCCTGACAAAAATAGTGCTGACTAGATTTCTGGGCCATTGGTTGATCAAAATAATCCAAGTCATAGTTCATGTTGCATGGTAACTCCGTGAGATGAACGATATCTTCAACCACACGATCATACATGCGCTGATGAAGAAAAGTTAAAAATGTTTTTCTGGATATTTCTTCATACAATAGTGGAACAGAAATACCACTATACTCCAGATGCTACTCATAAATTCTTAGGTCACACACAATGGCTCGTTAACTACTGGCTGCTACAGCAGGGTTTCAGTATTGGTATAGGAAACACCATTGCCGATGCTACAACCATGGAGGTTATCAATGACACAATATCAAAAGCAAAGAAAACAGCAGGTAGAAAGATCGATGGAGAGCGACGTCTGCCATTGGAGTCTGAGGTGGAACAAGCAACAGGCTTTTGCACGTAATTGATTATTTCTGGGTGAAAGGTTATTATTAGTCACACGGCATGTTAGATTCTGCTCATAGCCACAGCAAATTTATTATTCCCCTGCCGCAAACTGTGGTTGAATTTCCGTTTCGTAAAATCACCTGCTGGAGTGGTTGGTCGTATTCAGACTACGCATGCGGTAATGATATATTATGGCAGGTGGCTGGGACGTTACCATGCAGGCGGAGAGCAACTTCACATGCAAGTCAGCACTGGAATCTTCATCAACAGAACAAATGATGGCCAGACTCTGCCATGTGGGAACCTCCTCACGGGCGATTCAGGCATTTCCGCTATCCATGGTCGAAATATGTGGAGGTGGGTGCAGTGCTCCGCCATTGCGCATTCGAAGTTCTGGCCCTCCATGATTATCTTCACTCTGAGATACGTGGCATAGATAAACTAGAGCCAAAGCAACATCAGTTATCTCGAGTTATTCCATACGGGCAACACTGAGAGTTTTCTAATGCAGATGCCAGCAGTCTCTGGGTGTGTGATCCCTTTCGTGGTATGATTAGTACACTTCCGCCACCTCCAAACCCTAATATTTTAACGAGGTTTGATGCAAACCTTGTATTTGACGGAGAGAGCATATATGTGCTTAGTCTAGCCGCTGTAACAGAACGTCCCGTTTAATGTATACAATGTGTGGATGCTCGATTTGAGAGAGTTCAACCTACGTTGGAAGAAACTCCCTTCATTGCCAATATTGGGGGATCTTGTTTACGCTTCCACATGTGTGGGATAGAGGTATATATGGCAGCGAAAACGAAGACATTCCTCGGAGGCAGATGGATGGAAACTCTCAGTGAGCGAAGAATGGCAGGCGGGGCTTTTACAATTTTTGCCTCTTCATGCGATCAAAGATATGGGATCTCTCATGGCGAGTAAATGGTGGGACGTTTTCATTGAATCCATGTTTTCCATACAAAAGGGAAACTTGGTGGCTTGGTTGTGTGATTGCTGCCAATCAGGTTTCAGGAGACACGAGTACGTTTCAGGATTTTCATTTCCCTCCAGGTCGTGAGTAAGACGCCGATTGTTAGATGTGCTTCTGATATATTCAGTCTTGGATGCCTTGCTTACTAGTCACTTGATCGGAGACCTCTTCTCGAATAGGATTACGCGCCCTTCACTTCCTCGATCACATGCTTGAGAAAGATAACATGCAGAAGTCCGAGCTTCTGAAAGCTCCGTCAAGGATGTGAAAATTTTTTGATGCTCGTATGCTACGGTACAGAACTTCGCGATGTAGTCACGCAACCAATGATTCTATCCATGGTAATTATTATAGCAGAATCTCAGGACAAGTTCGATTTTGAAACTTTCAACACTGCCAGCTTTGATTCCTGTATTGTCTTCTGCATCTGGCGAAACATTGTTGCTCTTGGTTAAACATGCCGGTCTTATTATCAATAAGACCAGTCAAGAACATTAGATTAGCACATGTGTTTCCTTCGTTTGTCTGGGCTTATGATGATGCAGTGGTCTGAATATAAGAAGAAGTTTACGGTGGACAGTATCCCTAACCAGACAGCTTAATTTTCAGGTTCATGGCGTTGAAAACTACCATTGCTGCAGTACGAGTAACTGCGTTGCACATGTCTAGGAGAGCTGCTACATCGACTAGATAAGCGAGCAGTTTCCAGATCTTACAAACTTTGCAAAGGTGTACTGCTGCACCTACACTGAGGTGTACTCTCGGTGTTGCAAATGCAATATATAAACAGTATGATTTGGACATGACAATAATACCACCGTTGGTGGATTGCACCCAGCTATGGGTGTTTCTCCTGCAGCTTTTGTTTGGCGACGTTAAATGAAGATCATTCAGAAAGGCCACGCAAATGCTGAGTCTTGTCCACTTGTCAAAAGATTGATAACGTTCAACGACGCACCTGTCATTCGCACAGTTCAGGGAAGGCGAACCAGTTCAGTTTCCCGGAATCCAAGAGTTTTATTTTTCTGTTTAAAAGACTGATGTATAGAACAGAAAGAGAGGGCGCTTATTTTGCTGTTTAAGAGACTGATGTATAGAACAGAAAGAGAGGGCGCATGAGCGCAGGGACTGGAGAAAAACTTATGTCAAGGAGTTTTCATTGTAATTGCTGAATTAATATGTAAACCATTAATGGAGTAATAAAAAAGATGTTTGGGATTCATCACGGTCGATTTCTTTCAGTATGTTCTTCTTCTTTTCTGCTGTGTTAAAAAGTTTGGATTTCATTTATGTATTTCTTACTCGCAGCTAAAACTGTTTTACCATAGCTTGATGTCTTCCTTAATACATCACTGTTGCATTTCGTTTTGTTTTCTTCTAATCGAGGGGCTTCGTTACACTTTAGTACGACCACTACTGTAACGAAAGGGTTTGGGTTTTCTGCAAATGTTTATTGCCTTTCCTCTGCACCAGCTATCAGTTGTGTAAGACCAATCTGCATTCCCAGAACTCTGCATGTATCCTTTGCGACGTCGGCCTTTCCTTTTTCTTTCCCCTACCGCATCATGATTTATCAAAGCACTGAAAGATAGACTTACTTTGCCTCATTTTCTGCAAGTATTTGATCTCTGCTATTATCTCTTTTTCCCGGTTTTCATTTGACTCCATGCCCAATGGACTTTTCCCTGGTTTAACACCCAAACTCCAA
Organism: Picea engelmannii; assembly: GCA_009831015.1. Taxonomy (NCBI): domain Eukaryota; kingdom Viridiplantae; phylum Streptophyta; class Pinopsida; order Pinales; family Pinaceae; genus Picea; species Picea engelmannii. The sequence goes on along the minus strand of ML780535.1, from coordinate 386,755 downwards.
AAATTCAAGACCTTCATTCACCCATAAATTTGCCCACCTTTTTAAGCTACTTAAATTCCTATTGTGACATTGTTCGAAAGATCCCTCTCGGGTTGGAAGGGGCAGCTCCCAATCCAAAGTGGTTCAAAAATGTGCTAAGGCTTGGCTCTTTCACACCCTAGAGTCAACTCTTGCGATAACACATATATCACTTATCAGCGAGATCTACTCTACGCAGCTATAGATCTTGATCTAACACAGTAATGCAATAACAATATAATAATGACAGAGATCAAAGCATCAATCACTCACACAACACAAAATATACATGGTTCACCCTCTCTCTAGGGCTACGTCCACAGAACTAGTCTTATGATATATTAAGATAAAGCTTACAGTTCTGATTTGCGCTCTTGGCCAGTAGATCCTCTCTCTTCTTCTCTCTTTCTCTCCCCCTTAACACTACCAATATCTTACAATACCAGAAGGATCTCACCCTCAACACTTCTCTCTCACAATACATTGACCTCTCACCACAATAATAGAAATAAATCAATAACAATATCATACTGACCCGACCTAGGTCCTCTTGACCTTTATTTATACATTACAATACCTAACCGACAACCTTAGGCTGAAACCTAGGTGTCAAAACCCTAATTACCAAAACCCTAGGTATCTAAAACCCTAGGTCAACTTGATCCACTTTTTTTGGGCTTCACCAGCCTGTCTTTCCTTTCTTCTTGCACAGTGCTCCAAAGCATCCAACGGTGGATTTTTCCATTTTCTTAGTTGTCCTCAATCCCTCTTCCTTGTTGATCTATCATCCTCGATATCCTCTTCCAACTGTTTTCTTTTCCCATATTCGCTCCATCTTCTTTGCTCTTTTTCTCACTTCGACCCAGTGACAGTCATTGTGTCTGCCGCGAAGTTCGCTTTTTACCTTTTCTTCCTTGTTCTCCACTTCCTTGCATAACCAAGGGCCAACAAGAGCTTAAATTAAACTCGATTGGGAGTCCTCGAGGTATACAGAAACATGTTTATGAGTGAGAAATGAGGCTCGGCATAAAGTCATGTACAAGCTATGAGGGACTCCCGGTCCTATGGAAGAAATTTCTGCATGGGCACGAAATGAAGCAGGGGATCTAACTAGGGCACCCATGTTGGGTAAGTCTCTACCACTTGATAATGACATGACCTATAGAATATGGAAGGTTCTGTGTCGCAAAAAATGGGTTCGTACCTAAGGCCTAAAAAATGATAGTTATAGGATAATGATCAAATGCATGATGGAATGGATACCTATCCTATATGTTGGGTAATGAAAATACCTGCCCATGGTGATGAACGACCAACATAATGTTGAAATCTACAAGAATACCTGGTGAAAAATACAAAAACCAACTCAATCCACCTTTGTATTAGTCCATTAGGCGAAAAAATGGCTCAAAACTATAGAAAGTGGGTAAAAATTGTTTACAAGTAGTAACAAAACCAAAAATTACTATACCATTTTGATTTTTTACCCAAATAGTGCAAATTAGACCAAAATACCTCCGAGATTCAAACGGTGATTGCGGGAGCATCAGGAAACGAAATCAGAAACCGTCTGGACCAGGAAATTATTCTTCCCTCCCTCTTCATTTCCAGTGGATTAAATTTTTAAATTAGGTTCCAAATTTTGAGTAATTTAGAGCATAAATTATGAAATTCGGTGTACGCAAGTTGTCTCTTATCGGGTCGCATATATGATGGGTTATACACGAATGTGAAAACGACAGGGCACGTATAACCATCCCTATATGTGATTGTAAGTGACGTAGATCACGTACAAGCATGCAATCAATGATTTCTATTAATGCTAAATCAAATTTTGACTTGTCTTTGGAAGGATGGTTCTTGAATGGAGAGAAAAAGAGCACAAGGAGGTCGATGTTGCTGTGTATCAAGATCCAAGGGCCCAAATGGCCTTGAAGAGATGTGGCTTATATAAATTTTTGGTACTCAAAGGAATGAGGGCCCAGGTGAGGTTGCTCGAGATGCTTGTGGGTTACTAGGACCCTGAGAGTGAAAGATTCAACCTCAATGGGAAATCATTGAGGATTGAAGTAGAGAATATCTACTTTTTGAATTGACTATCACACCGGGGAGAGGTTGTAAAACTCATATCATGAGGAGGAGGGAGTGGAATGAAAATAGAGGAGTACATAGACGCCCACTGTGTAGCAGGGACTCCAAAGGTCAAGAGTCAACTCCCTATTCAGGCAAAAAACAATCTCATCTTGAATATTGTTGTCCTCGTATTAACTAGGATCACAGGTTCAGCCTCGATGCACCCGACATCGAGGCCGCTCATGTTATATGAAGTACAGTTCTTGAGACCCATAGTATATGACTGGTGTACCTCACTACTGAAAAATATGAAGAGCCAGTTGACAGAGTGCAAACAAGGGAGTTAGAGGAATTTTGGGTTTTCCTCTATCCTATGCAGTTTCTTCTTTATCTAGGTTCCAGGTTTGGGACCTAGAGTCAAGATTCTTCCAAGAGAACCTCGTGATCCAACCATGGCATCGTGGACCGAGGTAATGAGACGACATGGGGGAGGTAGGGTGCCCACACCCTACAACAAGGATTTTTTCTACTGGTGGAAGCGACAGGTCATTTCCTTAGATGACTATCCCTATGATGGGATCAACTTTAGAGGGGATCTGGACATGCCACTCCCACCAAGGACCATCTACGGTGACATAGGTATGTCAAATTTTTTTAAATATTTCAATTTTTTTTGTATTTTTGTATAATAAAACAAAAATATTTTTGGATGGTTCTTAAGTATTAACTAGACACTTGTGTACTGCATACATGGGTCCACGATGGTCGAAAGGTCTTGCTCGACATCGACAGAGGAACTGGGGAGACGAGATGACGGGAGGAGAAGCTGAGAGAGTCCTATAAAAAGCTGCAGGGAACCTATCTCGTTTGACTCATAGGATTCCCATGGTTAAGGTAGAGGATCTGTCGGAAGCCATGCAACGATAGGTGGTTAGCATACCCAAAGCTAGGGTATGACTCTTTCGATGTATCACAAATTCCATAGTTTGTTACCATAACACACATCTAAAGCCATAGGTGTAGATGTCATGGATGTTGTAGCACCGACTATATATGTATTGAGGGTATCAGCCCCAGTTTTATACTATAAACACCATATTTTTTGAAATATATATAAAACAACGATCTTCGGCTTTACTTATATTTTACAATGTGTACATTGATGAGATGGTTTTCTTTTCTTTAGTTATGTGAAAAATTTCAATATAAAATGAAATTATCATAAGAATCAGATATATGATTAGAACACCTAGGAATGTGATAATATGTAATAAAATCAAATTGTCATTCTAAAAGACGTACTTGTAGGAATAGTTGAAGTAAAGTAGGATCACACACATGGTAACTGTCATTCAATTGACATACTACTAATTGAGAATCCAGGCAAACCTCTAAAGAGAGAATACCATGTGAGATAGCATCGCGCAAAAGTTCTATAATGATGCTATATTCAGCCACATTATTCACAGATGGCCCTAGGCATACGCCACCTGAAGATACCAGTAGACCCTCAAGTGAGTAAACTACCAAAGTGGTGGAAGCCAAGTTTCGTGTATGTCGAATGGCTCTGTTTATGAATCTTAGGTAGATCGAAGACTCTATTGACATGTTCCAACCAAGGGAAAACTCAATAATCAAGATGAAGACGAAACGAAAGGGAAAAGATATATACACTAAATTGCATTAGTATACAAAGAGTTCCGCCCAAGATTGGGGCTCAAGCGTAATATATTTTCAAGTAGATCCCATTCCTGGGCTCGGCCAACATATTCCCTTAATAATCTTCTAACTCATAGGCTCCTTTTTCTAAGACACATCGCACGATATAAGGACTGTGCCACATGGGTTTAAACTTTCTTTCCCCCAGTGGTTCTTTGTCTTGATCGTACAAAAGGACCAAGTCACCCTCATTGTACAACTGAGGACAAACAGACTTATCATACTGGAACTTGACACATATTTTGTTTGCCTCGATAGTTGTAGAGACGTCTCGACGCTGCTTGTCAAGACTCTCTAGGTGTATAAGGCGTCGCTCGAGATCGAAAGTGTTAGGTAGGAGCGTGACTGCCAACTTAAGAGAAGGGATTTCACATTCAATAGGTAATATCGACTCCACACCATGTACTAATTGCAAAGGGGGGAATATGGTGGAAGTCTTGACCGTGATTCAGTATGCTCAGAGTGTGGGATATAACATAATGTGCCAGTCAGACTTACTCTAGATGACAATTTTTTGCAAAATGGTCTTGAGAGACTTGTTGACGGCCTCTACTTGTCCATTTTCCTGGGGTTAATAAGGAGAATAATGACCATGTCTAAACCACAAATTAGATGGTATCTCTTCCATCATTTCGTTCTGAAAGTGACTTCCATGATCAGTGACAATCTCACTTGGGATATCAAACCAGGTGATAATTTGATTGAATACAAGGAAGGTGAAAGTATTCCCATCATATTTAACTGTAGGCATGGCCTCGACCCAGTTAGTAAAGTAGTTGATGACCAAGATAATGTGTCGGTGCCCCCCAAACGAAGTTGGGTTGCAATCCACAAATTCCACCCCCCACTTAGTGAAGGGACCAATGGTAATGACTGGGTGAAGAGGGGCTAGATGCGAGCGCATTTTACGAGTGAACACCTGGCAAGGGTGACAATTCTTAACCGCTTCAATACAATATTTAAAGATAGTAGGCCAAAAATAATCGGCTTGAATTTTTTGGGGGGTTGTCGCAAGCTTGGATATATGACAACCACAAGCCCCACTGTGGCAATCGTTCAACATTGACTCGAATTCTACGTGAGTCAAAAAGATACGCAAGATATTGTCTATTCCTCGGTGATACAAAGTGTCACCGATGATAGTATAATTCTTAGCTTGGTAACTCACACATCATTCATGACTGACTAAGTTTTGACTGAGATAGTAGATGACGTGCTCGCAAAGATCATCATCCTCCTGAACCAAAACCATACCAATCGTCTCTTCAGACGCGGGAATGTAAAGAAAGTACTCTCTACTATAGTCAGGAGACTTCAACAGGTGTCGATACCAATGCCTTCTTCAAAGCATCAAAGGACTCCTGGGCTCACTCATCCCAGATAAACGAGGTGTCCTTCTTTAAAAGACGCATGAAACCCTTAGTGATATTGGCATAATTCACTATAAACCAACGTAGAAAGTTAGATTTCCCTTGTAAACCTTGAGTTTGTCTAATAGTTCGTGGGGGAGGAAATCAAAGTATTTCATCAACATTTAGTGGATCTAACATAATCCTGGTCTCAGAAACTAGAAATCCCAAAATACAACCAGAGGTAATGCAGAAGATGCACTTGTGAGGGTTCAACCAGATTCTATAGTAACAACATCTTTCAAAAACAAGCCGAAGGTGCGTAGCGTGATCCACTCTGTTTTGAGAGTGAACAATAAGATCATCAAGGTAAGCTTCGAATATGTGCTTAAGATCGTGAAAAGTGAAAGGCATGTCATGTTGGAAGATTGCTCCAATGATTTTAAGGCTGAAAGGCATTTTCCGGTATGCAAAAGTACCCCAAGGACAAATAAATGTCCTCTTGTGTTGATCCTCAGGTTTAATTTGAATTTGGTTATACCCTGAAAATCCGTCCATAAGATAAAATACTTCACTTCCCACACATTTGTCGAGAATCTGATCGATGATAGGTGTTGGGAAGTTGTCTTTAGGAAAAACCTTGTTTAGGTCATGAAAGTCCATACATACATGGATAGTTCCTTCATTCTTATTCACGGGAATGGGATTGGATACCCATTTAGTCAAGGGAAAAGGGTAGATGAAGCCAACATTAAGTAGCTTCTCCACCTCTGCCTTAATAGCAGGGGCCTTCCAGGGATTAACAACTCTAACATGTTGTCGAACAGGTTTAGCATCTAGATAAGTTCTAATCTCATGCTCAACAATACAAGGGTCGATTCCTGGCATCTCTTCATATTACCAAGAAAATATATCTCAGAATTCCTTAAAGAGTTTGGTGTATATCGAGATTTCTTCTGGCAAACAATCTACACCGATATGTACATTTTTAATCTTGCCAGGGTTATGAGAGATATCGATCATGACGATAGGATAAATACTCACCATGTTTCCTTTGGCATAAATGTCGTGCATATCAAGTGGAACTACAGCGTGACCGACTATCTCACTCAAAGTAGATCTAAAGTCATCTTGTTCGATTATTTCAATCTCTTGGAGAAAATAAGAGCAGTGATGCATATCGTCCCAAGGTTTGTCGGAACCATTCATGGCCTTGATGGTAGCTTTGTCTGAAGGCAAAGTATCATCGAGGAAATCATGTGAACAAGACAACAAAGTGGCCCACACAGGCCTAAGAATGGGATCCTCCTCATCCGTTGGTGAGGTAACACGATCGAGATCGGTGGAAGAGTCAAGAACAACTTGGTACGCAATCTCCACTATTGGTGCCATGGCCATTCCAGCATGCAACGGGCCTTCACAAGATGAAGTCGGGGAAGGTAAGGTCCATAGATCACTAAAATAGGAATTGTGGAAAGGAGTGGAGCTCCATGTTGAGACAGGCCTACTGGACATGGCATAAACGTGGTGACTCGGTGCCATGAAGTCAAAAGTACCAATAAGGGAAGAATACATTCTGACACAAATATTTTCATTTGTCACCTAAGAATTTTCGATCACAAGGATCGATGGTCCAATATATGCATTGGGACTAGAGTACGCAACGGATAACTGGTCAATCGTCATAATCTTCCCTTCATGAGGAAAACAAAGAGTACGGAAGACGGACAATATGAGAGAGACCATATCATAGGTCCAATTGCATCCTAGTAACAGGTTATAATCTATAGGCGCATCAACTACCTCGACCTCGACCTCTACCTTCTTCCCACCTAACTGGACTGGAGAGGCAGGAAGAATACCATGAGGGCGAAAGGAATGACTGTCAAAAGCAGTCAAAATATTCGATGACTTGGAAAGAGTAGAGAATCGAGAGATTTCCAACAAATCAGGGACATCACACAAGTGGACACGCCCTCATCAAAAACCACAAATTTGATGGTATACTTTGAGTACTCCACATGGATTTGGAATGCCATATGGTAAGGTAAGAGAGGCTTCACATTTGTGATGTCAAACTTGATAACTTTTGATCCACCGGGTTCTAGAGCTCCTGACGCAGATATAAATGAATTCCTCTGTGAAAGACATGTTTGGAGTACCTCCAAAGCTGACATCGCACAAGGGGTTTGACCCAGGTCCTCAAAAATAGAGTAGTTTTGGGCGGCTCTAGAATTTGGATTGTGAATAGAGTGCTTGAGTACTCCTTTTGGAATATGAGGCGTTGGCTCTGGTTTTTCAATCTGTAAATTTGTCTGAGGAGGAGGAGGAGGAGATTCTAGACCATGAATAACTTGTGAAGATATATAATCTCAAGATCAAGATTCTAGACTAGGAATTAACTTTCACATCAACCATATTGATACACAAACGATCGCCATCTTGCAACGGTGGATTTTGACTCCCACTAGCCGCATTTATGGAATTTGAGGAACTTGAGGCCATGTGTTGGTTGTGTGGGAATGGATTTGTTAGCATGATAGGCGGTAGAGATAATAGCAGCTTCTGTAAGTTTGGGGCATAAATGGGTACGGTGATCATCTGTAAAAATATTACAGGGAAATTTCACATTACCTCTTTCTCGTTTTCCCTCTCCAACATTATTATTCGTCTTCTCATTATTACCATTATCCTTCGATTTATTATTATTTTTCCTACCCTTACGATTATTACGTCCTTTATTCTTATTCCCGCCTGGTTGCTGGTTACCATTTGGGTTTGTCGACGATTGCACAGAGTGTACATCCAGCGACTGAGTGGGGTTGGAAGACATAGATGAAGTTGGCCCTCTTGCAGACTAGTTTAGAGACAACTCTTTCAAATGGCTTGCCACTGAGTTTGTGGATTTTACATTGGTGGTACCTATATTTCCATCGACATGAGGTTCGGGATTTTATCTAGGGTTTTAATTTGACTACAGTGCATCTGGAAGAATGTGGTATAACATCCCAGACTGAGCGTACATCAGATCTAACTTCTGGGCTTTAAACATCGCTTCTCCCTCAATTGTAAACCCGACAATAGGAATATCATTTGAGATAGGAGGGTGAAAAGACTTAAGGAACCATTATAAAAGAAAGAACGGGGGTATGGGGGTCTTAATCAACCTCTTTCATCTACATCAGTCCTGGGTATGATCCGAGATATGAGTGGTTGTGTCCTGGCGTAAATTCGACAGAAGTTCTAAGCCTGCATCGTAACGACCCGACAATTGGAAGTGGTTAAGGAAGACCAATACCATCTGACTAAAGGTCCCATATGCCCCCCTAGGTATATCGATATACCATTTCACAACAACCCCAATGAGGGTGCATTGAAATAATCTTAATCAAATAGAATCGTCATTAAGGGAATTTAAGGAGAACCAAAGGTGAAAGGTAGTAACATGATCACCATGATCCTCAACATTATTACCTTCAAAATTTGGGATGTCTGAAGGAAGCTTGGTGGGGATGGGGGGCCATGTAGGATCATGAATCATAGGTTTGTTCATCAAATAGACAATTTTGTCACATTAAGCATGGCTAGAAAATGGAGACGAGGTTGCGACATCTGGACCCAAGCTCCCGGGAAAGATTGTGTTTGAGGAACTGCAGCCCATCCAGGTTTATGGTAAGCACCATGGCCCTGTCCAGGATTATAAATCCCTCCTTCGGGATGATTCATAAAAGGTTGTTTGGGCATCATTCTAGTAGGAATGTTCTGTTGGGGGTTATAAAAATTTCCCCCAGTCGAATTGGATCTAGGTTGGGGGTTGCCCAAACCGTGAAACTGACCTCCGCCAGGTGTGAATCTGGAGGATAAAGGTGGATTCTTCATGCCAAACATATTGGTCGGAATAGGCACTGAGGAGGTAGGGGTGTAGGAAATAACTTGTGCAGAAGCTTGTCCTCCAGGTTGGTTGTTCCACCCAGAAGAAAAAGGATTAGACCCAAGGTTAAAAGCAGGAATTCCTCCTATATTAGGAGTCGTTTGAGGGATTTGAGAACCACCAAACAAAAAGGGAGTATAAGGAGGCGTAGTGGCCCCAATCCCAATGCTAGAATTAATGTCGGAAGCTGGGATGGTGTTAAAAAAATGTGAAGTAAAGTTCGACATACCATAGGAAAAAGGACTAGAGGCCATAGGGATGGACTGAACATTATAGCCCGGTGAGTGATTAAGAGACCCAAAATAGTTCGAGGAAACAGATTGAGCATTTACTATAGGCCGAGCCATAGTAATGATAGGTACCTATGACACTACAACCATCATGGTTGTAGGAGTCAAAGGGGTGCCATTAACTGTAGTGGGTGTGGGAGTCAAAGGGCTCCCAGTGTTCTGAAGACTAGGTTCAGTACTCATCCTTGTAGAATCGCAAGTATTAACAATGGAAGTGTGTGTACCATGCCTAGTAACTCTACGTATTTTAGAATGCAAAGACTCGAAATCCAGTGCTAACTGTAACAAGCGACAAGACCGGCGGGGACACTAGTCCGACTCTGCGATGACTTAGGACTCTAAAGACAAAACAAATCCTAAGGCCAACTAGTAATCAAAGAGCACACCAAAAGTCAACTAGTCAATATGCACACAAACGGGGTAAAGTGGTTGAAAGTTGTTTCCCTCCCTAAAGAAGGTATGTCTAGCCCAAGAGGGGCCCGAGACTCCCTGCTAAATATCGGAGGTAACATAATCAATTATAAGGGCCCTCGTGGGTTTAAAAACCAGTCAGTCAGATCCCACTGGAGAGGTAATCCTCCATAAAGGTTGTGTGTTGTCCGACCCTTATCTCACCCAAGGTACCTGCAGAATAACCCATGCAAGTAACCTATGTGGTACCTAATTCAAGAAACTAATAAACCACTGTATAACCGATGCACAAGTGAGTATTTGTAAGACAGGTCCACTGTATGGGCAAGGTAGCAAAGCCTGAAACCTTTAAAGCACTGCCTCTCATGGAGGTAAGGGTAGCAAAGCCTGAAACAAGATCCCCATATATGAATAGATCCCTAGAAATATCTCTGATGCTAAGAAGGTGTCGAGGAGATATCCCTTCAACCAACCTCGTGTGACCTCGTGATTAACTCCGATGTGAGCGGAGCCTCCTAATATTACCAATTATATAATGTATTTCTCCACTCCCTTTCTCAGACGTATATGTTGATTTAATTGCCTTGGATAATTTTACTCACAAAATCCTATTCCAAGGCACTAGATCCTAATCTAGTTTGTGCACCGTAGAAAATAAAATTGTGACTAATCAATTTTAAATTATATTGTTAATTTTAGTGTTGGTGATTAATCAAAAAGGTATGGTAGTGAAACTCATGATGTTATGACTCTGTAAGAAAAGTAAATATGAAAATAATGAAAATTCCTAACTTTAACTTTCAATGAATAATATGCTTCTAAAAACCAATGCAATTTTCAATTTCAACTCTGCAATTCTAAAGTAAAAATGAAATATTTCATTACCTGCACTAAGCTAATGACAAGGACTCAAAATACCAAAATGCCAAGCCATGAAAAATGCCTAATATTTTTGTATTTTAAATATAATAAAAATGAAAATGCATGGACTAAAACGCAACCTAGTATATAATATCTACTGTGTATAGAAATAGATAACTCAAGCAGGATACCAAGCAACAAAACACCCAGCCAAATGTAAAAGGACAATCAAAATGAAAATATGATGAGAAAGACTCCACCCAGAAATTCAACCAAAGACAAGTTCCCTATCATCCCACAAACACTAAACAGACACTACAGAGACCTAAGAAGTCTCAGCAAATGTCAAATCCCACCCAACAACCACCAGACCCAACAAATAAGCAAGGAAAGTTGATGTACATGACTTTTTAGGAAAACTGAGTGTATGTATGCATCTTGCAGAGGGACAGCCTACGTATATACGTAACTTTCCAAGAAAAAAATGCATATATGTTTCAAAAACAAGGCTAGGAAAGGGAAAAGGATGAAAAATTAGACCCATAGTGAACAGAGGTTGTCAAGCAATGATACAACAAGAAACACAATAGGAACGAGAGATATCTAAGTAGAAAGGTACTCCAAACCCTAAGAAAGAAGATTCAATCCCCAGTATGGTTGCCAATTCTGTTACGAGGAAAATATCTCTATGGCTAGGATAAACCACAACAGATGGAAATGACTGCAGAAATCAACTCTCTTATCAAGTATGCTATATAAACAAATATGCTAGCAAGAAAATATAAAAGAACTACCTCATCCAGACATTCGATGAAGTCCATCATTGAGCAGTCAACCCAAAGAAATGTACCTACAACTAGTCCTCAACAACCAAGGAAACAAAGCATATGGTGATATTATATGATGTTAGTACATTCAATAACATAATCCATTAATAAACATGACAAATACACCCATGGAATAATAATTCAAATATTTTCAAGATATCAATTGGATGGGAAAAGAGTATTTCTATTAATATATGATTAGAAGAAGTGAAAATGTTATAGACTTCCGTGTCGGCACGGTTCAGAACCGAGAAACTAAGTTCCTTCCAACTAGCCCTCCACCAACTCAATCCTCCACCAAAGGAAAGCTCATAAAAGATAAACAATGAGGTTCTCAATCAATAAGGGAAGATCTTGGGGGATGAACATTGTGTTTAGACTTAAAGGAAAAAGGGATGCAGACTCAATATGAAGTAAATAATTCCTCCAGAGTAACTTTCTCTCAAAGTTGAATTCTTTCTCCCCTTTCCATAGCTCGGAATTGGCCCATTTATAGCCTTCAAAATGGAACTCAAGGGTTGATTCAGAACATTTCTAGTATATGGAAGGCCAAGGATCATAGATATCCTGTCATGACATGGAAACCCGACATTAATTTTAATTTTCTATCACAAATCCAAATGTATGCGGGTTATAGTGGAGCAGACTGTGTATACACATGTTGTATAGTAGGAAAGATGCGTACATGTGGAAAAATATGTATTTTTATCTATGGATTTTAAAAACAGGGATGATAAGTCTGCATAGGGAAATGGAAAAATGCCTTCTGTGCAAGATTTCACAGGGTGAGGAAAATCTTGCTATAACAATCACTTTCACGTAAGTGTCCTCAAAGAATAAGTCAATAAAAGTGTGCTCAGTAGAGAAGTATGTTACAATATCAGTCGTTGATCACTTTCGGATATCTATGGTTAACACAATATTATAAAAGGTATCCTAGGAGAGAGGATGAGACACACTGAGAGAACATAGGATCAAAGAGGAACTCTTTTCTCATGTGCTTGTCTCACATATTGAGTGGGAATTGAGGAGATCTCATTGAGTGGGTGAAGATAATTTCATCCAAGTGTGAGTGGGAAATGAGGAGATCTCATTGAGTGGGTGAAGAATAATTCATCCAAGTGTGAGTGGGAAGGGTGGAGGAAGGATGCAAAGGGGAAACAAGGAATATAAAAACAAGCTGGGCTAGGATATTGTTGCACTGTATTCATTTATGGGCCATTATCCTAGGACAAGAGCTCGATATTCTAATCAATAAATAAACTCAGATCTATTTTTCCCTTCATGGTTTTTCCAGGGGTGTTTACCCATATATCTGGTGCAATATGTTGGTTTCAGTTTTAAGCTTCTCATGATTTATTTTGTTAAAACATGGTTGTGCATTTAATAAATAAAAATATTTTATTTAGATCTAAGTGTCAGGTGCTAGGTTTAGATAAATTAACATGGTATCAAAGTTTGGTATTTGATGGAAACCAAATTTTCCAAGATCATTATTTTGCAGCAAGAAAAATTTTCTGCAAGAATTTTTTATTGCAAGCTCAGCTATAGAAAGGGTAAATAATAATAATAAAGGAGTCATACGGTAGAGTCTTTGTATGGGTTGTATGTCATACAATCGTAGGTTTTCAATAGATCTTCACATGGAATAGGAGTCGTACGTTGCAGATAATATTATGTTTTTTGTGAGAGTTTTTATTATAGACAACCGAAAGTAGAAGTCCTTGTGGGTACATCCACCAATAGCCAAGGAAATATGATGTGTTAATAAGCACATGTGAGGTTAGGTCCCTCACATGCCCTCTCCCTTGAATAACAACCTTGTCCTCAAGGCTTAAGATGGGGAAATTTTTGTAGAATGGTGGTCGGTTCCCAGGTGGCATCTTCTAGAGTTGTATATTTCCATTGGAGTAACACTTCCTTGATGGAGCACTGACGGAGATGATGCTCTTGCTGGGCCAAGACAACTTGTGGCTGCAACCAGATGGAACCTTATTCATCCAACTCAGAGAGACTAATTTGAGTTTCTCACTTAGTTCCAATCACCTTCTTTAAGCAGGAAACATGAAAAACAACATGGATCTTAGACTAACTAGGTAGAGCTAACTGATATGAAACCAATACCATGCGCTTGAGAACTGTATAATGACCATAAAATTTGGGAGCAAGTTTCTGAAAATTTTCATATTTGAGTGAAGTCTGCTTATAAGGTTGTGTTCGAAGAAACACCTACTCCCCTTCAACAAATTATCATTCGAAATGACCTTTATCTTCTTGTTGCTTCATACGATTATGATCCATGACCAAATTGTCTTTGAAGGAATGAAGAATAGCCTCTCGAACTGTAATATTTTTTTCAACCTCCTGAACCTTCGAGACCCCTAGCATATATGAGAGAACCAATGGGGGTTTTTGGCCATAGAGTTCTTCAAAAGGATTCATGCGAGTAGTTTTATGGTAATACGTGTTGTACCACCATTCAGGTAGAGGTAACCATTGAGCCCACTGATTTTTCCTCTCATATGAAAAACACCCCAAATATGTTTCCAAACACTTGTTTACAACTTCAATCTGACCATCCGTCTGGGGATGATAGGCGTTGCTGAGATGCAATTGGCTACCCTGTATATTGGACAATTCTTGCCAAAAATTGCTGGTGAAAGTGGGATCTTTGTCATAGACAATAGAATTAGGCATGCCATCAATCTTGAAGATATTATCCATGAAGATTTGAGCCAATGTGGAGGCAATGGATGGGTGTTGAAGAGAACAAAAATTAGCATATTTGGAGAGATTATCTACAACCACCATGATGAATGAGTTATTTCCATATTTAGGTAAGCAAATAATGAAATCCATAGATATATCTTGCCAAATAGCAAGGGGAATCGGAAGCGGTTGGAGTGTGTCTGGAGCTTTGACAGTTTCTCCCTTTTTTTTTTGATAGACCTCACATTAAGCCACAAAGGTACATATGCCCTATTTCATACCATCCTAGAAAAAAGAACGTTTGACGCATTCATAGGTTTTGGTAAACCCTGAATGCTCGACTGTGGGTGAAGAATGAAGTTTAGAAAGAAATGTGGATTTAAGTTGTGATTTATTTAATCAATATAAATGACCTTTGTAGCAAAGATATTCATTGTGCCAAGAGTACCCTGGAGAAACTGAAGAATTTTGTTGCAATTGGTGGATCATGCTAGAAATTTTGGGGTCTTGCATCCATTCCTGATGAACAACTTGGAGCCAATCTGGTACAATGAAGGAGAGGGAGAAAAGGGACCCATCTTCTTCATCTTTCTGGGAAAGAGCATCAACCACTACATTTTCCTTTCCCTTCTTGTAAATGATCTCATAATCATCTCCAAATAGCTTGGTCACCCATTTTTGTTGTGCCAGTGATGAAATTTGTTGTTCCAGAAAATACTTGAGAGTTTGATATCAGTTTTGATTTGGAATCACTGACCCAATAAATAAGGACACCAGAGATCCATAGCATGTAGAATAGCTAAAATTTCCTTTCCATAAATGGATTGGCACAAATGTCACTCTGAATTGTTTTTGCTAGTGAATGCCAAAGGCCTGCCATCTTGCATGAGGACGACCCCAATTCCTTTCCTGAAATAATCACATTTCAATGTGAATGTCTTTGTGAAGTCTAGAAGTGTTAGGACATGGGTCGAGAACATAGCATATTTTAAAGCTTGGAAGGCATGATCTACAATTGAAGTCCAAGTGAAAGAATTCTTTTTAAGGAGAGAAGTGAGAGGAGCTACAATTTTTCCATAATTCTGAACAAACTTCCTATAATATCCCATTAAACCCACAAAACCACATTATATCTTAAGAGTTTTAGGGCAAGTCCAATCCTGCATAGATTCAATTTTTTAGGATCTACTCAGACACCATCCTTGCCGACAATATGACCTAGGTATTCCACTTATGAGGCACCAAAGGAACATTTAGATTGTTTTAGGAAAATTTGGTGCTTAGAGAGTATATAGAGAACTTGATTCACATGGGAGATATGGGATGGCCAAGTTTTACTATAGATGAGAATATCATCAAATAAAACTAAGAAAAAATGACGGAGAAAAGGATGGAAGACATGATCCATAAGACTTTGGAAAGTGGAGGGAGCATTACAAAAGCCAAAGGGAATTACCAATAATTCATAGTGACCCTCATGAGTTCGAAATGCAGTCTTGGGAATGTCTTCTTCTTTCATACAGATTTGGTGGTTGCCAGAACATAGATCCAATTTGGTGAAGTACTCAGCACCACTCAATTCATCCAAGAGGTCATCAATGACAGGAATGGGAAATTTTTATTTGATTGTGAGTTTTTTGAGAGTGCGTGAATAAAGACACATGTGCCAAGTAACTTATTTATTTAGTATTATGACCATAGGGGGTGAATATGGGCTAGTACTGGGACATATACCACATGCTTCTATAAATTCATGAAATTGTTTCTCAATTTCATTCTTCTCGGAAAAGGGTTGACGATAAGGCTGAACATTGAGAGGAATATTGCCCAGGATGAGAGGGATGGAATGGTCATGGACTCCATGGGAAGGGGGAATTTCTTTGGGAGTGGTAAAAAAAAATTTATGTCGAGAGAGGATAGATTGGAGGCCGGGATGCACATAAGGTGTCTCAACAACATGAATGGAGTGGATTTGGGCTATAATTCCCTAATGACCATTTTTTAGGAGCTTTTCCATGCGATGGGAACTGATGGTCTCAAGGGAGCCTATTTTTATGCCATGGAACTTATATTGTTGTCCCTGTTGTTGGAATTGCATGGTTAAGTCCTTAAAATCTGTGAAAATGGGGCCTAGAGTGCATAACCATTTGACACAAAGAGTAATGTCACCAACGCCCATGTCTATAGAAAACATATGGGATTTTGGGTGATACCGACCAATTTGGAGTCACACATTTTCACATTGTCCCCCACATTTCATGGAACCTCCATTGGCAATCATGATTTTAAAATTATTGACGGAACATATGTAACAATTGACTTGTTCGGAAATGTGGCGATGAATAAAATTATGGGTTCTACCACTGTCCACAAGGAGGATGGATTTGCTATTTTTTATGTAACTAATTAATTGGAGAGTCTCGGGAGAAGAGAATCCAGTGAGGGCATTAAGTGAAATCATTAGGGAAATGTATCATGGATCAGAGGGTGGGGTCAGATTTGATGGCGGTGGTAGTTCCTCCATGGGAAGAAAAACAATATCTTCTTCAAAAATATACTCACTCATAGCCATAAAAATATTTTGTTATTTACAATTGTGCCTAGGAAAATATTTTTCTTCACAATTATAACAAAGACCCTTGAGTTGACGTTAAGCCATTTCAGCCCTGAATAATTTTTGGATCTCGAGGGAAGTTGTAGGAGGGGCATAATTGGTGGGTTTAAAGCAAGGAGGAAAGGAGGGTTTGCAGATATGGGAGGATAAAAAAATTTGTTCTTCGTTGGCTCGTTGAGTAGATTCCAACCAAGTCTGGGGGCGTGCCATAAGAATATAGGCACACATTTCATATTTGAGGCCATTGATAAATAATTCCCAATAGAAATCATATGACATGCCCTATGTTCTAAAATACAAGTGCTCAAATGAGGAAATAAAGTCTTCCACTGTTCTAGACTGCTTTAACTTGGTCAAACGGCCTAAATGGTGGGTCTCAGAGTCAAAGCAGTCATAAAGTTTTGCCACAAACTATGTCCAAGCAACATACCCTTGGCATGCCTTTTTTTTCCATTTCCATAATGAAGCTTGGCTAAATTATCAATAATGCCATGCAAAGAGAAATAATGTTCCATTTAGGTGACCCGGCTTGTGGGATTTGATCCATCAAATTTGTTCACCTCAATTCTAGGAGGGTGTAGGTCTCGAGAAAAGTGGGTAGTATGAGGACCTTGATATTGGGAAGAGTCATGGTCATCCTGATAAGATGGTTGGTTAGAAGAAGAATGGTTATGGGATTGACCCATGAAGTGTTCAAAGGTGGATTTGAGGTATTTTATGTGGGAACATTGATCCTAGAGGGTCTGAATAGCCGAATTGATTGAGCTAAGGTTTTCATTGACATTATTGATTTATTTCTTATTCTGGTGGTTTTCATTAATCAAGGTATTCAGTTCTTGGGATCGGGTGGTGACTATTTGGAAAAATGGGCAGACAAATGGTATAGGGGATGTTGTTTCAGAGTCTGTACTTAAGCCTATAAAGTATAGATTCTGGGCATCCAAAGAGGGTAAATGATATAAAACGAAGGAAAAAAACTTTTAGCAAAAGAAGCTATGGTTGATTTCTAAGTTGTCTGTGTCTAGCTTCCAATTGTTCCTAAATGCTTATGTCCCATTCAATGGTTTCCCATGAACGTTCGAGTTCGACCCGGGTGGATGCAGGTTTTAGGATGGTATCAAAAATGTTTAAGGCGATGCTGGTTTGATCTGAGAGACTGGGTTCAATGTGGGGATGTCTTGCAATAGGCACTGTCACAAAGGAACACAGTTCTAAGGGGTTTTTTTCTTTTTAGGTTGTTGTTTCGATTTTGGATTATACGGGAAAAATCCCAAAAACGAATTAATAGTATAACATAATCAAAGGACATTTTCCGTAACTGAGTTAAAATTTAAAACCATGCATGAAATGAAAGAAAACATAAAGTTTTTGAACAATGTGAGGCATCAATATAGGAAGAATCTCACATTGTGACAGAAGAAGAAAATAGACAAGAAATAGTTTAATGAAGCATAAGATATAGAAATCTAAGTGATCCATAGGTTTTGTACCTGTTGATAGCCGATACAGAGGAAAAGTTGTAAACGATTAGATGACTAAAAATAATATTGATCACCACAGTAGAGGTTGTACTAAATTGCAATTAAGCATTCATCAAAGATATGTATAAAAATGATATGAGATGCGAAATAACAGAGGAAAGCACATAACCCAGTCTTGACGGAATATGGAGTCTTTGATTTTCTTTGTATTAATTCTGGAAAAAGAAAAATTCTCTGCTACAATATTCCAAAGGAAACAAAAAGACCTTTGTCCATTTTCAAAATGTATATTTATACAAGGTTAAAACGTTTCAAATTATAATCATTCTAAAAATTTTGTTACAAACATAAAAATGAAGCGTTTCACTTCCTTGTCTCTTGTCTTCCTCGATGTCAGCAGGGCGTTTTCATTTCTTTGCGCTCCAGCTCCAAAAATAGGATGGAATGAGGATATTTTATTACTTCTCTCAAGAAGTCTTCCCTTTCCCCTGCTCGATACAATTGACACACCTTTCTATCAACTGGGCTATCAACTTAGAAGGTTTTGTTTTGTTGTTAGCCTCAAAAGTATAACAATTCCTCGCCAGATATGGCAATCTTTTTCCTACCTACCTGTCTTCTGTGATGATAGACAATAATTGTAAGTTTGGATTTATCAAGAATTTATCCACTTGGACAGTATCGACCTGACTTATCTAGGACAATTCGACTTGCTCTCTTTCCACGCTTTCCTTGATATCTAGAAAATGTTTGGCTATGTCGATTTTGCCCAATGTTCCAGAACTACTCTCTTTATCAAGATCTAACAAATTTTTATTTATCAAGCCAAATGTCTCTTCACAAGCATCTCTCATCTCTTTAGCCCCTTTTCTCTTCTCGGATATATTATGCTCCCATGATTTCAGTAAGATATTACCTCTAGTTTGCTCTGGGATGGACAATATAGAACAAATGACCATCTCTTCTTTCGTTGTTGCTATAATAGCCTCCTGGAAAGAAACCCGATCTTCCCCAGCTTCTCTTTATCTCAAAGAGATGTCCTTTAGTTCTTGATCTATTGTTTGAAAATGGTTCTAGATTGTTTCTACTTTATCAAGTAGATCCTATTAGGCTACTTATACCTTCTTTCGTATTTCTATGGCTTGGGATTGGAATATCTTTATGTCTATGAACTAGCTTTCGGCAGAGTTCAACTTTGATTGTAGTTTTTTTATCAACTCCTCTTATTGGCTTACCTGTGCTTGGTTTATTTTTTCCGACTGGTGAATTTTATCGAGAACGGATCTGAGTTGTTTGATTTCTAGTTAATCTGTTGCTCTGGCTTTCTTGAAATATTTGTTTGCTTCATTCTTGGCATCCGCCTCTACTGTGGCTATGTGAGCCTGTAATTTAATGATTAATAGGTTGTTTTTCTTCAGATGCCCCCTCAAGGTTCCAACTCAATATTGGTTGGTTGTTGCATAAGCCCCTAACGTTCCTGCTATCTCATCAGCGAATTCTTCCTCTTCCAAGACTTCTCCATCTGTTAATATTTTGTACCTTTTAGCTGTTGCACCTGCTCTTTGGTATGTCACTTGCTTCACCACGGCCTTCCTCTTCTTGCTAAAGAAGAAATTGCTAGGAGGCAATTCTTCCACAGAGATAGGTGTTAGATCCTCTTTGAATATTATTTCTACATCGGGGTTCCCCTTTGTGAATTGTAAGAGTGTGATGTATTGAATGGGATTGTCGATTTCTCAGGATGACTCTACTTGACCTTTGGCTTGCTTACCCGACGTAACTGTCTCTGTATTTCCTCCTTCTTGATTGTGGATCTCGGCTTCCTGATTCGAGGTCGCACCTTTCTCTATCTCTTCCCAAGTCTCTTGTTTGCCAGGGTTTCTGTCTGTTGAACCTTTGCCTTTTCCTTGCTGCATACCTGGAGGTTTTGAGGTTTCACCCTGTAAAAACTGGGGGAGGAAAATCCTTCGGTGCTCCTGGAATTTATATAAATCGACCATATCTCCAGGCAACAGAGCCTGAATCCGACTTAGGACTTTCGAGTAGGATTTTTCTCCTCGGAAAATTTCATCAGGAGGTGAGCCTTCGTGCTTGAATATTTTGAGACCACAATTCTCCATCTGATTACTCACAACCTTATTAGGGTCATTCTTCTTAAACTCGATGTCCACTAGCTTCATTTCTTGTAAGTTTGTGGCCTCCACTTTGGCATGGACGAAATCTAATAAAGAATATGTGCCGATGTGAATGGGGAAGGGTGGCCATACCTTCTTCTGAACTCCTTTGAGCTCCTTTATTATCCCACTGAGCATAGTTTTCTTGGCGATATCATGACATGCTATCTTATCTGGAAAATATAGCGGTAGGGCATATGGGGGAACAAAGCTGCCAAAAACCCTAATATATGAAAGCTCTGCTTCTATATACCAATCTGCCACACTGCTTAGGCTGGCCATGATTTTATCTGAGATCTTGGGAGGTGGATGGCCGAAGATGGCAACATGCATTGGTACCATTACCTAGTTGAAAATATCATAGATGAATTCTTTGGCTTTATCTTCCCAGAGTTTCGAATGGTACACATGAATAGGCTCTTCATTGGTTGGAGTCTAGATCCATCTCATTAATGGGAAACGTGTCATGAAGAAAATAGCATCCATAATGTAAGCAGACATAAAAAATGAATATGCTTACCCACTTGCCTTTTGCACTCGATATTCTGTAATTCGGCTGGATAGACTGTCTGACAACAATTTGGCCCAGTCAATGGTAAATCCCTCAGCTAGTGTGTGAATAAGTGGCACCCATGGGAGAAAGAAGTGAGCGGTGTCCTCCTTCCCATATAGTCTACAAACCATCACCGCTATATACATGAATTATGACTCTAACGATGAGATTGAGTAAATTCCATTAGAGTCATCCCTGAATTTTGTGGGGTGTGAATACCAATCTTTGATCAGGTCAGATAAGATTTTTCCATATTGCTCACATTCTTTCTTTTTTAAACCCTCTAAGAATTCAACGTTGTGGGCAAATTTTGGTGTGGGAGACAATCTGTACATTGCCTATATATGCTCTGGCCTGGATGTCCCAATCACCACCTTCTGCTCATTGAATATCATCTTAGTCAGGATGTCTACATGGTCCAACGCCCATTTGATCATATCATAATATGGAAAAAGCTGTGGCCTTGATGCTATCTTGTGTATCTCCGACTGAGCGACAATTTTGTATTTTGTGGATAAATTGTCTTTTTCATTATCGCTAGAATCGTCTGAACAATTGATCATCTCGAATTGCAAAACGTTGGAAACATATGTCCAAGTTTTGATAGTGTTTATACTCCTAGGCGAGGTATCAGAAATAATATCCGAACCTTGACCTGAACTCTCACCAGTTGTCTTGGGCACTTTTCGTGGAGCCATAATATAGAACCTTGCAATTCGGTCTCCTGTCATAGAAGATGAAAACAAAGACAAAGGTTATCTCGGTAAAACTAGCTCTGCGAAAACTAGAAGGAATTTCAAAATAATGATAGTAATCCTTTCTCTTTGAGCACTCAAGCTTGTGCAAGTCCTTGATGACAGAATGTTTAAATATAAAGATCTAGAGATAAAACCGGATCTTGCTATCAATCACTTCACTAACTTTCTTATAAATTCCATAAATGTTTAATGATTCGTGGCTTGGGAAAAATGCAGAGACATTTAATTCTTTGTCTGTAGGCTGTACATGTTTAGAAGTTATTTAAGGCACTAATTAATCCAGTTTAGTCCTTTAATTAAGTGTTTTTAGTCCTTAACCCGTTTTTCAATGTTCGCAGTCTCGGATGATTCTACCCTTAGTCTTGGACCATGAACCCCGAATTTGCGATATTTTGATTTGGTTGATTAACTTTAATTGGGATTAATTTTTTAATTAATCGCGATTAGTCCAGGAACATAGCGACCTCGGGTATCGAGGTTACAAAAGCGTTTCTTCGAGGAAAAAACCGTCAAGTCGTGAAATCGTGATAACGATTAACTATGACTTAATTATCATTACTCTTGTAATTAACCAGATTTACCTTAAGTTGACTTCGTGACTTCGCAAGTCGGACGTTCAATGGGCGTTCGACGTGTGACTACCGAAATGTGAAAGAACGATATATTAAAAGTGAGAACCCCTGTTTAACGGTTTAATAATCGTGATTAACTTAAACCAACTTCGCTACTTCGCACTTTGGGACATTGAGAGATTTGATACGTATAACCGTAATATCTACGAAATCCCGAAATCTGATTTTAGGGCTTATGTGCATCATTTTGTTATTTAGAAAGTAGGCAGCTCCAAAATTTTTGTAACTGGAGTATTTGAAAAATACGAGTGTTCCAACATAGGCTCCAACTAGGGATCTCATCTCCTTGCAGGACGAGAAGAACAATAGACCACGTGGCTTTATTGGGAAAATGGAGTCATCAATTTGTTTCTGTGAAACGCGTCCCAAAAGAAAATACAGAAGGAACTGGAGGTCTCATCTTTATCTTTGAAATCTTTCGAAACTTAATCTCTTTCTAACCTCAATTTAGGTCATTTGGTGACTTCCTCTTTCTGGATACTGATTTTGGGTCTGCTTAAGACAATCAAAACAATCTTAGGAAATTCAACGGGTCCTGTTGGTTTTGCTTGCATCAAGGTGAAGTAATTTCAATGTTTTTAATCAGGGAGCCCTGCATGAACTTGGGATGTAGATCGAGTTTCGAAGAAAACTAATTACCAGAGTATAGTATAATTCATGTATAACCGCCTTACAGGTATCTTAGATATTGCTTCACTGCCAACGAGCCTGTTCAGTACCCTGGTGAAGTTATCTGATTCCCTTTATTGAATTTCCTTTCACCATTTCAAATTGTAATTTTTCATTTAAATGCTGAGATGAGGGAAATCGTTTTATGAATTTCCTTTCATCATCTCTTTGGACTAGATGGGAGCAATCAATTATGAATTTCCTTTCACCATTTGTCTTATATTTTATTTTCAAAACATGAAGTGGGGGCAATCAATTAGTATAAACTATACCAGGGGTGATATCTGTGTAATATTTGCAACAGAGGTCTGTCAACTCGCTTTGATTACTCTGGAACAACTTTCTTTTGACTTTCAAAACATCTTAGTTTACAAGAAAATTTATGGGAGAATTTATTTCCAAGGGCCTTATTTGGAGCAAGACTTAATGACTAAAAAACTATTAAAAGAACTAAGAGAGTTAGGATTGGCATACGCATAACTTTGTTCAGTAGGAGACCAAGGAGTCATGAAGGCTGGTTCTTTTTCTAAGATTCATTTGCCGGATTTCGGAGCTAAAGAGTAACCTCTTCCTCCTCTGTGGAGGCCATCGGAAATTACCTGGCATTAAGGAGAGAAGACCAAGAATTGGAAGAGGATGACAAAGAAGGATTTGGATTTCAAAGACATGGGCGTTATAATGCAATCCTGACTCTTGGAACTTTTTCTTTGGGGACGCTTTACTTCTTCTGTTTATTTTAATTATTTTTATCTTATCCAGGGGAGAGTTTTTAGAATTCACAGTAAAAGTTGTTCTTTTGATGACATGTTAGGTTCATATATTCATACTCATGAGACAACTGCTACTCTTGGGTGATATTCGTTTGAAATCTAGACATTTTGGGAATTCATACATTTTCCCTACCATTTCATTCTCTTCTTAGTAAATTATCTTTTATCACTTATTTCGAACGAATCGACTTTCTAATGCATGACCATCTGTTTTCTCCTTTTTGATGTTTGGGTTGTAAGCCGGAAACCTGTAAGAAAACAACATGAAGAGTATCAGGGATTTAAGATTTATGAAATTCAATGTGTTGAATATTTCATATCCCTACTTCTAGAAGATCACTAGCCTGTTTTATTTGCGATCAAAGCAAAACTTACCGAAAAGGTATAAAAATAGAAAACACAAACTGGTATATACAGTGGAATTTTGGAAATCATTTATTGCATATAGTGCTTCAGATAGCGCCCGTTGATAGGGGCGTTAAGGATTTTACCGTCCAAATTTTCTAACAGAAACGATTTCTTCCCTTCCGAAGTTGCGACTTTGAATGGGCCATACCAGATATGGTCAAATTTACCATGCTTTGTCGAGTCCTACCTTCTAGAATCCCATTTCAAAACTAAGTCACTAGGGAGGATATCTTTCTCTTTATCTTTATGATCGAATAAGGCTTTCATCTTGTCTTGATACTTCTGAAATTTTTTGTCCACCTCAATCCTGTTTTGTTGAACCTCGATCAGCTGATTTATTCTCCTTGTGACATGATTTGGTTCTTCTTTCTCATCCTGCTAAAGCTTCATCACAGGTAAGGCCAAATTTATGGGAAATACTACGTCAGTCCCATATACCATCTGAAAAGGATAAGTACTGATAAATCTCTTGGTGCCTATCCGATTTGCCAACAAGGCATATTTCAAATGTACATGCCAGGATTTTTTTTTTTCATTCAACACTTTCTTAATTATGGTGACCAGGATTTTGTTTGATGATTCAGCCAGTCCATTGCCTTGGGATAGTATGTTGTAGAGTGACCCAGTATAATATTGTATTTTTGGAAAAATCTGACCATTTCCATAGATTTGAATGCCTAGGCATTATCTATGACTATCTTTTGGGGGCGGCCAAATCTAGATAATATGTTTTCTTCCAGAAAGTCTATCACCACTGAGTCAGTCGCCTTTCTAGTCGGAATAGCTTCGACCCATTTTGTGAAATAGTCTGTAGCGGTCAGGATCCACTTATTCTTCTCGCTGGAATGTGGGTTAATTTCGCCTATAAAATCCAACCCCCATTGTTGAAACGGGGCTTCCATTTTAACCGAGATTAAAGGTAGTGATGGAAGTTTCTGCTTGCCTCCAAATAATTGACAAGGATTGTAGGCTCTGACTTTGGCATTTACATCTGCCAATAATTTAAGCCAATAATATCCTGGTCTTAGGATTTTATAATTCGTTGTTATCCATGCATGATGCCCTCCGCATACTCCCTCGTGGAATTAATTTATAACCCTTTTAGTCTTTGATTCCACTAGGCAAACTAGTAAAAAACCTAGAGGATATTTCCAATACAATTGGCTCTCTGAAATGCAATAATTCACCGCATGCAATTTCAATGTTTGAGATTTAGACGAGGATATATCATTTGGAAATTTCATAGTTAAGAGATAAGATACTAT
This sequence comes from Picea engelmannii, assembly GCA_009831015.1. NCBI lineage: Eukaryota > Viridiplantae > Streptophyta > Pinopsida > Pinales > Pinaceae > Picea > Picea engelmannii. Next base: position 361,243 of record ML780535.1, on the reverse strand, counting down.
GTCCTTATACCAACCTGAAGAAGCAAACTTTTCTTCGATGCTGGTTGTAGTCATTTGGTCATTGCACTCATCTGTATCCACACCTCCTTCGTATTATTGTAGGTTATTTATTATGACTTCTCTAAAACTGGATTCGGCTAATAACTTAGACAAACCTTGTCCCTTTACGAGCTTCGTCGGTTTTACCTCTAGGTCAAATTCCTGAATTTTGGCAAGCCATCGACCTCTCTTTCCATTGTTGTCAAGTTGAACCAATATGTCTTTAAAGGAATTGGTGGGTACATATGCGATTATCTTGGAGTGTAATACATAAGTTTTGAAAGCCTTCAGTGCCTTCACCATGGCATATGCCTATTTTTCTATTATGTTATATTTCAATTCTGCATCTCTGAGGATTTTGTTGAAGAATTCTACCGGTTGCTCGAAGCCTTCTTCGTTTTTCTCGAGGAGTACCGTTGTAATTGTGTGTTTGGATGCAAATGAGAAAATCGAAAACTCTTTCAGATAATTAGGGCTTTCCAGTACAAGTGCTTTTCTTATAACTTTATTTATGCGTGCAAATGATGCTTTGGCTTCGGCTGTCCATTTGACTTCTCTATTATTCTTAAGCATATCTGTGATCAATTTCACTATTTCAGCAAAGTTCGGGGTAAATCTTCTCAAAAAAATTATTTTTCCTAAGAATGATTGAATTTCTTTTACATTTATAGGAATATTTATAGTGTCTATAGCTTCAACCCTTTTAGGATAGATTTTAATTTCGTCTCGAGACACAATATGGCCCAAGAGTTTACCTTCTTGCATTGAAAAATGAGATTTTTTGGGGTTTAAAGACAAACCAAATTTTCGGCATTTCTCAAACATTTGTAGGAGGTGTATCAGGTGGTCTTCGTCAAATTTAGAAAAAACAGTCAGATCCTCGAGATAAATAACAACAAATATGTCTCTTTCACCGACAAAGGTGATTTCCATAGCTCGTTGGAAAGTGGCACCTGCATTCATCAAACCAAAAGGCATTTTGTCATACATGAATGTACCCCAGGGAGTAGTGAAAGCAGTTTTTTCCTTATCCTCTTTGTTGACCGCAATCTGATTGTACCCCGAAAACCTGTCGATCATTGACATTCTATTAGCACCAACCACCTTCTCTAAAACATGATCCATCTTGGGAAGAGGATAATTGTCTTTGAGAGAGGAATTATTTAGATTTCTAAAATCCACGCATAGTCTGATTTCCCCACTCTTTTTTCTAACCGAGACCAGGTTCGCCACCCATTCGAAGTACCTGAGAGGTACAATTATTTTTGCATCCAAAAGATTTTTTACTTCTTTTTCAACCACATGCAGTAAAATGGGGTTGATTTGTCTGAGTTTCTATCTGAAATGTTTAACACCATGCTTCAAAGGTATCTTATGTTCAATCACAGTGGTGTCATAGGTTCTCATCTCATCATAAGACCATGAAAAAACATCTTTATACCGCCCAAGTAAGTCTATATACTTTCTTTTCATCTCAGGAGGAAGGTACTTTGATATTTTCACTATACTAGGCTCTTTATTGGTGCCCACATCGCAGTCTTCGACCTCTTCTGGTTGAGGTTGCAGGGTAGATTTTAGAGGCATGCCGTTTTGATAAAACAACCTTTCCAGAGGGATTAGACCCTTAGGGATCTGATTGTTTTTAATACTAACATCCGATGGTTCGCGATATTTTATTGGAACTCTTGAGGATCCTCCCCCTCTTGCATAATCCAAGTATGGTCATTTTGGTTTTCTTGGTCAATGTGAGTTTCAGCGAAATCATCCACCATTTCAAGGAATTTTATGATCTTTTTGTCATCTTCGAACACCTTCCAATGTCGTATGTTGTTTGGTATGGAGGGTCTATGCCTCACCTTTATGTGGTACTTTAGTTTGAAAAAAGTATAGGGTGAAAAGGTTGAGGCTACTTTGGCTAATGAATCATCTTGTAGGTTTTCTGCACGTGGAATGTAATGAACATTTACCGATGAGAAGAAATTTTCCATTAGATCCCAGGTGCAATTTCGATAAGACCTTAGTATCAAGTATTTGGCCTGGTACTGCCAATTTATCTTCTTCACAATCAACTCTACATCTCCATAGACTTCCAAGTTCTTTATGTTCAGCTTCCTAGCAGCTTCTAGTCCCAAGACTAGGGCTTCATACTCACATACATTATTTGTGTAGTCTATGTCCCACTGTAGCTTGTAAGAAAAGGGGATAACAAATTCATTTTCAGTAGCTACAAAAAGTACTCATGTGCCTTCTCCTTCACATGATGAAGCACCATCAAAAAACATTTTCCAAATTCCAGTGCAATACACATTTTCATCTGTCTTTTCTGATTTATTTTCATCTATATAATTTTCTTCTGTATAATTATTTACACCATCATCAAAGGATAAAATACAATTCCCTAGGCCTTGATCGGAGACATAAACAGGGTAATTATTGTGGTTTTGTGGATCACTTACTATATATGCCAACTGTGTTTCCCTGTATAACTGAGTGAACTATCTTCCAAAAATAGGAATCATGGCATAGGTCATGTCTAGCTGAAGCAATCCTCCAAGCTTGGCTCCCCAAGACCTAGATAATAGCAAACCATACTTCGGAGGTATATTGGTGATAACTACATCCATTAGAACACTTTTTACCAGAACCTGTGCAAGAGTGACTACTAAATCTTTGATCATGCCCATGCATTTAACTCTCCTTGAATCGAGAGAGTACAGATCTCCATATGGCCTGGTGATTTCGAGACCTGGTCTATCCATAATAGACTTGGGCATCACGTTATGTGAATCTCTAGAATCCAGCATGCAATTATGCAACAGCCGATCATGCACATTTAATGTAATGTAGAAGGGGGCGACGGTATCCCTGACACCTTCGAAATGTGGACCAAAAGTGATATTAGGCTTGTCAAGTTCCAAATTTATCACGTCAGACTCACTCTCTAAATCTGAAAAATTTATCATTTTGGTTATTTTCTTTCGGTACACAGGATTCTTTTCCAAATCGACCAAGGGTATTGGTATCTTGATCTTATTTATCTCATTTTCTAGGCGGAAACCTCCCACAGTTTTATCTGTTTCCTTGATTGGAGCTTCAATCTCCTTCTTTTCTAACTTATTGGTTTTCACTGTTTTATTTTCAGTGACTCTAGTTTTCGTTATCTGTGTTTCAACTATCTTAGTTTTTTCCGCTCGTATCTCAGTTTCCTTTATTTTGGTATTCTGTGGATCCCCTCCTTTTATTTTAGTGTTCCATATCTCGGTGTCTTTCATAGAGGGCTCATATGTTTCACCTCTTGGCAGAATTTTCTTTGGTTGAGTAGTAGACACAGATTTATTTTTAGGCCTCAGATTGTACTTATGTTGGAGCTTGGCCATTATAGTATCGGCCATTCCTTGATAGGTAGAATCATCAGTATTGTCTATGTTGTTATCTTTATCTGACAATTGTTATGTGTTCAGGGACTTCTCATAATCTTCCTTAGTTAAATTACGTTGTATACAATCGTCACCCAAATTGTTTACATCTTCTTCTAAATCCTCAAACTCTTGCATGTCATTCCCTCCTATAAAATTTTCATTTTTTAAAGGGGTTTGAATTTTTTGGTCTTCATTTTTAATCTGTCTTTGTTGGATTTGGGGATTGGGGTTTCTTCTAAATTCTCTCTTAACAAATTGATCTTCTTTAGATTGATCTAGCTCCATTCTTGAAATTTTATTTCATAGTTATTTTATTATCCTAGCCATATCATCCATTCTATCATCTGAGGACCTTCCAGATCCCAAGGGTCCCGCTTGTTCTCTAAAATGTTTGGTCTCTTTGTTTCTCGTTTCTATTTTTGTTTTTAATTTACCAGAATCCATCATATTTGACTCAATCTCTACGACATCATCTTGCATTCGGGTTAGCTCAGTGCCTCTCCTTTCTCTTAATAGTAACGAGAAATTGGGTTCGAAGGCTCCTGCAAAGGTTAACTTGGTTGTAAGTTGGGACAGTTTAACTTCGATCAGGATCTTATTATACAACTTGTTAAATATTTGAATGAATTCCATAAAAGTTTCTGAACTTTTTTTCTTTAAAGAATCAAACTCATTCAGATAGTATAAATGATCTTTTCTTTCGCCCCATTGTCTGAGAAAAGAGTCTTCTAGTGCATCGTAGGATAAATCGAACCTGCGGGCAAACTCCAAAACCAAGTTCTTACCTGTCCTTCAAAATTTTGGAAAAACAACCGTGAATACACATACTCATGTTCGAGACCTAGGATATCTGTGAATTGATCGAAGAAGTTTATATGTTCAGTTGCAGTTGGGTCTCCTTCCCCAGTGAAATTGGGTAAGTTTTTCATATAATTTTCTGGTAAATCATGAAAGGGTACTAGAAGGACCAAGGGAGCAAATCTAGCAGCTACCTTGGTGAAAATCCTGGGGGGTGGGGGCAGGCCTTGACCTTGCCCTCCCCCTTCTCCTCGTCCAGTAGAAACCATGGATACTCTAGGAGAGGAAACAGGTGTGTTATAAAGAGGGTTTGCGAAGATGTACAATGATTCTTTATCTTCCTCAGGATGAAGCAGAAAAGATTCAGAGAACCTTTTATTAGGATACGTGAAAGTTGAAAAAGGGGGGAAGGGTATACGGGGACTCGGTTCCTCTGATTTGTAGGATATGTAAATGGGAGAACCCACAAGAGTTGAATCCAAGTGTGCGGTATATTCTTCAAGGCCTTGAGTGACGGAGAAGTTTAGCTTGAGAGTCGATGGGATATCTATAGGGACAATATTTACGGTGGACGCCTCACCTTCACTTATGCAGGAGGTAGTCGGAAAGGTTTCGGTCTTAATCTCAGGAAAAAGTAACTCGGGGTTTACTGTCGTAGCTTCGACAGTGCTATCTGAGGTTTCTCCGAGAGAGGTTTGGGTGGGAAATTCATGTGAGGATGAAAGTTAGAGAGGTATCTTAGCTTTGGACTAAGTATACTTAGACTGGTAAACCATAGAATTTTGTTTAAGGAAACCTCTTGGTTTTAGTATTTTTTCAGGATTGGAAACATGCACGGTTTGCTTAGGATCTGGGTTTTTCCTGGTGTTCCTTCGATCGTATGCCATATTACTTACCTGAGGAGTCGCCAAGTGAATGATAAAGTTTATCCTTAGCAAGGTGTTCACTCTTTGTTCACTATCAAAAAATGAGACTTATAATTGTCGTTCTCCCAGGGAAAAGTAACTTCAATTCTCCATCCTCGACAATGGCGCCAAAAAAGATGTTGTTATAGAGTCTGTACTTAAGGCTATAAAGTATAGAGTCTAGGAATCCAAAGAGGGTAAACGATATAAAACGAAGGAAAAAAACTTTTAGGAAAATAATCTATGGCTGATTTCTAAGTTGTCTGTGTCTAGCTTCCAATTGTTCCTAAATGCTTATGTCTCGTTCAATGGCTACCCATGAATGTTCGAGTTTGACCCGGGTGGCTTCGGTTTTTAGGATGGTATCAAAAAGTTTTAAGGTGATGTTGGTTTGATCTGGGAGACCGGGTTCAACATGGGGTTGTCTTGGAACAGGAACAATCATGAAAGAACAAAGTTCTAAGGGGTTTGTTGTTTCAAATTTGGATTATACGAGAAAAATCCCAAAAATGAATTAATAGTATAACAGAATCAAAGGTCATTTTCCGTAACTGAGTTAAAATTTAAAACCATGCATGAAATGAAAGAAAACATAAAGTTGTTGAACAATGTGAGGCATCAATCTAGGAAGAATCTGACGTTGTGACAGAAGAAGAAATTTGACAAGAAACACTTTAATGAAGCATAAGATATAAAATCTAAGTGATCCAAAGGTCTTGTACCTGTTGATAGCCGATACAGAGGAAAAGTTGTAATTGATTAGATGACTAAAAAAAATATTGATCACCACAGTAGAGGTTGTACTAAATTGCAGCTAAGCATTCATCAAAGATATGTATAAAAATGATATGAGATGTGAAATAACAGAGGAAAACACATAACCCAGTCTTGACGAAATATGGAGTCTTTGATTTTGTTTGTATTAATTCTGGCAAAAGAAAATTTATCTACTACAATATGCCAAAGGAAAAAAAAATCCCTTTGTCCATTTTCAAAATGTATATTCATACAAGGTTAAAACGTTGCAAATTCTAATCATTCTAAAATTTATGTTACAAACGTAGAAATGAAGCGTTTCACTTCCTTGTCTCTTGTCTTCCTCCATGTGGGCAGGGTGTTTTCCTTTCTTTGCGCTCCAGCTCCAAAAATAGGATGGAATGAGGATATATTATTACTTCTCTCCAGAAGTCTTCCATTTCCCCTGCTCGATACAATTGACACATCTTTCTATCAACTGGGCTATCAACTTAGAAGGTTTTTTTTTGTTGTTAGCCTCAAAAGTATACCAGTTCCTCGCCAGCTATGGGAATATTTTTCCTACCTGTCTATCTTCTATGATGATAGACAATAATTGTAATTTTGGATTTATCATCCATTTATCCACTTGGACAATATCGACCTGACTTATCTGGGACAATTCGACTTGCTCTCTTTCCATGCTTTCCTTGATATCTAGCAAATGTTTGGCTATGTCGTTTTTGCCCAACGTTCCTAAACTACTCTCTTTATCGATATCTAACAAATTTTTATTTATCAAGCCAAATGTATCTTCACAAGCATCTCTCATCTCTTTAGCCCTTTTTCTGTTCTCGGATATATTATGCTCCCATGCTTTCAGTAAGATATTACCTCTGGTTTTCTCTAGAATGGATAGTCTGGAATGAATGACCATATCTTCTTTCATTGTTGCTATAATAGCCTCCTGGAAAGAAACCTGAGCTACCCCAACTTCTCTTTCTATCAAAGAGATTGCGTTTAGTGCTTCATCTATTGTTTGAAAAAGGCTTTCGATGGTTTCTACTTTAGCAAGTAGATCCTGTTGGGATACTTCTACCTTCTTTCGTATTTCCGTGGCTTGGGATTGGAATATCTTTATGTCTATGACCTGGATTTTGGTAGAGTTCAACTTTGATTGCAGTTTTTTTATCAACTCCTCTTGTTGGCTTACATGTGCTTGGTTTATTTTTGCCAACTGATGAATTTTCTCGAGACCGGATCTGAGTTGTTCGATTTCCTATTGATCCATTGCTCTAGCTTGCTCGAAATATTTTTTTTCTTCATTCTTGGCATCCATCTCTACTGTGGCTATTTGAGCCTGTAGTTTGTTGATTAACAAGTTCTTTTTCTTCAACCACCCCTTCAAGGTTCCGACTGAATATTGGTTGGTTGCTACATAATCCCCCAATGTTCTGGCTATCTCATCGACGAATTCTTCCTCTTCCAAGACTTTTCCATCCATTAATATTTTGTACCTTTTAGTTGTTGCGCCCGCTCTTTGGTATGTCACTTGCTTCACCACGGTCTTCCTCTTCTTGCTAAAGAAGAAATTGTTAGGAGGAAATTCTTCCACATAGATAGGTGTTAGATCCTCTTTGAATATTATTTCTGCATCGGAGTTCCCCTTTGTGAATTTTAAGGGTGTGATGTATTGAATGGGATTGTCAATTTCTCAGGATGAATCTGCTTGATCTTCGGCCTACTTACCCGACATAACTGTCTCTGGATTTCCTCCTTCTTGATTGGGGACCTTAGCTTCCTAATTCGACGTCCCATCTTCCTCTGTCTTTTCCTGAGTCTCTTATTTTCCAGGGTTTGCGTCTGTTGAACATTTGGCTTATGCTTGCTGCGTACCGGGAGGTTTTGGGTTTTCGCTCCTTAAAACCTGGGGGAGGAAACTCCTTCGGTGCTCCTGGAATTTATAGAAATCCACCATATCTCCGGGTAGCAGAGCCTTAATCCAACTTAGGACTTCCAAGTAGGATTTTTCTCCTCGGAAAATTTCATCAAGAGGTGAGTCTTCGTTCTCGAATATTTTGAGACCATAACTCACCATGTGATTACTCACAACCTTATTAGGGTCGTGCTTCTTAAATGCGATGTCCACTAGCTTCATTTCTTGTAAGGCCACGGCCTCCCCTTTGGCGTGGCCGAAATCTAATAAATAATATGTGTCGATGTGAATGGGTAAGGGTGGCCATACCTTATTCTGAACTCCTTTGAGCTCCTTGCTTATCCCACCGAGCACAGTTTGCCTGGCGATCTCACAACATACTAGCTTATCTAGAAAATATAGCGGCAAGGCATATGTGGGAACAGAGTTGCCAAAAACCCTAATATAAGAAAACTTTGCTTCTATATACCAATCTTCCACGCTGCTTAGGCTGGCCATGATTTGATATGAGATCCTGGGAGGCGGATGGCTGAAGATGGAAACATGCATCGGTACCATTACCCAGTTGAAAATGTCATAGAAAAATTATTTGGATTTATCTTCCTAGAGTTTCGAATGGTACACATGAATAGGCTCTTCATTGCTTGGAGCCCAGATCCATCTCATTAATGGGAAAGGTGTCATTAATCAAATATCATGCATAATGTAAGCAGACATAAAAAATGAAGATGCTTTCCCACTTGCCTTTTGCGCTCGATACTCTATAATTCGGCTGGCCAGACTGTCTGAAAACAATTTGTCCCAGTCGAAAGTGAATCCCTCAGCTACTGTGTTAATAAGAGGCACCCATGGGAGAAATAAGTGAGTGGTGTCCTCCTTCCCATATAGTCTACAAACCATCATCGATATATACATGAATTGTGGCTCTAACAATGAGATTGAGTAAATTCCATTAGAGTCGGCCCTGAATTTCACGGGGTGTGAATACCAATCTTTGATCAGATAAGATTTTTCCATATTGCTCACATTATTTCTTTTTGAAACCCTCTAATAATTCAGCACTGTGGGAAAATTTTGGTGTGGGAGACAATTTGTACATTGCCTGTATATGCTCTAGCCTGAATGTCCCAATCGCCACCTTCTGCTGATTGAATATTGTCCTAGTCGGGATGTCTACATGGTCCAACGCCCATTTGATCATATCATAATACGGAAAAATTCGGGACCTTGATTCTATCTTGTGTATCTCCGACTGAGCGACAATTTTTTATTTGGTGGATAAATTGCCTTTTTCATTATCGTTGGAACCTTCTGAACAATTGATCAGCTCGGATTGCAAAACGTTGGAAACATGTTTCCAAGTTTTGACAGTGTTGATACTCCTAGGCAAGGTATCAGAAATAATATCCGAACCTTGACCTGAACTCTCACCAGTTGTCTTGGGATATTTTCGCGGAGCCATAATATAGAACTTTGCAATTCGGTCCCCTGTCACAGGAGATGAAAACAAAGACAACGGTTATCTTGGTAAAACTAGCTCTGCGAAAACTAGAAGGAATTTCAAAATAATGATAGTAACCCCTTCACTTTGAGCACTCATGTCTGTGTGAGTCCTTGATGACAGAACGTTTAAATGGAAATATTTAGAGATAAAACCAGATCTTGCTATCAATCGCTTCACTAACTTTCTTATAAATTCCATAAATGTTTGATGATTCGTGACTTGGGAAAAACGCAGAGACGTTTAATTCTTTGTCCGTAAGCTATACAGGTTTAGAAGTTATTTAAGGCACTAATTAATCCAGTTTAGTCCTTTAATTAAGTGTGTTTATTCCTTAACCCCTTTTTCGGTGTTCATAGTCTCGGATGATTCTACCCTTAGTCTTGGACCATGAGCCTCGAATTTGCGATATTGCGATTTGGATGATTAAATTTAATTGGGCTTAAGTTTTTAATTAATCGCGATTCGTCTGGGGACTTCTTGACCTCGGGTATCGATGTTACAAAAGCGTTGCTTCGAGGCAAAAACTATTGAGTCACGAAATCACGATAACGATTAACTATGAATTAATGATCATTACTATTGTAATAAACCAGATTTACCTTAAGCTGACTTCGCGACTTCGCAAGTCAGACGTTCGAAGGACGTTTGAGGTGTGACTCTCGAAACATGAAAGAACGATATATTAAAAGTGAGAATCCCTTTTTAACGGTATAATAAATGTGATTAACTTAAACCAACTTCGCTTCTTCCTGCTTTGGCACATTGAGAGCTTTGATACGTATAACCTTAATATCTACGAAATCCCAAAATCTGATTTTAGGGCTTATGTGCATCGTTTTGTTATTTAGAAAGTAGGCGGCTCCAAACTTTTGGTAATTGGAGTATTTGAAAAATACGAGTGTTCCAACAGGGGAAATGAAAGGGGTCAAGAGGGGTGGGTGGGACCACTAAGAAGAAGGGTGTCAAAGGATAGGTACCACTGCGATCAAGGAGAAAAGTGGGATACAATGGGATAGGGAAAAAATAAGGGTGCTAAAGAAGGGTTGGGTCCAGTGGGATAGGTCCCAAATAAGTGTGTTGGTGCGACTACTATACTCTTTTTTTTTACTCCTGTAGATTTATACTCTGGCTTGAATAATACTACAGTGACGAAATTCCCAAATGATCAACAGGAAGAAATCTGTAGTAATTTCACAACTAGAATGCATAAGGCACAGTGGCGTGACAATAAATCATGTCTGTTATGTTTTTGTATCTATCCCAAGGGTAGGGTATTCAAGGTTTCTACAGACAAGGGTTTTCCCTGTGATATATCTATATGATATACGTGAGGGGTCCAACAATAGTACTCGACCCAATATCTCAGGGAACCAACTAAGGAGGGTAGATCGTGTCCTTAGTCGTACTACCCGACTACCTAAGTACTAGAGAGTATCTTCCCGAGTGTTGTTCTCGGTGGAACTATAACAGTCAGGTGGCCAATCGATCTATCTATGGAGGTATTCATGATATCTAGTCCAATCCATATACAGGTGATGTATGATGTGCTACCACTTGAAGGGGTACCAACAAGGGTTACAAGGGTGGCCAATAGATGTGTGCTTAAAAACCACTTGTAGTTCCTACATGTATGCATCCTTGACCATGTATTTATGTGCTTAATGATAGATCTATGTAGCTTTATGACATCGAAATACATCTCTACCCTGGAAAAAATTAACCCACAATTTTCTACTGAGGAAAGTGCTCTAATACCACTTGTAGTATTCCAGATATAAAATAGCATGCAGAACATAAATATTTTAGCTAGAAATGGTAGAATAATAATGATATAATCGAAATAATATTAGAATAATACCAAAATAGCACCAGAGAGAGCACCTTGATTAACGATAGAAATGTTCACTTGCCTCTTCGAGGGGGAAACCTCAAACATAGCAGATCTCTATTACAATAATATCGAAGACAAAATTTCTCATACCCTCTACTCCTATTTATACTAAATCTATATATACGAAAGAACAATATAGAGGAAGATCCTTCTAGAAGCAGAAGCTTCTATTAGGTATTATTACATTTGACTTATCCTTCCCTGTTTCTTGTCCTTATTAATATTGGCCTCTATTACATGGAATTGTATTATTCTACCTAGATGAAGGGTTAGGGAGGTTAGATCCTTGACAATGCAACTGGGAGTCATTGCAGGCATGGTTAGATATGTATATTGAGTCACCAAGAAGTGAAAACATGTAGCTATGTGTTAGCTAGGTAAAACATAAGGGATATCGTAGGTATCCAACCAACAGGGCTACAAACAGAGGTCGTGAGCCAGCCCTGGTAGCCATAGACACCACCGTACAACCACAATAGCCACTAGAAGGAAATCCATCGAGAAACCCTAGGCTATGAGGTAGAGGTATGGGCATCCCCAGGAAACGATAAGGCATCCCGAGAAGCAAGTAGAAATCTCAAGAAGTAGGAAGAAGTAGCTAGGAACCTCGCAAAAAGGACTCAAGCAACCCATAAAATCACTTGGGTAGAAGTAGAAGGTTGCGGGAAGCCCTGAGCAACTTTGGGAAAGGGTTTGGGAAGTGGGAAATGAATCTAGGAAGCTTCGGTTAGGGGTCTAGGAAATGGTTATCCAGTGAAAGTATTTGAAGATAGGTTCGAGCAAGATGGTAGGGATAACTTTCATTTTAGAGGGAGAAACCAATTGAGTGGGTTAGAGAGAAGCCATGGTAGTGAATTTAGTAGCGAAGACAGAGCCACCTTCGGGTCGTGGAAGTACCTTCCTCACTAAGAGGGAGTGTTAATGTATGTATCATTGGACATGTACTTCCAAATAGACTTGGTGTCTAGCATGTGGAATTAGTCCATAATGCCTCTCGGAACCTTAGTAAATTCACTTGATAACGTGACTATTAAGTGAATGTACTTTTATAATTAATGTGATATTAATTAAGTTAAATGACTAGGTATTTGGAATTAGTAACTTAAGTGAGTTGATCAAGTCCTATCCATTAGATCTAAAGTGAACACGAGATGATATCTTAGCGTTGATCACTTTAGGATATCTATGTTTTTGGATCTAGGGTTAACTCAACATTATAAAAGGAAGCTTAGGTGAGAGGATGAGACACAAAGAGAGAACATAGGAGCAAAGAGGGAGTATTTGTGCATGTGATTGTGTCACACACTAAGTAGGAAATGATGAGATCTCATTAAGTGGGTGAAGAGAATTTCATTCAATTGTGAGTGGGTAATGAAGAGATCTCATTGAATGGGTGAAGAGAAATTCATCCAAGTGTGAGTGGGTAATAATGAGGAAGGGTGCAAAGCGAAAACGAGGGAGATAACATCCAAGTGGGATAGGTTATTGTTGCATTGTATTCCTCTGATGGGCCATCATTCCAGGATGGGAGCCCAAGATTTTAATCAATAAAATCAAATCAGATAGGTTTTTCCCTTTGGGGGTTTTCCAGGGGTGTTTATGCAGATATCGTATGCAATGCGTTGGTTTCATTTTTAAGCTTCCACTAATTTATTTGGTTAAAATATAGTTGTGCATTTAATAAATACAGTGATTTTATTTAGATCTAAGTGTTGGGTGATAGTTTGAGATAAATTAATATCTCCAACCATAGAATATCGATATTTGGATTGTAAGGCTTTCTCATAAACATGAAGCCTTGAAGAAATAATAAACAAGTGAAGGGGATGACATATCAAATCTTGTAATTTTATATGTGGAAGAAATTTCGTGTTTTTGAGAATCCTCTAGAATATGGCGCAATAAAAATATTATGGATATTTTAGGTATTATCCAATACTTACATGAAAACATATCAAAATATTTCAAATTAGCGTATTTGTGTCAAACCATGATTTTGGGATTCGTGGAGCATGATAGAATATTTAGTCAATTTTCCTATGATGAACATGATTTAAGGGTCCTTTCATAATAAATGAATTAGTAATAAATAATCCATAGTAGAAGTGTTAGAGAAAATATTAACATCTCCTAAGCCTGACAAAAGTGGTGGCTAGTATCTGGGTTTTATAATTTTCCATTGCATGCGCTATCTTCCCAGTCTTATCTTATGTTTTATAATTCTCTCCTTCTTGCGAACTGTCAGGAATTGTTTTGAATACTTCTTCTACTCGCTACTCTATCCTCTCCATGTGTTTCTTTGTTTCTTCCCTTTCAACTTGCACCTGGTTGATTGTTATCTTTAGTGTGTCACTTACATCCTTAGCCAATTGTAAATTTGTCGCATCTACGTGGGACCTTGATTAAATATCATGTGTGACACTGAGTTAAAGTTTATACAACACCTTCTTTGGATCCTTGGGAAGTGCCAAGTCCAAATTATCTATGTCCTTCAAATACTTATGTGTTGTCTCCTCATCAATCTGTAGCATGTCTTGAGTAATACAAAAAATTTCATTCCTCGATGCTATAATCTGTACCATCTCCTATTCTACAACTGTATTTTCCTTAGAAGTATGATTTTGTGGCGCCTATAGTTTATGCTACATTGTATTAAATTGTAGTTTATCCAATGTATCTTTCAACTCTTTCATCTTCTTGATTATCTCTTCTCGGTTATTTTCAGCATCATACCATGCCTTTGTTGTGCATTCATGCACTTTCTCCGCAACTAAATATGCAACATCTTCTGTCAATATAAGCTTACGGATGCTCTTATTCTCCTTCATATTCTTGCATTGGCCCATTTCCTGCAAGACTATCCTCTTCATAGGAAGATTTTATGTTTGCGTTGTAGTAGTTGGTATATCAATGTTTAGGAGATATCCCCCTCCTCCTAGTTCCTCCTGCGTAGGAACATTTTTCTTCTTTTGTGCTCCTCCATTTATTAATTCCACGTTGTCCTTGATCTGGATTATTTTCGGCATGAAATGAGAGCGAAGATATAATAAAGAAATGCACAGAGATATTGCAGATATTCAATAATATAATAGAAATGTATCAGAGATGAAACCATAAACACAGATATATAGTAATACACGATTTCTATTAATCAAAGAAATATACAGAGACTGTAAAAATACAGAGTGAAAGACTCACTAGAATGGTGGCAGCTTATCTCTGAGAAGAGATGTGACGGCTACTCACATTCACAAGAAGATGATTACAATGAGGCTCTGAAGGCCTTTTTACAATAAAAAATAATTCCAAAATTCATAGACATCCAAAAACCTAACCCTAGGAGATGAAGCGCCAAAAGTCATGTGGGCCTCGTTTGGGTAAGTTAGTACATCAACTTCCCGGGGTCGTAACTTTTGCATACAATATCCATTTTAGGCGTATGATATCTCATTGGAAAGGTATCGTAGAGGAGATTCATTTTGGGGGATAAATTATACCTTTAGTTATCATTGAGAACCTCTATCCCTAAAAACCTTCATTTAGGCCCTCAAAATGGCCCCGAAAGTTAAAACATGCTAAAAATAGTAAATTGACAAAATTGCCAGAAAGTTATTTTGAGCTAGTTGGAAAAGGTGGGTGGCCACCGATATCCACCTGGATCAATCCTCGCTCCTTAGGAAGCAATGGTCTCCATTTCGTTGAGTTCCCAGGGGAGAAGGAAAAGCATTTGTTGAATCTGCATCCTGGTGAGCTGCTTGTCTTGTTGGAGACGTCGCGCTGCTCAGTTTGTGGAAGTCTATCATGAACCTGTTGAGGTTGAGGTTGTTTAACAAGTCGAGATACATGAGAGGAAAGTGTGCAGAAGGAATATTTATGATTTTCTGCAACCTTGTCCACCTTCTTCTGTTGGATAGAAGGTGCTTGGGGCAAGGCTGCAGTGGTTGCAATGTCCTTTGGTTCTCCTTTTGAACAGATTGTGAAGAAGCTGAATTTTGCAGTATGAGATACTACCTTGAGAAAAATTTTAGGTGGAACAATAGTCGAAACTACCTCTGGTATTCTGTAGAGATGACCCCCCAAAGTAACAACGACACTACGGGGTCGAGACTCATAAACAACATGGTGTCTCCACATATATGGTTGGCCCAAGAGCACATCACATACATCCAGTGGGGAAACTTCACATAATACCTCATCCTTGAAGGGTTGGATGTTGTATGATAATCGACACTGTTCGCTGACATGGAGATCTCGTCCTTGGCGAAGCCACCCAATGTTGTATGGTTGCGGGTGTGGTGTTGTCAACAATCCCAACTGTTTGATGACCTCTGCTGAGATGAGGTTCTTCTGGCTTCTGCTATCAACAAGAAAATGCAATGGGGTCCCCTTCACCCACATCTATGAATGAAAAAGGCGCTCCCCCTCTTCAGGATCTGTTGGTTCTTCTGGTTGAATTGTTGCGGTCACGACAATAGCAATGGGGTCCACGTCAATGATCTATCCTTTACCATTATTTTCAGAATCACAATCTGAATCAAGGTTCGTCTCTTTGTCTTTGATCTCAGCCACTAATGACTGTTTTGAGCGACATTCATTGGTGTTATGCCAGGGGATTTTGTGGAACTCACACCATTTTCTAGTGTCCTTCTTTGTCTTCCTGTGACCCTTCTTTTCCTGTGTCTTGGACTGGTTTTTGGGAAATTGTTTGTTAGGGCCGTCTTTGTCATACTTTGGTTGTTGTGGATTTGTAGACCCGAACTCTCGTTTGTTCTGGTGCTTAAATGTTTGCTCAATTTTAACAGCATATCGATAAGCAACACCGAGTGATGAGATGTCCATAAAATCCATTTCAGTCTGGATGTATCTGTGTAGAGCCCCACGGTATTTTAGAACCAAATGTTGCTTGAAGTCTTTGATACCCAACTTGATGGACAAGGTATGGAAGGTATTGGTGAACTCTGGAACTTCTTGGCCACTCTCTTGCCGTAGTGTGGTCCATCTCATGTACTAGTCCTCATAGTTGCCAAAAGGGTAATATTGTTCCTTTACCGCATCCACAAAAAAATCTCAAGTGGGATCGACCCCATATATTCCAGACTCCTCTGTGGAAATTTGCTCCCAGTAATTTTCCCACCAATGTTTGACATGAGGGAGAGCTTTAAGGAATGCGAAGGTGATCTTTTCTTTGTTGAAAAAATTGTGAACAGAGAAATAACCTTCTAGCAGAGTTAACCATTTTTCTAGGGCTTTTGCACCTATCTGTCCTTCAAATACAGGAATATCAAAGTTAACTTGTACCTTGAAAGGTGAGGTGCCTCCAAAGTGGTCGCTTGAAGAGGATGCGCTTGATGCTATCGGCAGGCATTGAAGGATGTGGGGAAAATTCCCATCATTTCGTCCCTATGTCGTATGAGAGCTTGCTCAAGCAACAGATTGACAGGATCGTCTGCTCCATCGTTTTTATTTTCTTCCACCATTGAGGGTTTCTTGGGTGTGCGAGAGAGATTGTCTTCAAGAGAGACAAGATTGAGACCCAACTTGCTATACTCGGACCTCGTCGGGGACATGCACTGAAAAAATGATCAAGAGCAGCCTGCTCTGATACCACTGATCCAGATTATTTTCGACACGAAATGAGAGCGGAGATATAATAAAGAAATGCACAGAGATATTGCAGATATTCAATAATATAATAGAAATGTATTAGAGATGCAACCATAAACAAACATATACAGTAATACACGATTTCTATTAATCAAAGAAATGTATAGAGACTGTAAAAATACAGAGTGAAAGACTCGCTAGAATGGTGGCAACTTATCTCTGAGAAGAGATGTGACGGCTACTCGCATTTACAAGAAGATGATTACAATGAGGATCTGAAGGCCTTTTTACAATAAATAGGAATTTCAAAATTCATAGACATCCAAAAACCTAACGCTAGGAGATGAAGTGCCAAAAGACATGTGGGCCCCGTTTGGGTAAGTTAGTACATCAACTTCCCGGGGTCGTAACTTTTGCATACGATCTCTGTTTTAGAAGTATGATAGCTCGTTGGAAAGATATCGTCGAGAATATTCATTTTTGGGGATCAATTATAACTTCGGCTATTATTGAGAACCTTGATCCTGAAAAACCTTCATTTGGGCCCTAAAAATGGCCCTGAAAGTTAAAACCTGCTAAAAATAGTAAATTGCCAAAATTGCCAGAAAGTTGTTTTGAGCCAGTTGGAAAAGGTGGGTGGCCACCGATATCCATTGGGATCAGTCCTTCTCCTACACTTAAGACTTTGGAAAAATGTTCTTTTGTCTTGGATTTCTAATTGTTTCACTCCTCCCTGTTTCCTTCACACACTATGTTTTCTTCCTTGTATTCCCTGCTGGACTATTTGATTTCTATGACGGGACATATTCTGCTTGTTTCTTACCTTTTGATACCTTCTTGGAAACTACTGGTACCTTCCACTCTTTATTCCAGTCTTTCATGGCTCTTCTTCTCCTGTCACACAATACGTCATATGTAACAAATTCTTCTTGGGATCCCTCTTGCCTTGGATCCACATATTGTGTCTAGACACTTGAAAGTTAGATATGTTTTTTATCTCTTCCACTAATTCTAGTGGTATCCTCCTTGTCTCATCCACCTTCTCTCATATCTCATCAAAATACATAGCAAATATGCCAAAGTTTTCCTTCATTTATTTTGCATATGAAGTGTACCATAATGTTGTATACTTCGCTGCGTGACACTTTCCTAGTCTCAGGTAAAATCCGTTGTACTTGGGTTCTCCCCAAACCAAAAAATATATCAATATAATTAACCATGCATAATGGAACTTTGATTCCATATCCTGTGCATCCTTGCAGTCATCCAAAAATAAATTCACTAAATACAGATCCCAACTGAGTAAACTCCCCTTTGCGCACTACGTGACTACTGCTATAAATCCTGCTAGTGCTTCTTCCTTGTGACATTTACTTAACATATTACAAGCCATCAACTTGGTCACCAATATGGTTGTTGGTTCACTGATTCTATTAATGATCAACCCCCTTGATTCTCTGTCAGTGATATACTTTTTATTTATTTCCTCTACTAGGGCCTTCTCCTTTGTCTTCTCATCTAAATATTATTTTGGATTTTTTGTATCTATTGGCAAACCAATGATTTTTGAAATTAAATATATATATTGATATCGATCTGCTAATCCATAGAATATCCCCATGCACCAATTCCAGTGGTTTTTTTCACATAGTTATTCACATATTTTCCCCTCCCAAAGTGGTGAATCTCCAACAGGTTCATGATACATGTATTATACAATCCTGCAATTCACTACTTTGGCTCTAAAATTGGATCTCCTATTGGACCTATGGCTTTTCTCTCCATATAGACTTGTGGTTCAAACTCAGGTAACTTGTCCCTTTATGCAATATTATGATCTGCATACTTCAATTTCTCCACACATCCTAATATTCCAAGAAGGATCGTGACTCCTTCTGATATGCACGATAGTGTCCATCCTACTTCTTTCTATTTTCATGGTGATATTTGTGCTAGTTGTTTTCCATTTTTATTCTCTACCGTTGTCGATGGCCTTGCTTCTTGGTACACATCCTCTTCTTACTTTGCATCGGAATTATATTTTCTTGTGATATCATCCACATGTACTTGTTCTTCTGACTGTTGCTCTAGATTTGTGATAGGTTGTTGTGTTGCTTCGACATGTGCTCTATGATCATCTAACTCTATTCTCTCATCATCTCCCTCAGTCATTTGTTTCATTTCTCCTAAACAAAGATGTGTAAGGTTTTGTATGTAATTGTGTGAGTCAAATTCCATTTCTTTTGTCACTGGCTCTTGTTCCTCAACCATAGTAGGACTAACTAGTTCAATAATGGGTGGTGGGATTGCATCCACATCTACCACTTCTTTTGGATGAATAGGGTTTTTTACTTCAACAACTTTCTCCCGTGGAGATCTCGTGGTGTTGCATGTTTTCCTTGTATTTCAACTGAGAGCTCCAATCTTCGGTGGCACCATTCTTCTACATTCTGTGAAAGTTTCTATGAATATTCATTGATCACTCAAAAATACCTTTTCTCACTTAGGTTTTCATCTTTATATCTCACATGAAAAATTTCACAATGATCCTTGCCTTGCAAGTTTTCCTCCAAGTTACTTGGTTCCTCTCCATTAGTTGTCATGGATAGATGATCTATACCTACAGTCAGCCTCCCAGGTTTCACAAATAATTCAAAATCAAACTCTTGAAATAAAAACAACCATCTACATATTCTTCCCCCCAACAATGGCTTGTTGACCAAATATCTAAGAGCGAAGTGATCTGTGAACATTTTAAAAAATTGTCCTAACAAATAATGTTCGAACTTTTGTGATGCATATACCATATCCAAACCTTCTCTTTCAGTTGTATTGTAATTATGTTTTGAATCTGAGAGATCCCTGCCTGCAAACGCTATTGGGTGATCTCTATCACCTTTCCCTGGTTATGTTAATATTTCTCCAAGTTCTATTTCAAATGCATCCACACGAAAATGGAACTCTTTTGACCAATATGGAAATACTAGAATTGGTGTTGTCACCATTTTCTCCTTCAAGATGTCCAAACTCTGTTGGCACTCATCATTCCATTGAAACCTGATATCCTTATTTTATAATTTCTCCACAGGCGCAGTAATTTGTGCATAAATTCTTATGAACTTCCTATAATAACTTGTATTACCAAGTGTATCTCTTAACTCACGCACTGACTTAGGTTATGGTAAGTTCACAATAACAACAATCTTGGCAGGATCAATCAGCAGACCATGTTTGCACACTACATTCCCTAGAAAAATTCCAAATGGTGCATTGAATATGCATTTCTTAATGTTAAATGAAATATGAAATTATCTACAACTGTCTAACATCAATCTTAAAACTTCAACATGGTATTTCAATAAGCTAATATTGTCGAATCATCTAAATAAACTTCTAAAAATTTATGTATGAAAGGTTTAAGTGCAACTATCACTACCCTTGAAAATATAGCAAGAGAAATCTTTAATCCAAAGGGGATCACTATGTACTGATATGACCCCCATTATGTGGCAAAATTAGTCTTATGACGATCCTCTGGTGATATTCTAATTTGATGATACCTTGAAAATCCATCAGTAAATGAGTATGCTTCATGTCCTCCTACATTCTCTAATGCTTCATCTGTGAATGGAATAGGGAAGGGATCATGTAGACATGAAACATTCCACTTCCTCAAGTATACAAAGATCCTTATTTCCCCTTTTTTTTCTCTTGGACAACCATAGGGATAATCCACTCATATTCTTCAACAAGTTCTATTATACCAGCCTCTAACATCTTATCAATCTCTACCTTCACTTTTTGTTTATATACTAGATTCAACATATGGGTCTCTGTCTTATTGGTTTGGCATCTGGTATTAGAGGAATATTGATTTCTCCAAGTTCTCCTAGTACCCTTTTCATATCTGATAACGTTGTTGGAAATGGGTCACTACATTCGTGCATTATTTCTATTATTCTTTCCATTGTCTCGTTATCCCAATAGTCACCAACACTTGCAATATTTGGATTTTCTTATGTTCCAATGTTGACTTTCTTTATCTTCAGTGGCCCAGAAAAATATTTTAACTGCAACTATGGACCTTATAATTATCTTTCCCCTTCAACTTCTTTTATCTGAATATCGTGCGGGTTTTCTTCTGCGACATGGTAGCAATGTAACAACTGTCTGACTATTTTCCGATTTAGATTATGATAAGCTGTCACAATTTCAACTTCGGGTTCTTTAAAGATATTTTCCTTTATCAACTTCAATGTTGTATCTTCTATGGGATTCTCATATTTAAATGCAAATTTGATCACAAGTTTCTACTGCAAACCTTCCCAATTTATAGTTCCTCTACGTAGTTCCAACTCCGTGTACCAATTTTTTGGTATGTCTTCCAATGTATGAATGAAGTGATGTTTCCATTCTTCTGGTGGTACCAGTATCCACTGGGTTGTGCATCTGTCTATATGTTCTTTGGGTTGTCCAATTCCATCATATTTGTCCACATATTTATTCTCCTGCTCTGCATCAAATTTGATGCGCAATAATATTTTTCATTGATCTTCTCCTTATGAGTACCCCACCAACGTGTAGGTGTTTCTTTCAAGGAAATATTTAAATACAATATCCTCTTATTTCCAAGAATTCTACTTCAAATTTTGTTAAAAATTCTTATAAATCATTTTGACCATAGAAATTTGGAGGTTCTCTTACCTATGTGCCAACCCATCTTAGTGTGCACGTCATTCTTGCACATCTTCTGGTAGATATCTCATGTAAGCATTGTTTCCAGTTCTCCAGTCTTGTATCAGAATATGAATCAAAATAATTGATTCTTCTCCATCTAAGCATTCCATCTGGTGTTGGGTTAATATAATCTTCCTCACGCACGATAGTTCTATACAACTGGTTTATGTCTTATGTAATGTAATTTTCTATCGCAGGTTCAACATATCTTCCACCTTATGAAGGATCCAATGGTGTTATAACTCTATGTTCTCTTGATTCAAAATTCATCTTCCTGGTCTTCAATTTAATGATAGATTGATTTTCAAATGTCTAATCCAGTCCCAACAATGTTGCATAAGGTGTAGCATTATCCACTATATCAATGACCTCAAAGTCTACCATAGTGTGCACACCATCTAAATACATTGTTATTCCTTTCAATCTACCAATTGGTACCACTCTATATTGATTCTCTAGTTTCAGCTGAATAAGTGAATCTCCCAATGTAGGTTCCCCCATGGCTTCCCATGTTTTCTTAAGAATAACATTTACCTCAAATCCCATATCTAATATTATGTCACCCATGTTAAAGTCACCAATATTTTCATTCAACCTGAAATTCGTACTTGTTGTTCTCTTCCTATGGACACGATTTATTGTCTTTACCCCTTCTCCAAAATTGCATTTTTCTAACAAACTTTGCAATACTTGTAGAGATGATTTATCATTCAATAACTTCACACAAGATACTTGGAATTTTCTTAGATTACTAACCTTCTCTAAAGATTGATCTTTGCTGGTATGATCAAATTCAAGAGGCATATCATATACTGGTACATCATCTCTTGGCTTTGTACCTGAAGTAGAAGAAATATTGTCCTTCAAAATCTCTTGTTTGTCTTCTTTGAATGTCTCATTTTCCTTCTTCCCATAAAAATGATGTTCAGATGTTGTATTCTTTTTTATCGACTGGTACTGGCCTTGATTCTATTTTTCTGCATCTACTCTTGTTTTGGTTCCACCTCTAGTAACTATGTTGATATTTTTCCCATCTTCTCTAGCTTCAATGGCAATCCATTGGACACTCTGATTATTTTGATTCCTCTTTTCCTATATCTTTGTCAAAAGTGTCGGAAAATATTTTGTATTGTGATCTGCTACATGAAAATACATACATGTTGCTAGTGGTAGTGGAAAATCCCTTGCATAATGTCCAGGATGATGACAATTGTGATAGGTTATTGATCCTCTACTTGTTCCGAATCCCCCTCTTCAACATCCCCCTATAAATCCCCCTCTGTTACCTTGACTATATACGTACGGTGTATTATACTGTGGTACTTGATTATACTATTGTGCATTATTATACTATGGTGGTGTTGTAAATTATTGCACATTATTATATTGTGGTGGCACTGTAAAATGCTACAGAGGTTGTCTTGTCATCATTTTAGCCCACACCCTATAAGTATCTGAGGTCCTTTCCTTCATCAATTCCAAGATTAACCAATCCTTTTCCTCATGTTCTACAGACTTGCATAAATTGTAGAATGTACTCTTTGGCATTGTTTGATACTTTTGCATTATGGGACAATGATAAGTGTCATGTCCATGTGTCTTACATATTTCACATCGTGGTCCTCCTGTGGGTAAGGGATTTGGCATCCCTGCACCCAAGTATTGCGCAAATGTTGGGAATTCATTCTTATGATGTCCTTTTATCCTGCATAAGGTACACCAAACAACTTCCCTCTTCTCGTTACCTTTATTCTGATTCAAATGAGATGTCATATTCTTGAGATATTCTCTCATTTCTTCTACAATTGGATATGTATGTTTATAATGATTATTCTCTAATTGTATGGATTCCTTCAGAGTTTCATCTTGAGTATGGAACTTTTGTTGCCTCAATGGATACTTTAAATGTGGAAATAATGAATTAACAAATAAGTGTCTATGTTTCATATTATTTATAGGATACTTCAACTTACCTTTCAACTGTTTGAACTTATGGTCAACTTCCTAGACCGAATCTCCTGGATTCTATTTAATCTCTATCATCTCATTCATGTATTAATCTTTTTAATTAGGTAGCTGGAATTCTTTGATTAATTTCTTCTTCACATCTGCGACAGTTGTAGGTTCTTCTTGTGGAATATTTATTGCGAGGCCCATATACCAGTCAAGTGCGTGGTCTCTGAATGTAATTTCAAGATGTGCTACTTTTTTATCCTCATCTCTGATCTGTTTAGCTGCACAGATATTTTCACAAATAAATAAATACTTCTCTGGGTCCTCCGACCCTTCTCCATGAAACTCTAGTAACCGAATAGTTGGATCTACACCTGTCATTGTAATTTTTGTTGTACTACCACCTTCACGCGGTGTAGATACCTCACTATTGCTAGTTGAACTTGTACCTCCACTTGAACTTCCTCTAGACCCTCATCCTACTAAAATACTTCTACTACTTATTGTTGATAGTGTAAACGATTCTGTCTTCTCTGATGTCTTAGTCGCACATGGGGTTGTGGGTTCCACACTAATTCTGATCTGGAATGGAGAGCCTTCTTTTGTGTCGAACCCTTGACCTCTAGTTTTCCTTTCATATGTGGCATGCAATATTTCCTCAATCTTCCTCGTAGTATGGATATCCTCTACCTCTTCTTCATCACTTTCCAATCCTTCCCGCTCAACTATTTCCCTCTTTTTCCTATGAATCCTAAATTGGTAGGGTCTTTTGTTGCGCATATTTCCCGCTTTGTCCATTATTTCCTTGATATTATCCTCATGCATCATAATGGGGTCCATGGATTCCTTCTTATGATGTCTATCCAAGTCCCACTCCATATCTCATATCATCCTTAGTGCTTGCCCTAGTTCCCCCATGCGTATAGATTTATTTAGTTGTCTGAATCCATTGTCATCACACCTTTATCATGCAACAAAATCTTGATCAACATATAAAGAGACCTAGTATACCTTCCTCTAGGACCCTTCAAAAAATCCGAATCTGCAGCACTATATGACTTCACAGTACCGACTGCAAACTCAGTAATGAATCCTGCAATAATATTGTCTAGCCAGAAATCCACTATATGCATGAATTTATTATCGACTCTTTCCAAACACGCAATATTCTCAGTAGTACACTCTACTGGTCTTATTCGATTAGTTGGATGATTTTCCTTCAACCTCAATATCCATTCCTATGAAAAATGTGGAAAATAACATAAAAATGCCTCATACAGATCAGTAAACACATACCTGTCCAAATATTGGCGCGGTGTATACCTAGAGTTTCTATTGTATTTTTGCACAAACTCGAGCTCTTTTTTTCCAGCCATCGTTCGATATCCTCTTCAGTTGGATTCCATGGTCTGAACATCCCTTTCTAATCCTGCATTCTCTTCACTTTCCTTCTAAGCATGTCCCCTCCAAAATGTTCTTCTAGATTCTAGCTGGAAACGAAACCGTTTGTTGGATATTTGCATTGACCCAGGTTCTACTTTAGGCTTCAAACAAAACCCTGCAAACTATCGGCCCTTCTGGAGACGATAAGGAAACACCGCTCACAGAGTGCACAACACAGTATCACCCAAGATGGATTATGGGTGACTGTAGGACCTAGATATATTCAATTGTGGAGGGAATGTTAGACATTGTTTTTCCCTTCATCATTCATAAGATCTACCATTCCAATACATCATTATCCAAATCTACCTTTCTTTAACCATTTTCCTTCATAAAATTTCATTCTATAGTAAATAAAATAAATAATCTAGTGTGCACTGAATTTTAATTATAACATATTCATTCATTCATTATAAACCATTGCAAAACATGGAAGAAACATTCCACATAGTGACACAAGTTTTACTTTGGTTCAACCTCCCTAGGTTGTGTCCATAAATATTTGGCATTCTATGTTTCTTTATTATTCATCATCAACTTGTTCATCATTTTGCATGCAGTACCAATGATATTTGGTGTGAGGATGACTAGGTCACACTAAGATCCATAGCTTGCGACTTGACCCTTAGTTACAATGCATCTCTCTCTCAAAATTGACTCAATATTAGCTCCACAACTCTCAACCAAAAATAACCACTCATCAAATACTAATTGTTCATCACTAAAAAAGTAATTATTTGACAACTCAAAGGTCCTTGTCCTTAGATATTTCAATACATATTTATAATACAAAAATGGGTAAAATATCTTTACATTAATGACCAAAACCCTAACCCTAAGTGGATTAGGTTTGTCGACACTCTAACTTCTTGCACGCGGTTGGTCCTTGATCTAATTATTTCCTCGTCACATCATGTCCTTCTTTCTTCCTTTGAATTTCCTCTTCCTCATGCCGCTATTCCCCGATTTTTGGCGCACGCTCATTTTCTAGTCCCTTTTCTAACTTTCTCCATAATTTTTGTGCATTTCCCCAAAATTGTCTATGCCAACACTTGGTGTCTAGCATCTAGAAGTTGTCCATAATGAATCTCAGAAACTTAGGAAATTCACTTGATAAAGTGATTATCAAGTGAGAAAACTTTTATAATTAATGTTATATTAATTAAGTTAAATTCCTAAGTATTTGATATTAGTAACTTAAGTGATTTGATAAAGTCCTAGCCATTAGATCTAAACTGAACATGATATTAGATCTCAGTCGTTGATCACTTTAGGATATATAGGGTTAAATCAACATTATAACATGTATCCTAGGTGAGAGGATGAGACACAAAGAGAGCACATAGGATCAAAGAGGAATTATTTTCTCATGTGCTTGTGTCACACACTGAGTGGGAAATGAGGAGATCTCATTGAGTGGGTGAAGAGAATTTCATCCAAGTGTGAGTGGGTGAAGAGTAGTTCAGCCAAGTGTGAGTGGGGAGGTTTGAGGAAGGGTGCAAAGGGGAAACAAGGGAGATAACAACAAGGTGGGATAGGATATTGTTGCATTGCATTCCTTTGATGGGACATTATACTAGGACGAGAGATAATGATTTTAATCAATAAAATAAACTCAGATATGATTTTCCCTTCAGGTTTTTTCCAGAGGTGTTTACCCATATATCATGTGCAATATGTTGGTTTCAGTTTTAATCTTCTGATGATTTATTTGGTTAAAACCTAGTTGTGCACTTAATAAATAAAATGATTTTATTTAGATATAAGTGTTGGGTAATAGGTTCAGATAAATTAACATGGTATCAAATCTTGGTCTCTGACAGAAACTCGATTTGTCGAGATCATTATTTTGCAATGAGAAAATTGGCTACAAGATTTTTTTATTGTAAGCTCAGCTATAGAAAGGGTAAATAAAATTAAAAATAAAACATAAACAAATGAGTCACATGATACATATTCTGTATGGGTTGTATGTTGTACAACCGTAGGTATGGAATAGATCTGCAGTAGATATGCACATGGAATAGGAGTCATACATTGTAGAGAATAATTGAGTTGTTTAGAGAATTGTTGTTGTAGACAACGAACATGAGAAGTATGTGTGGGTACATCAACCAATAGCAAAGGAAAGATGGTGGGTTAGTAATAACATGTGCCAACTGTGTTAAGAGTGACGTCAAGTTGCAGAAGGAAGGATATTGGTAGAGGTGGTACTACAGATGCATAGTAGAGGTGGCACTACATATGTGTGGAAGATCTGTCAACAAGAGAACCGATCACATGAATGCATATGATACTTGAGTTGGGAGTGACGACATAGGTGCTGGGAAAATAATTCTAGAGTAATTTTCAACTATGCGGTCATGTGATCATTTGTCAACTAATAATTTAACCTATGAGAAAGTGAGGTATCGTGTGAAGGATGAGCCATGCGCTGAGATAGCTAGGAGAGTTGTTGGAAGTCTACATTTGTTGTAGAATTGAAATTTGGGTAGAAGAATCGGGTTGACGGAAGTTGTCAGGAGGGAGGACATGAAACACATTGGCAGAGGAAGGTTGATGTATATGGGAGTCATCGGAAGTTGTGGTTAACTATGTATGTGGATTCATTGAGAAGTGAAAATAGGGAGCTATACACCGACCAGGTAAAAGGTAAGGGATCTGGTAGGTAGCTGACCAGAAGGGATACCGGAAGAGGTCATGGGCCAACCCAAGAAGTTGTAGACATCATCGTACAACCAACACAACTACTAGAAGACAAGCCATAGGGAAACCCTAAGTCATTCGGAAGAGGTCTGGGTAGCCTCGGGAAATGGGAAGTAACCCCAAGAAACAAGTGGGAAACCTAAGAAGTAGGAAGAAGTAGTCGTACATCACCCAGAAAGGACTCGACTAGCCCAAAAAAGCACACCGGTAGCAGCAGAAGGTTGTAGGAATCCATGAGCAGATTTGGGCAAGGGTCTGGGAAGTGGGAAACGAATCTGGGTAGCTTCAGGAAGGGTTATGCGCAGTGGGTAGCCAGTGAAAATATTCAAAGATGAGTTCGAGCGATATGGCAGGGACAAATTTCATTTTAGAGGGAGAAACTAATCAGGTGGATTAGAGAGAAACCATTGTAGCGAATTTAGTAGCGAAGACAAAGACACCTTTGAGTTGTGGAAGTACCTTCCTTGCTAAGAGGGAGTTTTTATGTATGTACCATCGAAGAGGTACTTCCACATAGACTTGGTGTCTAGCATGTGGATGTCCTCCATAATGCCTCTCAGAACTTTAGGAAATTCACTTGATAAAGTGATTATTAAGTGAATGTACTTTTATAATTAATGTGATATTAATTAAGTTAAATGCCTAAGTATTTGGCATTAGTAACTTAAGTGATTTGATCAAGTCATATCCGTTAGATTTAAAGTGAACATGATATTATATCTTATCCATCGATCACTTTAGGAGATCTGGGGTTTTGGATCTAGGGTTAACTCAACATTATAAAAGGAATCATTAGTGAGAGTATGAGACACAAAGAGACATATATGAAAAGAAAAGAGGGATTAGTTATGCATATGCATGTGCCACACCCTAAGTGGGAAATGAGGAGATATCATTGAGTGGGTGAAGATAATTTCATTTAATTGTGAGTGGGTAATGAAGAGATCTCATTGACTAGGAAAAGAGAAGTTCATCCAAGTGTTAATGGGAAGGGATAAGGAAGGGTGCAAAGGGGAAGCAAGGGATATATCATCCAAGTGGGCTAGGATATTCCTGCATTAAAATCAACTTAGATCTGGTTTTCCCTTTGGTATTTTTCCAGGGGCCTTTGCATAGATATCTTGTGCAAAGTGTTGGTTTCAATTTTAATCTTCCACTGATTTATTTGGTTAAAACCTAGTTGTGCATTTAATAAATAAATTGATTTTATTTAGATCTAAGTGTTGGGTGCTAGGTTGAGATAACTTAGTTAAGATCCAACCATAGAATAAAGGTCTTTGGATTATAAGGGTTTCTCATCAAATGTGAAGCCTTGAAGAAATACTCAACAATTGGAGGGGATGGCCTATCAAATCTTGTAATTTTATATGTGGAAGCAATTTCATTTTTTGGAGAATCATCTAGAATATGGTGCAATAAAAATATTATGGATATTTTAGGTGCTAGCCAATACTTACAGGAAAACATATCAAAATATTTCAAATTAGCGTATTTGTGTCAAACCATGATTTTGGGATTAGTGGAGGATGAGAGAAGTTTTATTGCATTGTCCTATGATTAACGTGTTTGAAGGGTCCTTCCATAATCAATGAATTAGTGATAAAGAATCCATAGTAGAAGTGGTAGAGAAAAGATTAATATCTTGTGATCTTGATAAAAGTGGTGGTTAGGATCAACACATATGATCTTTGTGGTGAAATATCATCAAAACTAATAGAGGGATATGCAAGAGTGTATAGTGAGAACCTTGACAAACACAACCCTTGATGCTTGCAACATTGTCTAGAGGATGGAAAATTTATGTTTCTTTTTCCAAATATGTAAAATGAGTATATTACAATTTAATGAATACGTTTTTTCTATTATTATATATGGTTTTATCGAAAATTCACCAAGACTTTACAAGGTTTTATTATTAAGTGAAATATTAACCAAGATTTTACAATATTAGAGGATGACAACACCGAAGAATGTTTTAAAAATCATATCTTTCATGTGATTAGCCAAGTACTACATAATATTTATAGAAGGATTGTCTAAAATTGCTCATCCCATCACTTCTTTACAAAATAACAGGATTAAGTGTGAATGGACAACAAAGTGTGAAGAAAACTTTAACTTGTTAAATGAATTACTTACTAGTGCACCTATTTTAAATATTGTTGACCCAAATGAGAATTTGGTGGTATGAGAAGATACATGCAAGGAAGGAATTGGTGGAGTCCTCACTCGAAATAGACATGTCATTAGTTATCAGTCTAGAAATATTAGAGAGCATGAGAGGAATTATGCTACACATGATTTGGAGCTTTCTTTCATAGTTCATGAATTGAATATGCGGGGGAATTATCTCATGGGAAATATATTTGAATTAAGGATATACCATACTATTCTGAAATATTTTTTTGAATAACCAACTTTGAATCCTAGGTAAAAAAGATGGCTAGAATTTTTAAGTGAATATGACTTTGACATCAAACATATCAAGGGAAAATAAAAATAAAAATTTGATGCAGTCATCAGAAGAGTACTTCTCATGCATTCTACAACCATTAGTATGCATTAGTCAGATTTGAAGAGAAGAATTTTAGATGTTGTTGTTATAGATCAAAATTACCTACAGGTAAAAGAAAATTTATAGCAAAAAATTAAAGAGTATGAGATTAAGGAAGATGGATCACTTATTCATAAGAATAGATTTTGTCTTCCTAGTTTTGGATAACTTAGGAATTTGGTATTAAAATAAATTCATAATGTTCCATATGTTGGATATCTAGCTTACTAGAAAATAATTGCAACAATAAGAAGCCAATACTTTTGTCCGGGTGTTATAACCCTAAATTGCTCTTCACATGCATACTTGGATTTTGGCACTCTTACTTTCATTTTTTTCCAAAGCACTGTTGAGTTTCTCTTCTAAAAAAACATATTTTTGAATATGTACGCGCCCTAATCCACTACTGTCCACGTACGTACGCTTGTTGCACCACTACAACTCGCGTACATGCGCATGTTGCACCATTACAACCCGTGTATACTTGAAAAAATTGCAAAAAACAAAATAGTTGCAAGGAATTCGTTGAAATTGATGGGGAATTGGAGATTTCCCAACTAATCCACCTATTGTAGCCCGTCACCCAACCGAATAACCATCCTTTTGGCATATAAAAGGAGGTGTTTGTTGATACTGAGAGGGTGGTGAATTAGTATCAAGTACAAATTAAAAACCTTTTTCAAATTATACTTCAACCACATCATATATTCAATTATATCCAATGAAAAATGAACAATAGTAGAAGAGTTACACCAATACACCACAATACACCATGCACAATATATGAGAAATAATCAATAATTATTGTTCAAGGGAAGTAATGACTTCCAAAGGTAGCTACAGCTTCCAAATATAAAGGGATAGATAAGCCTCCAAAATGAAGATACAATCCTCCAATATCAAGAGAGGGTTGACCTCTCCATCCTTGCCCCTTCCTTCCACCCAAGAATATATGAGAAATAAGAAAACTTTACATTAAATTATCACCATCAACCAAACATCACATAGAACTTGATAATGCTTCCTGAGACTTCTTCAACTTATGCAATTATTTACTTGTTGGAATATTCTAATCCTGTAGCTAATATTACTCAATGTATTCTATGAAACTCCTCCAAGTTTCTCTCCTTGAATCCTCCCAAAAATGAGTTATAGAGAAAAGGGTAGACCTTATTCAATTATGGTTTATTGAGGAGAACGAACTTGTACAGAATGTCCCACACTCAATATTTAACATAAGATTATGAAATTATCACACAAGAAACTAAAGCCCATACTGTATCCAATGCAATTTGTCTCACTTAATTTGGATTCTCAATGAAGAAGTTATGACTGTTTTACCCGGAACACATGTTTATGACTAGCTTTAGGACTAGTCAAAAACCCTATTTTCCACAAAGTGTATCTCCAACATTATAACAAATAAAGAGATGGAATTTTTACCACAGGTACCTAGATATGTTTTCTCAATACCATACCAATTTCACCATCTGAATTGTTCTAGAAAACAAATTGTAGCGAAAATGGTAAGATGACCTGTAAATAACATACCTTAGAACACATCACCGAAAGACTTCATCCTCCCTTGAAATCCGACCTTCTTTACTTCTGATTTCCTCTAAAATTCAACTTATATATCCTTTTTCATTAAAAAAATTGTGTGCATATAAAAATGAATGTTTAATGAGATTTATTTATACCCTTTATGCCACCTCCTTTTAAAATTAGGGTCAACATAACACTTTCTTATTTTGTAATTATTTTCTTTAATTATCTTCAGCGCTAACCTGTACTTCCTTCTTCAATTCACTTTGTCATCTTAAAAAATCCATTTATCCTCAACCATGAGGATCCATGTGATGTGCCACCTACCACCAGAAACAAAATGAAGTATACTATACATCCATGGGTGTTGTATCTGCATGTGCATTGTCCTTCGGGTCCAAATACCTTCATCAATCTTGTGGTCCAAAACCAATGATAAGGTTTGACATCAATGAAAAAAACCAATATTAAAATAGTGTTGGGGTCTCATTTCACATCTAGACATAAGAACAATGAAACTCTTCCCATTTCACATCCCCTCCTTGCCCAAGTCATTACATCCCCTTTTGTGAGAATTGCCTCAGCATTTCCCCATTAGCCCTTCTTCCTCCATCAGAACCCATTCACTTCCCAAGAAGAGATTAGAAGGTTGAGAGGAGAATCCATACAAAGGTGCACTTGTAGCTTGGTGATGAGGATCTCAGACCAGGTTCACAGATGGTAGCTGAATTTGATTGTAAATGTATCATCATTGAATTATTAATAAAAGAATTACTTTTCATGTCCCAAATCATGGTGTACTCAATTCTTTTATGGTTTATGTTCTAACATATAAACATAATTCATATATGGAATACCATGCTTGTCGTTTTCTATTTGTCAATATTTGGATGTAGACCAACCCTAGGAGGAGGCATGCAATCAACAAGACTTCCAAGCACGAGGAGGTCATCATCAGACACAAAGTAGAGGTATAGTTACCCGACCTTCCTCATCTTTACTTTTCTTGTATGAGTTTTGTGTATGTTTGGGGTAGTTAGAGAAGTAGTTGACTTTTAGACATTTATTTGATCTTCCTACAATCTTAACCTTGGTGTATTCATAAGGGGGTTTTCCTGCTAGTGGAACTAGCGACCATACTGGGGAAACCTCTAGGGTTTTAGGGGATTTTTGGGTTGTCTGATTGGTTTTCTTTACCTTTCGAGTTTCTGTCTTCTGAGTCTTTTAAGGGATTTTGGTCACCTTCAGGTGCCATACCAGTTCTCCCTGGCCTATAAGACTATATGTTTTCTTTATTTTTGAGGGATTACAGAGGTGTACGCGCCCTGATTTGGGACAACCCACGTACATACACGTCCTGCTAAGTAAACATCCCGTGTACATATGCAGGTTGTTGAAACAACAATAGCGTACCTGGTTCAATATTTTTTTTTTTAAAAAGAGGTAGTCAACCTCTTTCCTAATTGAAGTTTATACTTCTCAGGGTTTCTTGATATAGTTCATAGTCTCTATTTTTACAACCATAGCTTGGGTTAAATTTCAGTTTACTTGTCTTTTTGAAGTTTCTTGTGTTTACTTCTGAAAGGGTTTTGAATGACTCTTTGAGAGATTGATCTGCCTGTTTGGTTTCTTTTGTGATTCACTGTGATCTGCAGTAGGCGAAAGATTTGTTTCAGCCTTGTCTTGTTGTTCTTTTTACCCATTTCGTTTTCTTTGAGAAAAGAGAAAAAAGGATTTATTTCAGTTTTTCTATTTGAAGCATTTTAAAAAGAAAAGAGATTTTTCATTTTCAGTTTGGTAAAGTAGTTGGAGTTAATTATATTACTAGAAAGGAAAAAGAGTTCATTTCTTAAGTTCTTTACTAATTTCTTGAGACTTAAGTATCTTGTAGTCAAGCGCAATATTGTTTTAGGTCTTCTTTTTAAAGATATTGAAAAACATTAGTTACATAAAAGTTGGTTACAAAGGGTTAGTTGTAAATATTTACTTTTGACTACAAGTAATTTTTCTTTCAGAGCTTCGTCTTTTTCTCCTCTTTTCATCTCTCATAACATCACTAGTTTCACCGCCATATCCTTGATTTAATAAAGCCATTAAAATGAACGCTAAAACTAAAATCAATTAGAATTTTATGTTTGTAGGGTAAACCAACTAGTTTAGGGTTAGGGCCTTGAATTACGTTGGAGAGGAAACTCTTCAAGGCCATTAAACAAACATTGGATTCAGAGCTAGGGAGTGTTAAAGTCCAGTGACGTGAAATTTATCTGGGACCCCCCTCTAACACAAGGGCTAAAAACAAGGTCACGTGAGGAAAGAAAGGGAGATAACCCTCCAAATCCTAACTGAACATAACAGGGAATGCATATTGAGGATCTGTCATGGGAATACTATCACATGCATTTGCCTATGGAGCTTCATGGACCTTGAATCTATTTGATATCCTCAGTTGTCTTCCAGACCACTTTATTTCTATATCCTCGGTAGGTTTCAGACTTGTTATCGTACCCATTGCGATCCACCCGACTGTCACCTGTACCCTCATGGTGACTGTTTGCGAGTTGGCAACTTAGTTGCCCTTTTTCTAGGGACTTACACATTTGACTGCGGGGGTATATTACGGTACCTAGGGTAGATGTTGGGTCACACTTTGCAGAGTATACCTGGAGGGTGATTCCATGTTCGAGTTTCACTTGCACCGGTAAGTTTCTCTAGTGTTGGATGGCGTAATTGGTCTTCCAACTAGATAGTGGTTTACTTGATTTATCTTATAGGAAGTTTTCTAGTGTGACATGCTTGGTTTTAAAATATAGTTAAAGCCTTACTGTGTCATTGTTATTTTCACAAAGTGGAAGAAAAAGATATTCATCGTTCACGAAGGCTTCAGGGCCGACCACCGGTTGCATTAGAGCCACCACTTCCACCATTACAATGAAGACTTGACCAACAAGGTTCATTTGAAGCGACCGGGCTACAGGAAAATGTGGTCGAGCCTTCTCCGAGAGGAGATTACTTGACTATGGAGGAACCTACTATTTATGACCTTGGAGAATAATCTCTCGGACCGTCCAACCCTCCGATCACTGACTTGTCGGTGCAAATATTAGTACAATTTGTCCCTCCTAAGGTGATACCTTTTGAGCATTAGACAATCTTACAAGAAGCCATGGAAGGAAATGTTGATACTTCATCCAGGAGTCCTCACACTCCCTCTATGGCTACTACCACAAGGGTTATCTCACCTCCTAACCCACCTTCTTCGTTCCATACCATAGTGGTCTCAACCCACTCTACCTCGGGCAGTGGTCTATTCGTCATCTGAGACGATTACTGCTCTATTTACACAGAGTGTGATAAGCCCTCCATTTTTATATGGGATGTCCAACTTCGATTCGAAATCTGTACTTACCACTCCACCTTACATACCATGGGTCTAGGGGAAGGGATCTCAAATTATGCCCTGCAAGGGTCTATTGGGGGAACCTCAATCTCCTGTAATTTTATCCCTTACGATGGGGGTCACATACCTCCTCCATCTCCCTCACTTGGTAATGTTGTTGTTTGTGGAGCCTGATTATCTTCCTGATTTAGAATTCTTTTTTTTCATTCGTGTTTATACCCAATGAAAAATTTACACCCCAGAAGAATGTACACTCATCCACGTGAGGGAGTGCAAGGGAGGGTTACCCCCCTTGCGGGGTCCGGGGAAAAATCCCCCAAAGGAAAAATTGACTTGTAAATGTATATTGTAATTTTTGGAAGATTGGTTGTTGTCATTGATGTCAACCCTAGTCATGGGTTTTGGACCGCAATATTGATGAAGGTATTTGGACATGAAGGAAAATGCACATGCAGATACAACACCCATGGATGGATAGTATACACCATGTTGTTTCTGGTGGTATGTGGCACGTTACGTGGATCCTCATGGTTGAGGATAAATGATTTTTTGAAGATGACAAAGTGAATTGAAGAAGGAAGTACATGTAGGCCCTGAAAACAATTAAAGAAAAGAATTAAAAAATAATAAAGTGTCAGGTCGGCCCTAATGTTAAAAGGAAGTGAAATAAATGGTATAAATAAACATCATGATCCCAATTTCTCTCCCCCTTTGACATCAATGGCAAAGGGTATGGATTCTCAGCTTCCAAATGTAAAGGGAGGGATAAACCTCCAAGAGGAAGATACAATCCTCCAATATCGAGAGATATTTGAACTCTCCATCCTTGCCCCTTCCTTCCACCCCAGAATATATGAGAGATAATAAAACTTTACATTAAATCATCACCATCAACCAATCATCACATGGAACCTGATGATGCTTCCTGAGACTTCTTTAATTTCTGCAATTTTTCAATTCTTGGAGTACTCTGATCCTGTAGATAATATTACTCAATGTATTCTTTGAAACTCCTCCAATTTTCACTCCTTGAATCCTCCCCAAAAAGAGGTTATAGAAAGAATGGTAGACTTTATTCAATTCTGATCTATTTAGAAGACCCAACTTGTATAGCACGCCCCACACTCAATATTTAACATCCGATTCTGAAACTCACACAAAAGAAACTAAAGTCTGTACTCTTACCAATGGAAGTGGTCCCACTTCATTTGGATTCTGTATGAAGAAGTTATGAATATTTTACCCAGAACACCTGTTTAATGACTAGCTTCAGGACTGGTCACAAACGCTATCTTCCACAGAGTGTATCTCCATAATTATAGCGAATCAAGAGCTGAAATTTTTACCAAAGTTAACTTGATATGTATTCTCAATACCATATCTATTTCACCATCTGAATCGTTCTAGAAAAAAAGTTATAGAAAAAATGGTAAGGTGACCTGAAAATAACATACCTTAGAACACATCACCAAAAGACTTCATCCTCCCTTGAAATCCGGCCTTATTTTCTTCTTATTACCTCTGAAATTTGACTTGTTTCAAATGAATGTATAATTATGTTTATTTATACCATTTATGTCACTTCCTTTTAACATTAGGGCCGACCTGACACTTTCTTATTTTGTAATTCTTTTCTTTAATTATCTTCAGGGCCTACATGTACTTTCTTCTTCAATTCACTTTGTCATCTTCAAAAATTCATTTATCCTCAACCATGAGGATCCACGTGACCTTCCACATACCACAAAAAACAACATGATGTATAATATCCATCGATGGGTGTTGTATCTGCATGTGCATTTTCCTTCATGTCCAAATACCTTCATCAATCTTGCGGTCCAAAACCCATGGCTAGGGTTGACATCAATGACATCATGGAGTTTCGAGGCGCGAGAGGGTGGAATAAGTATAGCTCTTTGTATTGTCAGCACCCTCCACATGTAACCCTCAGCTAGTGTTTAAGTGCTAGCGCCTTTCGCAGCTCGCGACCTCGCGAGTTGGAGTGTGGAACTTTGGCATTCTCCTCTCGTGAAGTCCCGAGACTTGATGGTCAGCGAAGGTTGACCCCTGAGGAAATCCGACTGCTCACCCCTTTTTTTGAAAAATTCTACGCTATACTTCAGCACGACTCGGCTGGTTGTGATTACCCATCGATCGTCGATATGATTCTACGATGAATCCTTGCCGCTGAAAATAAAATGCCCGCTCGCTTGGTTTAAAGCCTGAAAAGGACTTCTTCTGTGTGCTGCGCTCGGGTGCTTCTCATGCTAACTGCAGACCTGGGTACGCTTAAGCCCGAGACAAGAAATATCGCTAACATTAGGCTCCATGGGGGATAGAGTCGTCCCTGCGATGCTCTAAGAACTCCTTCTGCATTTCCAGTGCCTTGTTGTTGGGCTATGGAGTCAAGCTCAAACCTCCTGCTGAGAAATATATGCCGAAAAGTAAACAAAACCAAACAAACTAAACATAGATGCTCCAAGGAGCTTATTTATGTACAATCCTAAATTAATAAAACCCTTTACATGGGGCTAGGTGAAAGAAAACTTCCACCATAGCCATTCAAGCAGCTTCCTGGATAGAAGCTCCTTCCTTCTATCGATGATCATCAGCGGATGGTGTAACCATGGTAGCAGAGTGGTTACACTCTTCAACTCCTCCTTACAGGCTGGAGTTGAGATGGAATAGGGCGGCTCCAAGGCATATTAGAAATGCCACTCCATGTACTTGCAGACAGGGTCATAGAATGAGTGGTAAATTCCAGAAAATGGGCGACAGACACCCTCCTCTGCTACACAGTTGTTCACATGTGATTGACTATCTTTGATAAGTACAGGTGAGTGGACAACTGACGTAAGCTCACTGATCTCAGGTGGTATCTTCTCACTGACTGGCTCTGGACAGGAAATATTCTGCTCCTCTGGTTCGGTCTCCCCTAGGTCTGATTCGTATTCATCATAAATAGGGACCATGGGGTGGTTCTGTTTGCTGACTGGCTCTTCACTATATCTATAGTGATCAAAAGTAGGATAAGATTGCTGCTCATCATCACTATAATATATATCAAAAAGGGGTTGTCCTTCATTGATATGATCCTCCTCCAGAACAGTGATCTCATCAAAAATTTCTGTTTCAGGGACAGCGAGACCTGCTGCTTCTGGATGCTCATACATAATCCTTTTCTCTTTAATCCCAGGTAAAAATATATCATGAGAAACCCCCTGGAGAAAAAGAGGGAAAACCACTTTCACAATAATTTCTTCTTTAAAAATGGGAAGGCCTCCGTCCTCAGAAGCAGGGCTGCTAGGAATATCTGCTTCAACCCGATACTCAGGTGAGCCATCTACCATGGACCACATCTTCTCTGCAAACTCATAATATCCACAATAGGCGTGTTGATCTTCATGAACATCTAAAAGAACAGCTGCATCTGATATGATGTCAGATGCTTCCGTTCTGGGGCTAACACAATTACTATCATCCAACACCTCTATATTTTCACAGCAGATGATTTCCTCCACAGTAAGGGATTCATCATGGACCTGGTATTCAGGGCCAGCAGAGGCTTCCTGAAGCTAAGAAAACTCCTCACAATAGTTTTCAAACAAACCATCAGCTGGATAGTAGTCTTTACAAAATGAGTTGAAAGCTGAATGAAAACTTGTTAAAGAGCGGATGCTTGCAGCGGGAAGAGACTGACACCATTCAAGAGCAGCTCCCTTCAATGAATACCTGAAAAGCTTAATCTAGACATCCTCATGCGTGATATGGTGTCGGTGGATAGCCTCATGGAAGTCCAGTAAATGCTCAGCTGGTTCCTCCCAACTTGTTGCATGAAATTCAGGGAGGAAATCTTCCCATTGGTCTCTATCAGGAAGTGCATTAGGAAAACCAACTATCTGAGAAAAGTCACAAAAATCAAACCTTTGAGCCAGAATTTTCTCCATACCGAATCAGTGGAGTCGCCAATCAATCCTTGAATCATGGATTCACCAGGTGAAAGATGCGCAGCTTCAAGTGGGTCTGGTCCTTGTTCACCATCAAAGGCCAGATCTTAACATCGTCGCTACCCCAGGAAGCTTCTCAGGCTAAGAAAGCAGCTACTGAAACCTTCTCAAGAAAGCTCCTTAGGGTCAGCTTTCAGGTGTGCTAACAACAGTCACAGCTGAAACAATGATGTGGAAACAATGGAGTCGCCAGGTGCACAGTAGCAATCTTTAAGGGCTCTGATGTCTGATGCACCTTCAGAATCAGAGGCTCAATGTCGTTCTGCCCAGGGAAAATCTTCAACTCCGTCCCCGGCAATGGCGCCAGAAAATGTTAGCGTCGGAAGTCACTTCTGGATTACTTGCAGGAGCAGAGCCCGACACCCATCAGTTTAATGTCATGATTTGTTTATAAAGGGGTGATCAAATGGGGATGAAGGCTTGAGGATATATCATTCTAACTCGGGGGTTGGATCTGGTACGTAAAGAACAAAGGAGGTCTGGAATCCCAACTTCAGCCAGTCGGTTGATTAAAAGATGAGCAGGTGGAAGACTTAGTAAGAAAGGTGAACAAACAACTATGGACAACAGGATTACAGCGGTTTGTAGGGGGAAAACTCTGAATGCAGGATCCTCCTGGTTCAGGGCTTCAAGAAACTGAAAAGAAGACTTGACTGGATCCTCCAATTCCAAGTCACTCAGCGATGGGGAAAATCACAAGAACTAATTAGAGACAGCACAACTATTACAGTGATCCATTACAACATCATCCTATAACAGCTGCAGCTTGACTGGATCCTCCAATTCCAAGTTTCTCTAACACAGTGTAACAAAGATGTAAAAGAAGCTATCATTCATAAGGCAAGAAGTCTCAAAAGTCTATACATAACCAGAGTATCAGTGCTTCATTAAAACTTTACAACCGGGAGCTCTGCTCAACCATCGATGTCTACAAAATACAAAGACTAAGTCTATATACTCAGGAGAATTCTCCTCACAGAGGCGTGCCTAGTCACCCCGAGGCTTGGCGTCCCTTCAATCAAACTCGTACCGATATCTTTCTTTAAATGTCACCTTAACTATGCATGGATCCTGTAAGGAGGGTAGCTGAGCCATTAAGCGCTCGACTAGCGTGTGTAGGCTTCTTCGTCGAGCTGAGGACCTTGGCATGGCCTCTCTGAGAAAATTGGTACACAGGACCTCTACGAGCGGACGTCTTGCCAGACTCGCCATTCCCTCATTTAATGAATGAAAGGAGGCTTCAACTACTCTTTCTTATCTTCATTTACTTTAAGCGAAAACCAGGAGCGAAATCTCTTCTGACGGCATCTGGAAATCGTGACGATGCTTTTGGCGACTGGACACAACACCTTTAGGCCCCCTTCTGCTTAGCTCTTTTAATTTCTTGGGTGACCGTGGACCGTGACCCTGCTTTATTCCCATAGAGGCTTTCAGCATTCGCGAATAAGGGGGACTTCTCTTTATGCCTTGAAGTCGCGAGAGGTGAAATGTCGAGACGGCTTAATCATGCACCAGGTGTCCATTTAGATCCGACGGTTCTGAACTCTTCCCGTGCTGCTGTGGGCCCGGGCCCTGAATGCTCTCAGCGCCTCGCGCATTGCGAAGTAACGAAGCTGTTCTTTGTGCTTTGAAGTCGCGAGAAGCGAAATGCCGAGACGGCCTAATCATGCGCCAGATGTCCTTTTAGATCCGACGGCTCTTAATTCTCCTGTCGATATCGTGGGCCCTGGTCCGGGACCCTCTCGGCACCTTGCGCCTCGGAATATAATGGAGCTTCTTTTTGCTTGTTGGAGTCGCGATGGGCGAAGCGCCGAGATGGCCCTAATCACGCACCACATGTCCCTCTGGATGGACGGCTGATATCTTCTCGGCACTTCGCGTCTCGTGACTGGGGGGATTTAGACCTTCTGTTTCAAAGTCGCGATGGGCGAAAAGGCGAGGAGCCTAATCGCGCACCACATGTCCCTCTTGATGGACGACCCAGATTATCTCATCAGTATTGTGGGCCCTGCCTTATCATGTTGTGTGTGCTGTCGCCTTTTCCTCAGGCATGCTCCTCTGTGACCGGGCGCCAAGACCGTCGGCCCAACATTAAAGGCTCTCGCAACTCGCAATCTCGCGAGTTGGAGGGTAGAACCTTCGTGCTCCCCTTTCACGGAGTTCCGAGGCGCGAGAGGGTGGAATAAGTATAGCCCTTTGTATTCTCAGCACCCTCCACATGTAACCCTCAGCTAGTGTTTAAGTTCTAGCACCTTTCACAGCTCGCGACCTCGCGAGTTGGAGTGTGGAACTTTGGCATTCTCCTCTCGAGAAGTCCTGAGACTCGATGGTCAGCGAAGGTTGAACCCTGAGGAAATCCGACTACTCACCCCTTTTTTTGAAAAAATTTGCGCTATACTTCAGCGCGACTTGGTTGGCTGCGATTACCCATCGATCATCGATCTGCTTCGACGATGAATCCTTGCCGCTGAAAACAAAATGCCCGCTCGCTTGGTTTAAATCCCAAAAAGGACTTCTTCTGTGTGCTGCGCTTGGGTGCTTCTCGTGCTAACTGCAGACCTGGGTGCGCTTAAGCCCGAGACAAGAAATATCGCTAACACAATAGAACATTCTTTTCTTTTACATTTTTTCTTCCAAGCTCTACTACACCTTCTCCAAGTATTTTGGCAGATGAGTCATCTCCAAATGCAACATTACCACCCTTTCTCTTCAAGCTGATGAATTTGTCTTGATCCCCGGTCATGTGTGAAGAACATCCACTGTCTATGTACCATTCATCTTCTTCTTTACATTTTTCAGCGGTCAATGCTATTCGAAAATCTTCATTGTTTGGAATCTCTTTCCTTTTCCATACTGTGGTTGGCATAGGGACATCTTCATTCATATATCTACAATCTCGTGCTTTGTGACCAAGATAATTACATTTGTATCATGCAATATTTTTTTCCATCAATGGGGAAAATGAATTATAACTTATGTTGACAAATCCATGAGTATTTCCATATCTTCTATTTACACCATTCATGTTTCTTTTGTATTTGTCCCTTTCATTGATTCTGCAATTAATTGCCTTATGTCCAAAATTTTTGCACGTATAACAATGACCAAGAAATAAATTTTGATACCTGGGAGTAAGTGACCTTCTTTATGATGTAGTCCATCTGGTTTCATGATCTACTCTTCTGTAGTTTCCTTCATACTGATTGAAGCTTCTTTGATTCCTGAAGGTAGGAGGTCTTCTTGGATATTCATCTCTTTTGTAATCATTCTTTCTTTCTAGTATCCTGGTCCACTTCTCATCAACTGTTTGTGTAGCTCTTTCTTCAACCTTCTTGTTGGTATTTGCATCTTCTTTGTATGAAGTTTCACCCATGCATCCAATATGTGTTAAGTCTTTTGGCACTTGAGAGTTTCTTAAGCTC